>QAXD01000034.1:247007-311697 GCA_004335575.1 Haematococcus sp. NG2 | reverse complement strand
AAATCCTTGCTTGCAGCTGCTTGCCAGGTGGCCTTTGGGCCACCACGCACTAGCCTAGGCAGCTGCAAGATATTAGTTGTACATCACATATTTACTGTTGCATACTTAGGATGAATGATTCAGACATGGTGAGACCGAACAAAGTAAGCTTTCAGGCACAGTAGGGCACACAGCATGGGGCAACCATGCCCAGGTGCCTATAACACCACAAGCCATCCCTGCTGGCATCACCAACAATACCCCTTGCCGGTGTTGCTGTCATATGGCGGCACACAGGCAACCCTCCACCGATTCATTGGAACAGGGAGCACCCCGGCTGCTGGCTCAAAACACAGTCTGCTTGACGTGTGCCATTGTTGGCCACTTACAGAGGGCTAGGGTTGGCCAAAAACATAGTTTTTGAAGAACTTTCCTTATATACGGTAAGTACCGTACTACACAAGTACTAGACCCCTACCATAAAAGGAACGCTAAGGTTTTTGGCCAACCCTACAGAGGACCAGAGGGCACCTGGCACACCCACCTGCAGCCAGCAGGAACGCGTAGTGCTGCAGCGCGTGGCCGCTGCCCTCCATGGATTTGCGTGAGGGCATGGACCCCACGGTGAAGCCGCGGCCGCCGACCTCGTGGCCGCTCCGCATGCCGGGGATGGCCATGGGTGCCGTCGGTGTGGCCATCGCGCCCGCGAATGCTGGCGAAGAGGCTGCCGCTGCCGCCGCCGCCGATGCTCCCCCCACCGCGAATGGCCCTGCTGGGGGCAGGGCTGGTGCCGATGGAGGCGCCGGTGCTGCCCCGTCCAATGACGGTGACCGGGCAGAGGCCCCGTCCCCAGACGCCCCAGGTGCCAGCACCACCGGCTGCACGCCGGTGCTCCACGCCTCATAGCTGTTGCGCAGGGACCCTGAGCGCTGCATCGCAGCCCGCTGTGCCTGCAGCAGCGCGTACACAGAGGATGTTGACGCGCCGTGCACGGTTGGGCACTTGGCGGCGACTGAGCTGATGAGGCTGCGAGCGGCCATGACGCGCATGTTGGGGTCCATCTTGGGGCTGGAGCCCCTGCGAGCGATGTGGCCAGCGGGGTACAGTACTTTAGGGTTCAAGGTTCAGGGTTCAGGGTTTAGGGTTTAGGGTTGAGGTACCTTTTGAGGCATCCGCCACCCTCAGGAGCGTCACCACAGTTGCGAAAAGTGTCAATGTATCGAATCAGGGCACAGTGCTTGAGGCATCCACTACTCTTAGGAGCATGACCATAATTCCTCAAAGTGTCAACATATTGTATCAGGGTATCAGTGCAATGACCGATAATCGTGTTGGCTGGGTGCAACTGGCCTGGTTGGTGAGAGGCATGCAGGAGGGTTGGACTCGCGTGCACGGCACAGCGCAGCATGTGCAGGCATGTGCGTCCATCAACAAAATCACGTGCCAAGCATGACCACGTGCGTCTCACCGCCCATCAGGCGCCAGGCCACTGCTTGAAGTCCTCTTGTCTCGCTGCTGTTGCGCGCTCCCAGTGCCTGCCACACCTGGGACCTTTGGTGAGGACGCCAGCTGCACCGCTGCATGGCCCGCCCGCCCCAGCAGCGCGTCATGCATGTGCCGCTGCAGCAGCTCGTTGGTGATCATGTCCAGCACCGTGCGCTTGAACGCGTTCTCTGCCGCGTAGCGCTGCAGCCGCTGCACGATGGTGTGTGCCAGCGGCTTGCCCTCCGCACGCTGCTTGGCCCGGCCTTGGATCCAGGGGTGCTCCAGGGCAGCCTTGGCAGAGAGCCGTGCCTTGGGGTCCCTGAGGGCGTGCACAGTGCAGAGATGGTAAGTCTTCAGGGTTTGATTCTTCTAGGGATGGTGCAGCAGAGGTGCTTCAAGGGGTCGTGCTCCACAGCAAGCAGGGTCAGCAGTGCTGCATCAGAGGCGTGCTCTGAAACATGTAGGAGATGCAGCAGGTCCTGCACTGTGCATCACCGCCCACTTGTTCAGCAGAGCCTTGATGAAGTCCTTCGCCCCATCCGTCACGTCAGCCCAGGATGCCCCGGTGAACTTTGGCTCCTCTGTGAGAATGGACTTCCTGCCCAAGTGGCAGCACACAGCAGCACCATACTTTATCCACTGATGTTGCTGCCAGCAGCATGCATACTCCTTGGTGCCTGGTCAAGTGCGTCGACACATGCGCTGAGCACAGAGCATGGCGGGCATACAAGGTCAAGCACATGTCTCAGGTGCACTGTGCACGATGGCTGCTGTACAAGCCCTGCATGGCTGCAGCCTTGCTGCTTGCACACACGCACTTCATGACATCAACCACACACGTGCACACACCACAGCGCTGATAGAGCAGGGTTCTTGAGGTTCTTCCAGTCATCGAAGGGGAACTTGCCAGAGAGCAGCTGGTAGGCCATCACACCGGCAGCCCACACATCTGACGCAGGGTACACCTCAGATGACAGCATCTCAGGTGCCCTGCGGTTCGTGGCAGTGTGTCTGCGTGTCAGACATGGCATAGCATGCACCTGCCACGCTGTTGTTGCACTTGGCAGACAGGGCACCAACACAAGGTCACCACCTTCAGCAGTCACTGTTACAGCTGCTGAGGTCTGGATTAAGAAGAACCAAGAGCTCGCAGCCGGCCTCGGTAGACATCAAGAGGCTGCAGTACATAATGCAACACATTGCGCACATGTAATGAGGTGTGCCCTCCAAGCCCAGGTCCTTCACAGGTAGCGCCTTTGGGTCAAAGAACACTGCCAGACCGAAGTCGATGGCCTTGATGGGCGCATCGTCGGAGTCGGTCAGCAGCATGAAGTTGCCTGCGGAGAGAAGAACAAGGTGGAAGGTGTGCAGTACCCAGAAGGCAGCGGACGGGTGTGGAGGATTGCTGTCAGATGCTTGCAGGTGGTGCAAAAACTTGTTGTGCAGAGGCCGGAGCCTGATGCGAGAAGCTCAAGCACCAAACGTGGTCATGCTGCAGGGTGTGCAGCCCCCCAAGAGTACTACTTTATAATGTAGATGCAGGCGCAGGCGCACTGAGCGCATCAACAGCAGATGATGGTGCACTGAGCTGTGTGGGTCTCACCAGGCTTGATGTCCCTGTGCAGGATCTTGTGATGGTGGCACTGCGCCAGGGTGCGCAGCACAGCTCGCATGTACGATGCCACCTGCACCACACATCATACACCGCAACGCTGATGTATTGAGGCAGTGTGGTGGAATTCAGTGCCCACAAGCAGGGCGGTATGCATGGGAGCGGCTGGGGCCTGCATTGTCAGCCTGCAACGGGCATTGCGGCAGCCGCCGTCATTGCATCTGCGGCAGACACCCTGCCGAGATCTGCCCACAGAACTCGGCGATTACCACTACAGCAGCAACACGCACCGTGCGCTCACTGTAGTGGTGCTTCCCAATACGCTGCAGCAGCTCACCACCCTTGCACAGCTCCATGACGATGTGCACATGGGTGTCATCCTCATATACATCTTCCAAGAACACCACATTGAGTGTGCCACGCAGCTTGCGCATGATGGCCACCTGGTCAAAGAAGCCGAGGAAAAACAGCTGGTGAACGAGCTTGGCAAGCGACCCGACGAGTGCACCATGCGGCGCCTTGCTGTGCGGCTGCATGGCAGCATCCATGCATCGGCACGCTGGCTGCTGACATGGCATGGGACAACACAGGCACAGGCAGACGCACCTCGCGCTTTATGTTCTCCAAGTGGATCGTCTGCTTAATTTCAGGCAAATTTGGTACATCCAGCGCCTTTTTAATGCTCTTGCATGCGTAATCTGTCCCTGTCGCCTTGAGCTTGATGGTTTTGACGGACCCAAATCCACCCTGCCCCAGCTGGCGACCTCCGGCAACGTCATATTTGGTGTCTAAGTCCCTGGGGAATCCACATGAATAGGTTTTCTTCTGAGCAGCCGCTACCTCCCAGGGATCAGGCGCTCTGAACATTTCTCAGCTCGGCGAACGCCGACCGACTATTTGCCTTCAGCACTGATCGTATTCCAACTTCATCGTGTCATGGAGCAGCGGTGCGCCTGCAACCCTGATAGCATGGCACTCCCTCTGCTTATGATCACGTCTACACACACCGAAGTATAGACATATCTGCTGGAGGGCTTAGGGTTTGAGATTGATTTCCCTGCATTGGTCGCCTAGCATCGTTTGAGGCACTGTAAAATCCGACCATATGGACATGACTGTGTATGCACGCAAGGGAACGCAGCAGTCTCACGCAAGGGGACGGAGCAGTCTCAGAGCGACCGTGTGCGTGACAGACAAGACACACAGAGCTTTCCATGCATGTGCATCAGAGATTCGGCTCCAAAAGATGCAGTTGATGCGCCCGAGCTATTGATGGGTCTGATTTATGCTGCAAACACCACCTGAATTTTGGTAAGGTTAATGTTTTGCTGAGTATGCATCAGATCTTGGGCGATCGACAACCCTATTTTGCACGCAGCACCAGGTTTCAGCGTCGCAATCTTGTGAGTATTGAGCGGCCTCCAAAACCGGCATGCTCCCTCCATGTGAACGTCCGTCCGCCAGTCCCACTAACCGAAAATGTTACCCACCCTAGGTGCTCATCCTAGTACGCGCATAACTGCTGATGTCATAGGACGGTGCACAATCAGCATGCCGAGTTCAAATAGCCTGCTGCCGCCATGCTTGCCACACACTGGGCAACATGAAGTGCCCTTCCCCTTACGGCTTGCTGCTGCTGCTGCTTTCACTGGGCCCCAGCTTGCTGGTGCGAGCCCAGGTGCCAAGCTTTACCGACGCACTGACTAGTGCCTGGTTTTTCTATGGTAAGTGCTGTTGGAAAGCATGTTTCCTGGACCCTGAGATACGTGTTTGTACTGCCCTTGTATCTTGAAGGCCCTCGCACTTTGAGCCAGCTGCTGCGTTGGCTGTCCCAGGCCTTGCACGCCTGCTGCCTGATGCCTGGCACCACCTAAAGATGTTCCATGGCACCAAGCACCTGCTGCTGTCGGTGTGTACACGTGTGCACATCACAGAGGCGCAGCAGTCGGGGAGGCTGCCTGAGTGGAACCGCGCATCTCGCGCCAATGGCGGCTGGCGCGGAGACTCCTTCTTGAATGATGGCTCCGACATTGGTGTGTTGCGAGGGCATAGGCCCAGTATGAGTGAGGTCTTCAGCCACCACAACTGCACACAATGCACAGCACATCACATTGCCCGCGCTGCCCTGACCTACTCAACCCACTCCCCCATCCCCTTCTACCCTTGAGACCCTATCATACCACCATCCCTGATTTCTTCTTGAGGCAGCAGCAGGCCAGATGCACAGCCACCACAGCACCCTATGTGCCTGACCTTGGACTGTGTTGTGTACGAACAACACAGTCCCTCTTGCGTGCGCACACCTTCATGTTGCAAAGCTCATCCCTGACTCTCCTTCTTGCTCTTTGTTACTGCTACCCACAACACAGGCCGTGACCTGAGCGGCGGGTGGTTTGACGCGGGTGACCATGTCAAGTTTGGGCTGCCAGGTGCATGGGCTGCGTCCATGCTGGCGTGGGGTGCCATTGAGTTTGAGGCAGGTCTGCGCGCTGCAGGGCAGTGGAGCACGGCAGTCAACAACCTGCGCTTCTACGCCGACTGGCTCATCAGGTGAGGTTGTATGTGAAAGGGGCTGGTGACGTGAGTTCCCTAGATGCAGCAGCAGATCATTGCCTGCGACGCAATGGTCATGATCACAGGCAGCAAGGAGATACAGCCGATCCTGTGCCGTGCTTGATGCCAGCTCTGCAGGCAGGTTTATGTTTCCAGTCAGACCCATAGGCCAGGCAAACCTCGTCCTTCACATAACACATCCAACTCTCCACACCTCCAGCTGTGGGTATCAGCTGCCAAAGTATTCCTGGTCCATGGAAAGCTTGGCACTGTGGTTCTGCTTCAGTGCTGTGGAACACACCACCCTGCAAGCTTGATCGTGTGATCCATGATCCTGTACTGCTTGTACTGCTGTGTAATGCTGTGGTCACGCAGGGCCCACGTGGTTGCGTCTGACGTCCCGAGTGAGAACCAGTTTGTTGGGCAAGTGGGAGACTTCAGCACGGACCACAACATCTGGAACCGGCCAGAAGACATCGTGAGTGGTGCAGAGTTACTTTTCGGCTGCTAGCGCGGCAGTTGGCTGAGCGGCTTGCAGCTCTTTGGTGCTCAGCAGCAGGACTTGGTGCCCAAACACTCCTTCAACGGGTGCTGGTACATCATAACATATCTGCGGCATCATGATCGTTTGCAATGCGCCTCGCACCATACCACACCACACCACACCACACCACACCACACCACACCACACCACACCACACCACACCGTGCCTCTCGCCGCCGAGGTTGTCCTCGTTACATTCTGTCCTGCATTCCCCCTGTACGGCTGATCTGTACCGCAGCCCTCCAGCGTGTACCGCCCCACCTGGCTGGTGACCGCGGACCGTCCAGGGTCTGACATTGTGGGTCAGGCAGCTGCCGCCATGGCCGCCATCTCTGAGGTCATGCGGCGGGATGGTGGGGATGGGTCAGAGCTGCTGACCCGTGCACGCCAGCTGTACGCGTTTGGCAAGGCATACCCCGGCATGTGAGTTCCTGGCAAGGGGGGTGCAATGATTGCTGGCCACCTGTGCTGCCATAGGAACTGTTTTGAACTCTCCAGCGTCTCTGTCTGCACCTGATGGACAACCACCCTTGCTTTGGGACCAGCTCCTGCGCACTTTGTGCTCTCCTCATCAAGCTCTTTTGTCGTCCTCCTCCCTCCTGATTTCCCTGCCCTGTCTTCCATCCGTCCTCTCTGCCCCTTTGCCCTTATCCTTTGTCCTCTGTGGCCCCCATCGGCTTACCTCCCTGCCACACTCTGCCTGACCATGCAGCTGGTTGCCGCCATCTGGTGGTGTCGGCTATCCCTCTTCAACTTGGGCTGATGACATGTTCTGGGCAGCCCTGATGCTCTGCAAGGTGTGTCCATGGCAGCAATTGTATACTGCGCAAGCTGCCAGGAGGCCTCTGGCAACAAGGATTTGGTGCTGTGCAGGGCCCAACTGACCAACGATAGCATGAAGCCCTGTGTTTCCATTGCCTTCCCTTGCCAACAAAAGCAGCGCCCCAACCTTGAGTTTGGCCACCCACAGCGCTGATCCAGCTGTGACTGCTGTGCCTCACGTCAGGTCTCACGTGGCGGTCCGTACTGCACTGATGAGGTACCGTACTGGTGGAATGCCGCTCAGTACACATTGTACATTTTTGAGGACAGCTGGAACCAAGCCGGCAACCAGGTGGGTGCTGAGGGTGAAGGCTTCAGGGCTAAATCCTAGACCCTAAACCCTGAACCCTAAGCCCTAACCCCCTTCGGGATCCAGGTTAAGAGATGGAGAGGGTTGGGTGAGGCATGTAGAACTGCGCGCGCATGTTTCCTGGCGCGCTGCGGTGCAGTACTGTTTGCTTCAGCCTGCAAGGTGGTTCTCGTGGCCTTCCTGACAGGCTCCGGCAAGCAGCTGAGCGCTTGCTATGCCTCACGGTAAACTTGTCACATAAATTTATCATGCATCCCCACGCAGGCCCTGGCGCTCATGTCCAGCATCCCTGAGCTGTCAGATGAGACCAAGGGCCCAGCCCTGCAGCGGCTGGAGGCCAACATGGTGCAGTGGCTGTACGCCCCTCCATGCGGCTCAGAGCCGTGCATCACCCCTGGCGGACTGGCGTTCGGCAACATGTGGGGCAGCTTGCGCCATGTGGGTGTGATGATCGATTGTGACCTGTGACTTGTTGGTGCCTGAATTGTTGCAGCTGTGCATTCCTTGTGCTCCGGTGTGTAATCTGCGTGTGGCTGCATGCTGCATCTGCCTTGCTGCATGGTACAAAGTCACCTGTGATGGCCTGATGGCTGCCAGCAGCAGCTACTCCTTCTGTGCTTTCTTGGCCCTGGCACCACCTGATTTGTATTGGGTGCCGGCTTGCCTTTAGGGATTGCATGTGGCCTGGCTGGGTGTGTGGACTGGCATTCATGTGGCTACCACGCGCCAACCAGCGGCCATGTCGCACCCTACCCTCCCACATCATGCCCTCACGCACACATACACCCACACGCACACCCGCACCACAGGTGGCCAACGTTGCAGCCGTCATGATGGCCGGGTCAAAGTACTGGAACCCGGGGCTCGCCCGCACCTACCGCTGCTGGGCGCGCAACCAGATGAACCTCATCCTGGGCGCTGGTGGCCGCTCCTACGTGGTGGGCCTGGGCCCCAACCCCCCTGCCAGGCCCCACCACCGCTCCTCCTCCTGCCCCAGAGACCCCACAGTGCCCTGCGACTGGGCGGCACTGGACAACCCCGGACCCAACCCCAGCGTGAGTGTCGGGGTGGCCAGAAGCAGTACGGCCACAGTGTACAGAACACCATGCTCATGAACCCCATTGACGCTGGCCTGCCAGCACGTAGCAAGCACGCCATTGTGCCTGCTGTAGGATGAGTGGGCACCACCATGCGTGCACGCCACTTGACACCTCCTTTGCCCAGGGCATCACACCATCCTGATGGAGCCCAACAAAAGGCACAAACTTTTGTGATTCCACTAGGGCTCATATACCATGCGACCCTAGCATGTCTGCTCCGTTGTGACCAGTTCATTAGCACGCAGTGTCCATCGGCATGCAATGCATCCGCCGCTGCTGCGTCACATGTGCGCAGACCCTGACAGGCGCCTTGGTGGGTGGCCCCGACCGCAACGGCGCGTACGTTGATGACCGGAGGGACTACGTAAGGAATGAGGTGGCGGTGGACTACAACGCCGGCTTCACCACCGCCCTGGCTGGCATGGTGGAGTTCACAGCAGCCGGCGGCGACTTTGACGCGTACTGTGCGGGTGGTGCCCCGGCGTAGAAGAACCCAAGGCTTGAGAAGAAATCAATGTCCACAGCTGGTCGCAGCAGGTATCGAGACGGTGACCTGCAGCTTGTCGCTGCGTAGCTCTCAGCTGCGGCGGCAGCAGTAGCAGCCATGCATGAGTAGGTAGTGTAGAATAGCAAGCAGTTCAGGAGCCGCACTGGGCACATAGCGCAGGTGCAGGCACGGACTCCCAGGGGAAGAGTACCAGTTACCATTTTTTTAAAAAGCTGCGGCTGTTTTGTTTGTGTTGCTTGTGGTAGCTGCAGGGTCTGTTGTGGTCAGTTGCTCTTTGGCACCAGCGTTGGCGCTCGGTACCTTCTTGAAGCTACCATGTTGCTGCTGCATTTGTTTTTGCTGTGATAAGTGTAGGCCATAAGCTTGGCCCACTGCATGGGTCTCGCTTTCGTGATCAACACCTGCATGTTTGATGAGGGTGATGAGTATCGTGATCATCGCACAATAGTTATAGCAATTGACCGTCTGTGGCACATCTGGTGCAAACCCAGCTACTTGGTGGCACCTGTGCTGGTAGTGAACTGAGCTGCGATATGAATTGGATGTTGGTGCTGATAGCTAATTGAGCTGCGAGATGAATTGGCTGTTGGTGCTTGATAACTGGGCAGCTCCTGCACTGTACAACATTGCACTGTATTGTACTCTGCTACCCCTTGTGTAAGTGCATGTGCGCAACTAATCGTCATGCGCCCACCATGTGCTTTCTTAGATTCTAACGGCCATGCTGGCAGTTGTGGCCAGACCCTGTCCATAGCTTGGCTGCAGGTACTGCCATGAATGCAAGGTGAGCCATACACACTGCCATCTGCAGCTGCTGTGTGGTGTGCGTGGTGTGCGTGCATGCTTGCATGTGCTGTCTGCTGCCAGCATGTGTCTGCATGTCTGCATGTGGCCAACTTTGGTGGGCCGGCATGAAATGGACAGCGGCGATCTGATGGTATGGCGAGCCTGTTCATCAGGTGCTGTAGCAGTTCAGGCCCTTGAGCAGGTTGCCCTGTATCTGGAAGGGGCCCTGAGATGGTTCATCACACCAAATTCAAATCTTTCAGTGCCAACATGCCCATTCGTGTGACCACTGCCCTTCGCTTTTCAAACCTTCTTCCTTTAGGATCATCCATTCCTTTTGTTCAAGCTGTTACCTTGCATTACCTTGACACCCTGGCGCTCTGATCTCGTACCCCTAATGGCCATGCTGCTGCTCCTGCTGGCAGCTGGGTCCTGCACCCTGCTGGCCCAAGCCCAGCAGCCAAGCTACAGCGACGCATTGGGGGGCGCCTGGTTCTTTTATGGTGCGTGTGCTGGTTGTAGCGGACGGCTGCTGATTGGGGATGGTGTGCCTGGCTGCTGCCCCTTTGTTTTGTTGTCTTTCATCCCTTTGCCCCTTGTGTGGGCACATTCTGCTGTGATGGCCTAGCAGGCCCCCTTCGCCCCTTGTGGCCCCATGCCACAAGTGCCCTGCGTTCGCATGGCGCACTGCAGCAACTGCTGCTGCCTGGACCCCTGCATGCTGCTTGACATTCAAAGGGCCTCATGAAGATTTCCATCTGTTGCTGACTGTTGCTGACCTGGCGGGCTGGGGGCGTGATCACGAGGGGTGTGATCACACCTGCCCATTCATGCAAGCCCCTCTGTTCATGAGCTCATGAGATTCATGACCCTACGCTGGCGCCCCTTCAGTGTGCTTCCCCTGCTGCCCCAAGTTCCACCCTTCCAGTGGTCACTGGCCCTCAGATCGACCTGCTGCTTATTATGCCTGGCACCAAGCACCTGCTGCTATCTGTGTGCATGTGTGGCACATCACAGAAGCGCAGCAGTCGGGGCGGCTGCCTGAGTGGAACCGCGCATCACGCGCCAATGGCGGCTGGCGCGGGGACTCCTTCCTGAATGATGGCTCGGACATTGGTGGGTGTGGCCTTGGGGCTGCAATGGGCTTGGGGAAAGGGTCCGTGTCTTAGGTTCTTGCTAGCCAAGCGTTCAAGCTAGTGCGCATGCATGCCAGGGCACCATGATCTGGCGTCGCTGTTCTGTGTTCTCTGATCCAGCGCATGTTCCAGGTTGGGCGTGTGCGCAGCTGGCCGCAAGGGCAGCTCTGCACAGCAGCTGCGACCACGTGACTCTGTGCATGCCTTGCAACCTGCACACGCTGTGCACATGATCCTGTGATCTGTAGCTGGCTGGGTGGTCGGCTTGTCGCCTTTCCTCGGCTCTCTCATGTCACACCCACCCACAGTGACCACCACTTCAAAATATTCTAGTTGGATGGTGCCAGAGCTTGGAAGCACCTGCCCCGTGCTGCATAATTGCAATGTTGCATGATCCAAAACACACACGCAGGCCGTGACCTGAGCGGCGGGTGGTTTGACGCGGGTGACCATGTCAAGTTTGGGCTGCCAGGTGCATGGGCCGCGTCCATGCAGGCATGGGGTGCCATTGAGTTTGAGGCAGGTCTGCGCGCAGCAGGGCAGTGGAGCACAGCAGTCAACAACCTGCGCTTCTACGCCGACTGGCTCATGAGGTGTGTGTGGTGATTTGCTTGCCAGCTTGTAGCGAAACACATGCCGGTAGACAGTACTTGATGGAGGTTCTTGCTGCGGTGAAGCATGCTGCAACTGCCATGCACCCACACAACTGCCATGCACCCATACTGCACCCATACTGCACCCACACTGCACACGTGTGATCCATGGTCCTGTACTGCTTGTACTGCTGTGTACCGCTGCGGTCACACAGGGCCCACGTGGTCGCGTCTGACGTCCCGGGAGAGAACCAGTTGGTGGCCCAGGTGGGGGACACTGACACCGACCATGGGATGTGGACACGACCCGAGGATGTGGTGCGTGGAGGGACCAGCCGTGCTGCACTGTGCTTGTACTGCCACGTACCGTGCTTGTGTACTGGATGTATGTTAGAAATGAGTATGTTAGAAATGGGAGTGTGCATTATGCAGCCGGGGGCCTTGCGTCTGGTCATGGGCTCAACGGTGACAATCCACTCGGGTGGCTCTTGCGGCTGCATGTGAATTTCTGTGCCTGCACCACCAATCGCCTAACTCCTGTACCGCTGATCTGTACCGCAGCCCGCCAGCGTGTACCGCCCCACCTGGCTGGTGACCGCGGACCGTCCAGGGTCTGACATTGTGGGTCAGGCAGCTGCCGCCATGGCCGCCATCTCTGAGGTCATACGGCGGGATGGTGGGGATGGGTCAGAGCTGCTGGCCCGCGCACGCCAGCTGTATGCGTTTGGCAAGGCATACCCCGGCACGTGAGTGCCTTCTTGAGACAGGGGTGGTGGGAGGCGTGGGGGCTCCTTGCACTCCCATGCGAATGCGAACAGTGTTTGGGTGATGCCGATATGGTATGGCCATAGTCAATTGATTTAAAGGTGTCACAGCGTGCTCGCCATGCTGGCACTTCGGAGCTGGCACTCTGCACTGTACGCTGTACACCTGTGTCTCCCACACGCTGTACCTGCTGTGCACACGTACTGTTGCATCATGGCATATGTGTGTGCACATACATACCCGTTGTGGGTGTGCCTGCCCTTACCATCCCACATGTGCAGTTGGGGCCTGCCCAAGGGCACTGTGGCCTATCCATCCTCTACCTGGGCTGATGACATGCTGTGGGCCGCTGCCATGCTGTGCAAGGTGCTGCCATGCTGTGTGTGCTGCTGCCCCTGGTACTGCTCCATGTGCTGCTGCATGCTCCAGAACGTACCGCTCCCATCCAGCCAGCTGTGGCGTTGACTGTTCACCATGGTTGGCGCGAATTCAAGCTCCTCAACCATCAACCCTTCCTGATTGCGTGCTCCACACCGTGGCACTGGTTAGATGCTCCACATCTCTCACACCCTTACTTCGCTTGATGCTGTGCTTAGGTCACAGGGGGGTCATACTGCAGCGAGGAGGTTCCCCATTGGTGGAGTGCTGCTGACTCAGCAACATACGGCTCCGAGACCAGCTGGAACCAGGCTGGGAATCAGGTGGGAGCAGTTGGCAGTTGCAGCAGATGAAGCAGCAGTGTTCATTCACATGTACACGCTGGCTGCACTTGTGCACGTGCTGCTGCAGTAGAACCCATACTGTTTGCATGCACATGCACTGCGCTGCGTCGGGTCAACGGTCTTGCACCTGGTCTGCGTGCACCACTCTCCTTCCCTTGCGTGCACTTGGCATGTCCCACGTCACATGTACATGTGTGACCTCCCCTCCCGCTCCCCTCCCTGAGCAAGCACCCTGCTCCCGCTAAGGGACGCGCGTGGCAAATTGGGTTCCTGTGTTCTCAATTGAGGTTGTGCCTTGCCAACGTTCATTGTCGGTGCCCTCCCCTCCACATGCAGGCCCTGGCCCTCATAGCCAGCATCCCTGCACTGCCTGACAGCCAGAAAGGGGCAGCACTGGAGCGGCTGGCCACCAACATGGGCCCCTGGCTCAACGCAGGGCCCTGTGGTTCTGAGCCTTGCACCACCCCCACTGGCCTGGTCTATGGCAACCAATGGGGCAGCCTGCGCCATGTGTGTAACCTGTGTATCCATGTGCTCTCATGTGGTGTCTGCTGTTCCTGCCCTGTGCCCGCTCTTCTACCACCAGCGGCTGCTGTATAGTGGATGATTCATTGGTGTCCCTTGTTTGAGGGAGGGAAGGGCTGCTGCCTGTGTGATCACATGCCACATACACACCTGATAACGATGGAGTGTGCAGGCTGCAACTTTGCAACGACGCGACCCCTGACCCACCGTTCAGAGTTGCAGCCTGTTGCTTTTTTTCACCTGCAGCACCCCTCACCTCTTGGCCCCCTGGCACCACACACACCCACAGGTAGCCAACACTGCAGCCGTCATGCTGGCAGCCGCCAAGTATTCCAACAACGACCTCGCACGCACCTACCGCTGCTGGGCCCATCGTCAAATTGACCTGATCCTGGGCGCTGGTGGCCGCTCCTACGTGGTGGGGCTGGGCCCCAACCCCCCTGCCAGGCCCCACCACCGCTCCTCCTCCTGCCCCAGAGACCCCTCAGTGCCCTGCGACTGGGCGGCACTGGACAACCCTGCACCCAACCCCAGCGTGAGTGCTTGTCAACCTTTGGGGTTGTGGGTTATAGGATGTACTGTAGTTACAACCCGACTGCCCCATGGCAGCTGCACCTGTGAAACGTGCTTCAGCATCTGCTGCACTCAGTTGCATCAACACATGCAGGGTCCCCACCAAGGCTGCTGCGGAACACATCCCCGCCACTTCTTACTTTTAGGATGCCATCCTGACAATCTTTGACACTCAAGGCACTCATATCCCTGAACCCTGACAAACCCTTGCAGACCCTGACCGGGGCTCTGGTGGGAGGGCCAGACAAGAGCGGTAACTATGTGGACGACCGCAAGGATTACATCAAGAATGAGGTGGCGGTGGACTACAACGCCGGCTTTACCACAGCACTGGCTGGCCTGGTGGAGGTCACCACAACCGGCACCTCATTCGCGGCGTATTGTGGGGGGCGTAGGAGCCTGCAGGAGGTACGTGGATCTGTGGGCCTCTCTTGTGCCAGCATCAGGTTTGGTTGGAGAGTGGTGGAGAGTGGAGTGGGGCCAGTGCCTGGTGCAGGACTGGATTCATACGTGCAAATGGCACATGCGACATGCGTCCATTATAATTATTATTGTTGTTAAATGGCACATGGACGACATGGTGCACAGTCTGCACACGCCGTGCTGTGAGCCGTTGGTGGCCAAGGTTTGCTTGGGGCAGCCATGGGTGTGCTCACATCACGCTCGTGACTGGATGGCTGTGGCTGCGCAGTGCACCTCATCAAGCGTTCATCTCATACAACTAGTCAATCTCACATGCTATGCCGCGCATGTATTGTCATCATGATATGCTGTGCTGTTGCTCTGTGCAGCGCTCGGACTGCTCCTACACGCACCAAGTTGTGTGTGTGTGGTGGTGTGCCCGTGCAGCAGCAGGGGACGACAGACTCCCCTGGGCCTTATGGCTGCCCGTCAGGCTGGGATGCAGCCACTGGGACGGTAAGACCCCCAACTTGGCCCGTGCTGTGCCCTTTGCCTTTCAGCTTGTGCACTGCTGCGTGATGAAGAAGGTGGTGGCCAGGACATGGGCCAGTTGTGCCTGCGCTGGCGGCTGGCCAGACCAGCAGCAGCTCGGCTGCACGCGGCATTCACATCACCCTTGGCTCTGTTGGCAATACACATGTACTGCACGCCCGCACTGCGCCTGTTCATTGTACCGCAGTTGTATTGCATGACTGTACTGTCATGTACTGCCGTACAATACTGCATTGTACCGCTGTACTGCTGCACCTCCCGTACACCCCAGGTCTACATGGCGTGGCCCAACCCAGGGACACCTTCCTGTGCGGGCGGCTGCGACAGCGCCGGCCGCTTCTCAGAGCTGCGATCGAATGACCAGCCGCCATGTGCAAATGGTGCACAGTTCCTGGACGGTGGCAACGGCCACATGCTGGTGAGTGGGGGACGTCTGTACGCCCCTTGGACCATGTGCCGCACATTGGGGTGTTTGGTACATCAGTTGCATGAAGGATGTGGAGCAGGTGGTTGCTTAGGATCTTGTACTGCAGTAGATGCGGTAGATGCCACTGGTCCACACCTGTGCCTGCTGCACTGGGTTTGGGGGTCAGCCAGCATACCAGCCGTCACGAGCTCGCCCGCGCAACAAATGGTTTGTTGCGCGGCCGAGCCCGTGCGGTTGAACCACACATAGCTGCCAGCCTGCAGCTGGCCGCATCAGCCTTGGCGAGGTTGCAGTTGGGGCACCGGTGTGCCCCGACACCTTGGTTTCAAGATCGTGCATGTGCAGTGCTGCCACCAGGGCATCTGACGCGTGTTCAGAGCAGTGTTTCTCATTGTGTGCAAGCTCCTTACTGCAGCCCTGCCAGCGCCCTTGCAACACACGCCTTCCTCTTGCGAGGCCACTGCACACAGCTCTTGTTACTGCCACCTTGCGTGTTGTACTGCTTCTTTGTATATTGTACTGCCACCCTGCGTGCTGTACTGCCATTTTGTACATTGTACTGCCACGCTGCGTGTTGTACCGCAGTGCCGCTTCCCGCGCGATATGGTCCGTGACTTCAGTGTGGCTGCCACTTGGGACGCGCACCCCCAGCTGCTGCACAAGCAGGTGGAGGTCATGCTCCAGGGCCAGCCCGGCAAAACCATCACCGTCAACGTGGTCAACACATGCGTGGGCGGGGGGTGTGGGCAGAACAGCGCAGAGGGGCGGTACCCCCTGTTGGATCTGGACACGGCACCTGCCAGCCAGCTGCTGGGGTTCGATGCCAGTGCCCCAACCTTTGACATCATCGGGATGCAGTTCCCCTCCTCAGCCGGCCTGCGCCCTGGCCTGGCCAACCAGGACTCAGCCATGCCCCTGTGCTACAGAGTGCTGGGAGAAAGCCCCCTCATGAAGCTGGGGTATGCTGCCAGCAGTGGCCCAAGTACCCCGCCCGCGGCCCAGCCTGCTCAGCCCACGCCCACACCCATGCCAGCCTCTCCCATCTCGGCGCCCCCAGCTCTGTCCCCATCACCCCAACCAACCCAACCACAGCCACAACCTTTGCCCCAGCCTGTGCTCCCAGCGCCTTCCCAGCCCCCTGCTGCTCCTTCCTCTTCCAACCCCACACCTTCAGAACCTGTTGTGCCCACCCCCCAAGCCCCAGCAGCTGCTGCCCCACCTCCAACCCCTGCCTCACCCACCGCCAACCAGCAGCAGCAGCAGCAGCAGCCTGCTTCGGCCGGCAACGCTGCCGAGTGCCTAACCGCCGGCCTGCCAGATGCGCAGGCCGCCATGTGCATGGACGCGACCGCGCATGGCCTCCCTGCATGGAGCGTGAAGCAGGACTGCCTGGTGCCAGCTGGCTCCAACGCGGACATGGCCACTGCCTGCTTTGGGTGCCTGGAGAAGCAGGGCTACAACAGCTGGGGATGCCGCAATTGCGTGGAGCAAGCAGGAGGGGATGTGGCCTCTGCGCGATCATGCTTTGAATGTGTGCAGGCTGGGGGCGATGCCTGGGGCTGCGGCCAAAAGATCAAGGGATCTGGCGGGCGCTAATCATTTCACTTTTTCAGCATGGCTGCACCTGTGCCAGGCAGCTTTATGAGTGTACTGCTACCCTGTGGTGTACTGGCTGTATTGCAACGTATTGCTGTGAGCACCGCTAAGCGCGCGACGGCTTACTTTGTACCAGGCTTCATGCGGTTATGGTGTGCAATATGGTGTTTGACTTGCGATGCTGATCAACACATGTAGGGCTGCAAAAAGCGGGCTGCGACCATTTGTATCTGCAGAGCCTTCAGTCCTGCTCGTGCTCGGCATTTATTGCCAGTCCTCCCTGTGCAGTTTAGCCTGCACAACTTCTGCGTGATCCATCTCGGTGATCCATCCATTCGCCACCCTTACCCTTAACTCATCCCTCCAAGTTTCAATGCACCAAACTGGCTCCCCAAGGTTGTAACACTGCTGTCTGTTGTACGGTGCCGGCTGCCTCATTACTGTGTTGTGCACTTGTGCATCACGTAGCCATGGCAGCTGGCAGCCGCAGCACTCCAGCAGCAGCATGGACCATGCAATTACCACTCTTCCCATCCCTCTGGCAGCAGCCCACAGGTTTGCTGCTGGCCTGTCGCGTGCAGTAACACAACGCTGAGGCTGTCGCCTTTGTCAAAGATGTTGCTGTTGCTGCAAGACCCGTGGGCAGCTAACCTTTGCTTCCGGGTCCACGCAGGCTTGACGTATTGCATGTGTCAAACAGCGCTTGTCCCCAGCACGTATACCCACATGTTACAGGGCAGCAAGTCTATCAGTGCCAGAACCACACACACAGATGCTGTAAAAATGGTGTGAAGAAGAGCTTTATTGATGTACACTAGTGGTGCACACACAGCTTTCTGTGCAGTCAAAGTTCTGTCACTGAAATGAGATTCAGGGGCATGCACTTCGTTACGTGCTGATAACTGCCTCATAGTTTAAAACCCTCAACTGCCATGGCCGTTGCCAGCTGTGCAGCCATGTTTGCTGTGCAGCCCGCATCTCAGCAGCCAGCAGTGTTTCGATCAGTCCTGCCATTGCCAGGGCCTCCTTCCTGTTGTTTTCCCACATGCTGATGCATGGTGGCGTCTTACGACCCCTTGGAGCTCGCACCACGCAGCAGGTTTTGCGTGATCCTGCACACACCATACCACCGCACACAAGGTGGGGTGATTGGATGCATGCTCACCCTAGCTATTCACCACACAGCCGAGCTGCAAGGAGCGGGGCTGTGAGGCTAGTGGCCATGCAGTTCTGTGCTGGACACACATGACTTGGAGAGTGCACATGCTGAGGTCTGCATGCGCACAGCAGCTGCGTTTGTCGAGGCATTGTGGCAGGGCACACTGTGTGCTGCATGCTGCCCTTGCATCTGCCTCAGCACATCATGCACAACGTCATGCTTCGCCCATGCACGCACCTGTGCACATAGGGCGTGATGGCCACTGCTACTGGCAGCTTGATGGGCACGCATGCTTTGCTGCACAAGATGGCTAGTGCCAGGGATGAACCCTTGCCAGCAACCATTTTCTCAAAAAAGCTGAGCTCCCGCTCCTCTTCGTTCTCTGCATCAACAAGGAGCAACATGGATTTTGTTTTGAGCACTCAGCTTCCCTGCTGGTGCAACAAAAATATACACAGCAATTGGGGGACGTACTTACCCTTGATACCGAGGAATTTCTTGACGTCGAAATGTTGTTCGATAGCAACATAGAAGCCTGCAGACAGGTAGGGCATGAAGGGATCTTTGCTGATGCGACTCCACACACCCCAAACGATGCTGTCTTCAGATCGGCGCTTTTTAAGAGTTGCGCTACGCACCTGCAGTAACGGAGAATGAAATGCCCAAGTACACCACTATGCCTGTCTTGCCATATTTGCGCAGGTTTGCTCTGAGCCCTGACAGCCAGGAGTTGCTTGCAGCTGGTGTTGATGATGATGCAGAAGCAGCCCCCGCAGCTGACGTGCTGGGCTCTGCCATTGTAATAACTGCAGTGCGGCAGTGGATAATGACAAACTGCCCGTAAGATCCTGGAAGTTGGCCGCCAAGCTTCGCGGACGTGCTATGCAATGTGGTTTCAGGCTCAGGGGTTTAGGGTTTAGTTGGACGGCCTGTTTACTATCAACTCTCCCTCGTTCAGGCGTTCCAGACATGCTTTGCAAGTGGATTGCTTGCATTGGCCTGTGAAATCTGCTGAAGTGCAAGCACAGTGCAGTACGCTGGTGGCATCCTGGTAGCCGAAAGACGCCTGGTACAGTATGTTGTTTTGCAAGCCGCGCTGACATGAATGCTTGCTGTTGATTAGGCCCGCACCCCACTGTGCCATGCCTTTGGCAATGCCATGCAAGCCTCAACCCAGCAGTGCGCCGCATTGAACCGGCTGTGATGTGATGCATTACTACGGACACCACTCAGTGAGATTACTTGGTTGGGGCATTCAAACATGTGGCTGGTTCAGGATGGCTCAGCATTAAACTTGACTGCCTTACGTTGTTCTCGATGCACCAGCCGATGAACCTTCAGCGTCAGGAAAGGGTGTCTATGGACCTCTCTGCAGTGTCACTTCACCCTCATTTTGCCAGCCCCGACCCAGGACCCCCGAGCTGTGCCTGTCTGCCTGCACCACTGCTGCTCTGCTGTGCCCCACCTTGCAGCTGGCCACCCACCTGCTGCTGCACCAGCACCCCCTGCATCTGAGCCAGCAGCGCACTCTGCTTGCGCGCGTTGGCCGCATGCAAGCGCTGCAAGTGTGACGCCACCAGCTGCTCCCGCTCATGCAGCCGCTCCTCAGCAGCTGCGCGCTGAGTGGCCGCGAAGGAGCGCAGCTGCAGCATGGCGGGGTGGTGCGCATGCAGCGCGCCTGCACGCGCACAGATCACCATGGGAAGTAACACAGGATGGATGCGATGTTGGAGCCAGCCAAGGGATACATTGTGCAAGGATACATCGTGTTGGATGCAGAGCTGTGAGAACTGCAACCAACAGTGTGTGCTATGCTGCGGCGAGTGCAGGAACCGGGTTCACAGCATGATGCAGCCTGGATGCAGGGCGGTCATTGCCCAGGGGGCATGACCGACTGCAAACCACCAGCAACATGCAGCCATGCACTGAAGCCCATTCACGGCCTCACAAACCGTAACTTGTCTCATACACCTCTCTCACAACCCACAAAATCCGCATCGCACATCAGTGACATCACACATCCCACACCCACACACATGTCACACGCGCACCTGAGCGGGTGTCCAGGAAGCACACCTCCCCCGTGTCTGGGTGCTGGTGCGGCAGCCAGCCCTTAGGCAGCGGCTGACTCAGCGCTGCAGTGCACTGCTGCCGCAGCCATGCCGCCCATGATGCCTCAAACTCCTGCCGCTCAGCAGCCGCCTCACGGACCGCCCTCTCCCCCGCCTCAGCCTCCTCCAGCACCAGGGCCACGATCTGCTCCTGCAGGCCGTACGTGGCCGCCATGAACGCGTGGTGCGCGGCCCACGCACGCGCCCCCGCACGCCGTGCCCGCATCTCCCCCTTGCACCGCGACCACCACAGCGCGTCCCCGCGTCGTACCCGCCACCCCCGGAACGCGGCCTGGAGCTTTGTGGCGGCGGCTTCCTGCCGCGCGCGTGCGGCTGTCCCCTGCGCTGCCAGCTGGATGCGTGTGCGCCCGGCTGCTGGCGTCTGACTGGCTGTCTGACTGGCTGACATGTGGCTGCCTGACTGACCTGCTTGAGTGCGGCCTGAGTGCAAGGAACCAGGCCCTGTGCCTGCCTTGAGCGTGGTGGCAGCGCTGCTGCCCGCGCCCGCGGCAACAGCTGGCGCTGGGCCGGCTGTGGTGGCCTCATCCTGCAAGGGGTGTGACGTGATGGCGAGCGCCCTTGCAGCCCGCACACGCTTGCGGTGCGCCCGCCACGCGCGCTGGATGCGCAGCACCGCCAGCAGCCGCACCAGGGCACGCAACCGGGCGTGGCGCTGCTGCTCCAGGCGCTGTGCCTGCAGCCGCCGCACCTGCCGTTGTGCACGCCAGCGCCGCCAGTGCTTCTGGATGATGGTCGCTGCAGCCGCGCGCAGGCGCTGCGCGATGTGCTGCGCCTCCTGCCGTGCCGCTGCCACGGCTGCCACATGCCGCCGCCGCTTCAGCCACTTGCGCACAGCGCGCTGGATGAGCCGCGCCGCCTGTTGCCGCCGCAGCAGCTGCAGCCGGGCCATGTCAGACCCAGTCAGGCCCAGCTGGCCCAGCAGCAGCAGCCGGTCCCAGTTCCTTGCTCGTGCTGCGTGCTGCGACCCCTGTGCTGCTGCTGTCGCACCGCCCCCCAGGCCCAGCAGGGCCTGAGCCTCCTGTACACATGCGCTGAAGTGGCCCTGCATCTGGGAGATGCTCTGGCTCATCGCGCTGTGTGCCGCCTCCGCCCCGCCTGAGGCCGCATGCTGCAGCAGCCCCTGCATGAGAGTGCCCTGCAGCCTGAGCAGCGTGTGGAAGCGTCCGGGCTCCTTCTTGGGGGTTGCCTGTGCAGGCAACGGCCCTGTGCCTGCTGATGTGGCGGGCCGCATGTTGGGCGTGCGGGGCGGGGTGCGTGGGGGCAGCTGTGCCGACCCTGCTCGTGCAGTATGTTGAGGGCCCAAGGGTATGCCTGCAACAGGTGACGCAGGCAATGCCCCCTGTGCGCCTGCAGGAGCCATGTGCTGGCTGCTAGCCGGTACTGCAGCTGCTGTGCTCGAGCCGTGAGCTGCGCCAGCGCTCAGCTGGCGCCTCAGCTGTTGGGGGGTGAGGAGAGTGAGCACTTGGGGCTTGGAGGGTGAGGAGGATGAGAAGGGGCTGGGGGTGCGAACTGCACAGGCATGCAACCAGCACGGCAGCAGTCATCAGCAGTGTGTTGCTGCGACATTCAAATAAACTTCGTGTGGATCCAACACAGTACAGTGCATCACTCTCACGCACGTATGGTTGCGCTGCCGACTCAGTAAGTAGCACTTGACGGGCTGTGTGATTGGGAGTTCCTGCTGATGGACATGGCTCATGGCTGCCCGTTGACCTTGCATGCTGAAGCTCATTGGCACAGAAGGCATGCTTCCTGGTGTCAACAGCACGCATGGCCTGCACATACAACCCCCCCTCCCTTCACACCAGCCCATGCACCTGTGGGCGCCAGCTGCTTGTTGGGCGAGGTGCGGGCCGGGGTGGTGGCAGGGCTGCTGTGGCTGTTGCTGAAGGGTTGTGATGTGGGCGACCAAGTGCCGGATGTCCCAGGCCGCGACCCTACACCCCTCCCTGCCCGCCCAGCCCCTGCGTACAGTCTCAGGGCTGCGTTCAGGCTGTTGGGTTGTGTGCTTCGAGGGGCCCCTGTCAGTGCTCCAGGGGGTAGCCCTGATGCCTGGTAGCCAGGGCCACTGCTGTCCAGTGGCCGAGGGAGGCTGGAGGCACTGGCTGGGCGAGGCCGGCCAGGTGCTTTGGGCTGGCTGGTGGAAGGCCGACGCTGCTCTGCCTGGATCTGCAGCATGTGGCATGCAGCGTGTTCAGCATGCTGGTCACCTGTGCAGCATGCAGGGCGTGAGTGCCTGCGCGTCAAGAACCCAGCATGCAAGCCTGGTGCCGCAGGCGCATGGCGTGCCCGCACCTGCTGCAGCGCCATGATCTGGTCAGTCAACCTCAGCGTCTCTGCATCGCTGAGAGATGCCAGGTGTGTCATGCGCAGCTGCTGCAGCAGCCGCTGCTCCCGCGTGCAGCGCCACTCCTCTCTCAACTGACATTCCTGAACGAGCTGACGGGACGAGGACTGCGGCAGCGCAGGCTCCTGCTGTACCACCTGCTCGTTGCAATGCCACAAGCTCGGGTGACGAACACGGCACTGCAGCGGAACAAACAACCCTCGAGAACGCTTACAGATTGCAGCAAACGCAGATCCTCCTGCCTCGCGAGCCCAATCCGAAGAAGTTCATGGTAAGCAAGCCGTTCCTCAATTGCCATGTCCTTGACTTCGACAGCCCATGCCCCACACAGGCAGCCAGATTAATTCTGAGTAAATTTGCATTATATCATGCTGATGGAATACCAGTAACACGAAATCTATCATGATCCAAACATCGTCGCTGAATGGAGCTCAGCTACCCCATATCCAGGACCAAGAAGCACATGGCAGCTGCTGTAAGATATTTATTCAAAACCTCAGCACAGCGGCATGTTTCCTTGGTGCAATGTGTGAGAGTGTCCGTTCAGGTCTGCACTCGTGAACCCGGGATGAAGAATGTGTCTGGTAGCAGACAAGAGCTGCAGGTCGCAACGGATGACTACGCCTGGCGCACTAGTGCATAGCTGTTGCTCATGATCCAGTCATAAGCAACATAAATACCCAGGAGTGGCCCAACCACCCAGAACATATTGGCTACGATGACAAGGGCTAGCCCTGGCCGCCCCTTGTACCGCTCATTGATGAAGTATGAGAAGAAGTACAAGAATGCACCTGCACGCAGCGCAGACGGTGCAGGCAACATGGTATGAAGATGTTATGTGACAAGCAAAGAGCTGCAACGCCACGCTCAAAGCAGTGGTACAGCAAGCGATCATAGCAAAGGAACCCCAGGTGCTGTCACATGGCATGCAGCCTGTCACCAATAATCAATTTGCCGTGTGCCATGCACACTGACCACATGAGAGGCAGTGCAGCAAGTGGTTTAACAGCACGTTTACTAATAAACACAACATACACATCAGCTGTGAAACGCCGTGTTATCATTATTATACACATCATCATCATCATTACATGGTTTCGCGCGGTATAACCCACGGTACCGTCCATGAGACCTCTAGAGTTGGGTTATATTATATATTATACACATCATAATAACAAATCAGCGGCGTACCACAGCTTCCAGCTTCTATGTACTCACCATACATCATCTGGTAGTTGAAGACAACCCCCATGATGCCCATGATCCTTGCTGGCAAGATGTCCCATGTCATGCACAGGGCATACAGGATGGAGGGCACGAGTGTCACGATGCCATTTCCCACATCTATTGCGAAGCTGTGGCGCAGGACCAACAAATGATCATACAAAACCGTTCAGAAGCCACTTGCCAGTAAAGTGGATGTATGGCCACATACTATGGTTGATGACTTGATATCAATGGTGCTGTTGCCATGGAGTGTAGCACACACAAGAGATGCTTGCAAACGCCAGGACGTACTCAGAAAGCAGCATGGCTTTTTCAATTCTGCTGCAACTATGTCGGTCCTGGAGCTGAGCAGCTTCTCCCAGGAATGCAGGCAGGCACCATGTAGTGCAAGCATGTGGCGCTCAGCCAGCTTGCAAGCTGTGCAGCAGCTGCCAGCCACATGCGCGTGCCAGCACACGTACCCAAAGCTGGTGGTCTCACTATAGCTGGGATCCATCAGGGAGTATGTGCTCCACACCAGCGCCCAGTGCTTCAGCGTCACAGCTTGCAGCAAGGGCACATGCTCGAACATGAAGATGGGCGATGGCAGCGCGCCGCCATACTTGCGCTTCATAGATAAGTATTGCGACTTGATTAGCTTGCGATTGACGAACAACCCGATTTCCCAGATGCAGATCATGACATTGACCGTATTGAACAGGGCCATTGACATTTGCATCCAGTTTATAGCTTTGTGGACTTCATAATGATAGTATATAAGCGGTCCTGTTGTGGCCACCACAAACAGGACCACGTAAAAGAAACTCTGCATTCTGACACACGCTGTAACTAAAGCAGTGCCGCAAGGTTTGGGAAGCGGGTATGATATGTTTGGTTGTACCTGCACTGTACTGGCAGGCGACCATGTGACAGCGGTGTTAGACCAATCAGCCCAGCACGCCCAAGGTAGAAGCATTTCATAAGAGTGTGAACCGCAGAATGTGCTGTGCTTTGTTACAGACCTGCATGGCTGATTGTGTCAGATGGATGGATGTTCACGGCATGGCAACTCCATCATCTTCATCAACCCACACTCAAAATCCAGCTGGCCATATGCCCTGAGGATCACCTTGTGTGCCCTGCACCTTAATCAAAGAAACAACACAGCCAAACACACGCGTACACATGTTGCTCAGCGACAGCATCATGGCTGTTGTCAGGGACAGTATTCTTCATGCAGGTGGCCTGCAGCGTGCAAAACAACACATCAACTCGCAGCATGCACTGTCAGCACACACACTGTGGTTCAACATCAACAGACTGCCACTTGATGCGCACTGAGAAACAGAGTGGACAAGATTCATTGTGATGAAAAGTGATCTGCTTTGTCAGGCCAGAAGACAAGCAACAGTGGAAGAACGTGCACACCGACCAGCACAAGTATTGATTGCTCAGACATACCTGCTACGACAAATGTCAGGACAAAGGAGACTCAAGCGTCAAGCCCATCACCACATTCATCATACACGCCTCACACCTTCACAAAAAACCCACATGCCTTGCCAACACCCATACATACTTCGGAACACCATCTCTGGGGGAATGCTATGCTGCGACATGTTGTGCTCCCACAACCCTGTCCCACGTCCCAGCAGCTGCTGTGGCCTGTGGTGGTCATGGCTGGGCAGGCTTCAGAGCTCTGAGGAGCATGAGTCGGCCTGCAGGCATTGAATAACATGTTGCATGCCGCAGTTGGTGCTGGTGGTGGTGGTGGTGGTGGTACATGACCGAATCGTGATGGAAGGACACAGGTGTGCTGTTGGTACAAAGAAACAGGTGGGCTGGTGGCAAAACTGGTGGGCAACTACAAGCGGGGAGAGTTTGCAAATGCTGCGAAATGCCAGGCAAAACGCTGTTCGGTATTCAAAGCACTCATGTTGGTGCAACACCACACAGCCATGCATTCCTCGCACCCAAGGCCTCTGCCCCGCTGAACTTCCGCTCCTCGCTGAACTCCTCAAACCCACTGGAGCGGTACAGGCGGTACGCCACCTCGTTGTCTGCCTCCACATGAGTGTACAGGGCGTCCGCGCTCCATGTGCCAAACGCCCGCGCCATTGCAGCACGCATGAGCGCCTTGCCCACTCCCTGGCCCCTCCTGTCCTCATCCACCACCACGTTCAGGATGTAGGCCCCCCCTGGCTCAGCTGCTGGTACGCCTGTGGGGTGCGCGCCTGCTGCTCGGCTGGGTAACCGAATGTCAATGCACCCCACCACAGTGTCTGCCTCATCTTTGGCTACCAGGCACTCGCAAGGAGGTGCCACGCCAGGCTTGGTCGGCCGCGTGCGCTGCTGCAGCGACTCCACCTCTTGTGCTGCAAACTGGCGCTTGAACGTCTCTACGAACCGCGAGTGGTCGCCCTGCAAGTGTGCGCGAAGTGTGAACTGCACTTTGCAAACTGCAGAGTTGTCTCCTGTCCTCCACAGCCATTGCATTCACGCAGAACGCGACAACTGACAGTTCAAGGGTCCTGCTACTGCAGCAGCATCTGCATGCAGCTGTTGGTCAGTGTGCAGATGCATTTTGAGCCATTGCTTGTTGCATGCATGCGCGCTTTCATGTCATGCGAGGCGCACTACCAGATGCTGCACCCCCTGTGTGTGCGACCGTTTAGCAAACCTTGTTGCATGCGCATTCAATTACCTCGTAATAAGCTTCTGATCGCAAGCGTGCCACAGCCTGGAGATCTTTCAGCCCGGCCAATGGTGCGATGCTCAACTGCGAATCCACTGCCGCATCGGCAGCGACATGTAGACGCAAGCACGGCCTACGTAATTTGCTGCCTGTCCATCTATGGCATGCTGTTGAGTACCTGAACCGTGCTGAATCGGCCGCTAAGCTACCTGAAAACATTCCTAATGCTGAATCTTGCACAACTGCCGGACATCTGCAAATTTTCTGCACATCTGAACTATCACACAA
Source organism: Haematococcus sp. NG2 (assembly GCA_004335575.1). NCBI lineage: Eukaryota > Viridiplantae > Chlorophyta > Chlorophyceae > Chlamydomonadales > Haematococcaceae > Haematococcus > Haematococcus sp. NG2. The sequence continues at coordinate 284,880 of QAXD01000034.1, read as the reverse complement.
GTTGGTTGATGGTTACTATCTTGGGAGCCCTGCTGCGCCCTGCAACAGCAAGAAATCAAACACACGCTCATAGTGCCTGTATAGCATGAGCCCATAGACCGTACTGCAATGCATCCCTGCTACACAATTTGCCTGCATATTGCCACATGCACGGCCTGTCTCTGCCTCCTGCAGATGACTTTCTCCTTGCCACCTCAAGCCCCCCTTTTACTTCCTGCGCCTGTTGCTGGCCGTTTTCTTGCGCTCGTTGGGGTTGTGCTTCCAGTTGGCCATCAGGTATGCAGCGCCCTGCACACAAACATGGCAGCACACAGCCCACACTGTGATCGGCCTGGTCATAAGACACCACTGCAGCCTCTTCCCAAACCTGTCGGGCAGTAAGATGCAAAACATCTGGGGAAGCATCTGGGGAGGACAGCCCAGCCACCTCGTACACCCCACAACAGCTTGGTTGAGCGTTGAGCCACTGTGAAACCCTAAGCCCTGAACCTCAACCACGTGCCCTCCCACTCAAATTCCCTCCCACTCCCAAAACTTCGCCGCACAGTCCCAAATACGAGCTTACACGCGATTCTCCCCCTCCCCCGCACCTTGTTATCGGACAGCTGCTGTGTGTTGCGGTCCGTGACCGAGTGCCACGTGTCATTGCTGTACTCGGGGGCAAAGGGGTCCAGGGCAGCCGCGTCCTTCTTCTTGTTGCGCCCCATCTTCTTAAGCAGCTGGTCCTCACGCAGGATGGGGTTCATTGCACGCCCGCCCTGCATGTGCCAGTAGTGGGGCACTAACTTTACCTATGGAAGCACAACTGCAAGCAGCCAAGACCCGGAAGCCAGACACCAAGCACATGCAGCAGCTGAAAGCTGTGGTACGCCGCTGTTTAGGTCAGCGCCTTGCGGCTGCACGCCATGTCCCATGATGATAAGCACTGATACATGTCGTGTGCTGGCATGGTTTGCAGTAAGGAGGTTGGCAGGCTCCGACATCATCCCAAAAGCGTGATGCTGTCTTGCGCCGTGTGATAATGTGCTATGATGCAGTGTAGGGTGCTGACTGTGTTGTACTGCACTGCTCCGTGCCTTCCCTCACCTTTGGCTTGGGCAGGGAGAAGCGCGTGCCCCGCAGCACGTGCTTCTTGCGCACGCCAAACACCTCAGCACCGTCCGGGCCCACACTGATCTCAACCCGCTCCATAGTCATGTTGCCACAGCGGGGGCAGAACAGGCGGCCAGCCTCCTTGGTGACGAAGAAGCACGCCGCACAGCGCAGGGCCCACCGGGACAGGCGGGTGATGTGGTGCCCGTCAGGGGCCACCAGCCGCAGCCCCATCTGCAGCAGCACGTTCTGCATGGGGAAGTCGCCCGTCACGGTCATCACGCTGCTGGTGGTGTTGACCGTCACACTTCCGTAGTCGGTCCCTGTTGCCTCTGCTGTCTCTGACCGGTCCACCTCCTCTGTCTCCTCTGTATGCTCCTCCCCCTCCTCCCCCTCCTCCTCCTCCCCCTCGTCCTCCTCCTCCTCCTCCTCACTGCCCTCGTCCGCTGCTTCCTCCTCCTCCTCCCCGTTGCTGGCATGTGCCTGCTTCCCGTTCGCCTGCGGCCCTGCAGCTGCTACCCCTTGCCCGCTGCTTGCGGCTGCAGCAGCGGCAGGTCCTGCCAGTACTGCCGCTGGTTTACTCAGCTCCTCCTGCACTGCTGCCTGCTCCTCGGCAATCGCGGCCTGACGCGCCTCCCACCGCTGCTGCCTGCGTCGCCGACGTCGCTCGCTGTTACGGCTCTTACCGGCTGTGCACCACCCATCGTCCTCCTCCTCCTCCTCTTCCCCGTCACTGTCTGATCCCTGGTCTGGGGCTTGCTGCCCCAGCTGCTGCACATTGTTGGCGGCAGCCGGGGCACCCGCTAGCCCGGAGAATTGGGCGCGCACAGCATCCGCCTGCTCTGGTGTGGCAGCCAGCGCAGCAGCGGCAGCATCTCCAAAGCTGGCAAAGGGGAGGGAGGGAGGAGCAGCGGCGGGCGTGTCGCCGGCCCCAGCCCCTGCCTGCTCTGCAGGCTGCGGGGGTGCAGAGCCTGGCGCCTGTTGGGCATCTTCACTGATATCCAGAGCCTGCACATACGACCTGATGCGGCTTGCTCCGTTGTGGATGGGGTCATCCTCGATGGCATCGATCACTGCCCACTCCTCTGGGTTGGCCACGTTGCCCCATCCAGGCAGCGCACGCCCCTTGCTGCGGTGCTTAGGCCGGATGGCAGCCTGCAGTTGTGGGCACGGCACAGAAACACACGTTTAACAAGCATTCAAGCAAGCACCTGCACACAGTGCATATGCGGACGCTGCACACCTAAACCGCCGCTGTGAGCCAAGAGTTGAGCGCTGAGCGCGTTGGATTGGCTGCACCCATTGCAGATGTGGTCCCAAGTAGCAGTCAAAGCTAGTTGAAACACAGCTGCATCTGGACAGAAGGCATGCCAGCATCCGGGTTCTTGTACCCTTGAAATCATAACAGCGGCGTGTCGCAGCTTTCAGCTGCTTGCCCGAGCAGGACACGAAGGACACTATTGATGAGATAATCTGCCACATACCCTCCTTACCTGCACTGGATGCTCCCGCAGGTGCGAGGTGCCATATGTCTTGGCTTCTAGTGTATATGCCAGGGCCAGCAGCCTGATGTCGGCAGCTGACAGGGCGTGTGCATCACCAGTCTCTCGGGCAAACCGCTGGACTGCACATCCAAGTCGCGGCACGAAAGGGCAGCACCATCAGACCATGGGCACTGGCGTGTGCACATGTGCGGAGTGCAGCGCGCACGAGGTGGGTGTAGAAGGGTAGCGATGGCGCATGGCATGCATGCACGCCCATGGAAAGCGCATGTTTTGCATGGACCCTCACTGGCTGCTGACCCTCCGACCTACCTGCTTTCACGGACTCCTCGCTCGGCTCCTGCACCTCGATGCTGAACGGCAAGGAGGCGAGGAACTGGCGCGACTGCTTGTCGCGCACCTCACTCAGTACCTCCTGCACGGTGCAGAATTTGTCCCCCAGCCCCTCCAGACGCATGCCAACCATAAGGGCGTTGGCATCCACCACCACAATGCGCTTCGGCTTGTCATCCTGCACAGGTGCGGCTTCGGCTGCCGGAGCGGCTTCCTTGCGGGCAATAGCTGCCCAGCTCATTTTTGATCTGGCGCAACTGCGACGGCAGCCGGCGGTGCAGGGAGTGTGGGCTTGCCTGAACCCTAACGACCCAAAAGCACGAACACTGCAAAGCCCCACAGGATAAATGGTGATTCAGTTAAAAATATAAATGCAATTGTAGCTGTTTCAGCCCTAAAGGGTCAAACCACAAGTACAACACACGAGATGAAGAAGCTGCCACCATTTTTAATGCTTAAATATAATTAACGAAAGGCTGATGTGTATCGTTGGACGCGGCCTGTACCAACATCCTGTGCATTTAGCGATCAGCAGGAGCACCATCGTTTTGTTGTCGTTACGATGAACAAGGGTCCAAGGAAGGATTTGGCCCTGCTGCGAAAGCTGAAAGAGGCAAAGCATGGGGGCTTCTCTCCCTCGCAGCTGTTATCAGATGGCTCAGCACTGCTAGACAAGGCAAGAGTGCTGAGAGGCTGTGGGCCATTGGCATGCATGGCTTGCGCATATGACTTGCATGTTGGCATGCCATGTGGGCGATGGACAACATAACGCATCCACCACCAAACTCAGTAGTGCAACCTGCGGTGCTTCAATAGGCAAACAAGCTGTCCAAGTTTGTTTCTCAGCAAAAGCAGCGTTCCGGCAAATCGAATGCCAAAACGGAGTGGCTACTGGCAGGGCAGCAGCTGCAACAGGAGCGGTGCGTTGGGGCCCATAGTCTCTTGTATGCTGGTTTACAGCATAAACCGTAAGCAGATGCGGAAAAGGCAGGCTGTACGGCACGCCCCGTCTGACTGTTCATTTACTGCTGGTTTGTGCATGCACCTTGTCCGAAGGGATACAGAGCATCAGTTTGCAGAACATCAAAGGCATCCACAGCAGCGTGTGACAGCTGTCATATGCTTGCCAGAGCCTGACAGATGGCACTCGAGAGCCACCTATCGAGCATCAATGCTGCGCATGGTATGCTGTTTATGGTCCACTCAGGGATGCTGCCGAGAAGGATCTGGCTCTGACCCTGATGGCATGCCAGGAGTCTGCCGATCCTGACGTTGCTGGTGGCATGACGGATGCACTTGCGCAATGGCAAAGCATTGCAGAGGAGTGTTCCACGTTGCGGCTGGAACTCAAGGAGCAGGTGGGGTAGAAGGACAGCAAGACATGAAGAAGAAAATATATCATCGGGTCCCGGCACTGGGCACACCATCTTGCAAGATGGGAGCCTGCACTTGTTGAGTTTTTCTATCACTTGCACTCGCACTGGTTGTTGGCTATGCGCAATGCATGTATGCTTGCAGACTGGGTTTGTGTTGGAACACCGACTGTTGCCAGCTCTACAATTGGTGCACTGCAGATCATGGGCATCTCAAAGGTACATCAGAGCCTGAAGCAGTACGGAGTACAGCAGTTCCAATCAGAAGCAGGGGCGCTGAAAGAGGTGCGCAGTTGTTTCATGTGGCATGTGCGACGACGTGATGGTGTGCCATGATTTGCTTCATTATTTTGGATGGGTGTCCAGTGCTATAGGGAGTGTGCAGGTATGTGTGGCTGCGTCCACAAGGGCATGCCTTGTCATTGAACCAGCTGCGGTCTTGATGAGGCTGCAAGCACTGATGCCGAATGTGCCCAATGCGGCAAACTCGCCAACTGAAGCAGCCCGGTGGCCCCTGGCCTGCCACTGCCGCCCAGCTGTGGCGCCCGCTCAGCGTCCACCGCCAGCTGTGCTTTACAATAGTGACTGACAGGCGGTATGCGCCTTGCGCTCGTAGGAGATCCGGGTGCTTAAAGAGGACCTGGAGCTGCAGCTGAAGGAGCTAGCCGCCGCTGCTGAGGTAGCTGCGGCTGAAGTGCAGGCGGTGTGGCCCAGTGCGATGGGTGGGGCAGGGCCCTTCTTCAGCTGTGATGACGCAGGGGCAGGCAGCAGGCGCGCATCGGGCACGGCCCCCTTCGGAGTGGGCGACGTGGGCAGCAGTGGCGGGGCCGGATCTGAGCGGGTCTCTGCGTCAGGGGTTGGGCAGGTGGATGGTCATGCAGGGGATAACAGCAGCGACGCTGCAGCAATCAGCCGGCCAGGTGTGCGGTTAAGAGACCGTGAAGAGTTGGAACACATGATGGCAGCGTACCCACTAGCTGAGGCGGAGGCAAAGGAAAGGATCCGAGAGGTGTACGTTGCACTTGAGGAGAGGTATCTGGAAAAGGTGGCGGCCTGGCAGGGGGAGGCACAGGCAGCCGGCTCAGCCCTTGCATCCGCTTCAGGTGAGTGCATAACTTGGCATGAGGGATGCCAGCAGCAGGGAGGGGCAGTTGGTCCTGCAAGACAGGAGCATCGAAGAGCTGGATCATACCCTACCGTCTGAGCTCCCACTGTTGCCTGTGCTGCATTGGCTGGAGCTCATGCATGCCCGGGTTGCGTGCATACTTTATCCTTCTCCATGCACATGGCATGTCACAGGTGGCTGGCCTGCAGACGAGCACTCCATGTTTGTTTCGATGCGCGAGCGCTACTGGCGCGAGATGGCTCCCAAGGGCGCGAGCCGTGAGGCTCTCATGCGCAAGGTGCGGCTGGCAAGCGGAGCCTTCCCAGCTTGTGGATGAGTGCAGTTGTGACCCTCTTGTGCACGGACGTGTTGTGAAGAAAGGTTCCAAAACAGCCAAGGCAATCGGCCGGCCTGCGGCCTGTGAAACTTGTTATTTTGTCTGCTCCCTGCAGCTCGCACTGCTGATGCCCAAGTACAGTGTGGCGCAGCTCATCGCACACGACGATTGGCACACGGCATACAAGATGCTACAGGTGCGCTGTGAGGCATTGGCCACGGCCAGCTAACACACTGTCCTTCGGCTCTCGCCTGCTTCTGGCCCTGTGCAAGGCATCCGCTAGTGCACTTACAGTGAGCAGTCAAGCACGTTGCTTGCTGTGGCTGCGGTGGGAGGCATTTGTCACATTGCCCCCCGCGAACCTGTGTTCATCGCAGCGCAAGTGGAAGGACATCACAGACGCGTGGGGCCGTGAACGCCGGCAGTTAATCGCCGACAGTGAAGCTCTGCTGCAGGAGGCAGAGGGGATGGCAGTGGCGCGCGCTGAGGCAGCGGCGCACAGGTGTGCAACTGTGCATGTGGGCACGGGTGCTGCCGCGCTGGTGCATTCTGTGGTGCCGGTCACGGCAGCTCTGCCAGCAACAAGGCAGCATGAACGTGAGAACCAGCATGCCATGGTCAGAACTTGACACCGCGATGTGCATGCTTGAACAGACATATCCATGGCTGTACGCATGTCCTTGCTTCAAACGGCTTGGAACGGCTATGGTGCCTGACCGCGCAGGCTTCGGCACGAGCTGATGCGTGAGCGCGTGCACAGCGAGCTGCAGGAGAAACAGGCAGTGGCCGCAGAGCAGGCAGAGGCAGAGGCCGCAGCGCGCGCGGCAGCCGAGGCAGAGGCAGCACGCGTGGCTGCTGCAGCGCTCGCAGAGGCACGGCAAGAGGCGGCTCGGAAGAAAGAGCTGATCGCTGCGTACCGGGCAGAGCTGGAGCGGAAGCAGGCGGAGGATGCTGCAGCGGCACAGACGGCGGCTGCAGCTGAGGCGGCCGCGCGGGCGCAACAGGTGCGCAGTCTGCGCACACAGGCAGAGGCATGACGCTGTCGTTTGGGCGTCCGGTGGGCACTTGGTGTGGTGCGTGCTGTTTGCATGTGGCCCATGCGTGCTGACCCCGTCCAGGGATGCAACTGCAGAAACGCATCGGGCATGGTGCAGCAACCACAGCAGATCATTCTTTGCACGCATCACACGTGGCCCGCACGATGTTTGTGCACAGGCGGCCCTGAACCGCGAACGAGTGGAGTGGCGTGCGGCTGAGTACGCGTGGAAGCAGGACAAGGCAAAGGAAGCCAAGGCGGCGGCTGAAGCAGAGGAGGCGGCACGTGAGGAGCGGCTTGCGCGGCTGCGTGCGCTGGTTGCCCCCATTGTAAGGATGCTGTGCTGTGGTGCATTCACTGCGCAGCTGCTCGTTCTGTGCTGGCGTGCACGCTGGTGGTATGGTATGAGTGCAGCCGCTCAGCACATCATTGCATCTCTGTTCGTGATGATGTCCATGCCAGCGTGGTGCTGTCGTTCGTGCGCCACCGACTGTCACACACAGCACTGATGTTGCATTGCATACACTGCTGCTGTGTGCTTGTGTGCTGCAGGTTGAGGCGGACCCCATGCGACTGCTGCTGCCCACTGAGGCATCTTCAGCAGTGGATGAGGAGGTGCTGGGTGCATTCAAGAAGGTGCATGGGTACACAGTGGAGCAGGTGTATCGCGATGAACGCTTCAAGGTGGGTGCCAGCTCCTGGGTCCCTCGTCCTGTTCCTGCTCTGCTGGGTCTGTTGGTTCATGCTGAGTCATGCAGAAGCACATAATATGCGTGGCCATTGTTTGTCGATGGCAGCATCATTCTTATTGTCACTAGCTGGCTGTTTCTCGGATTGTGCAGGCCAAACAAACACATGCCGTTCATTCTGTGCATGCGCAGGTCATGGAAGCACTGCAGCGAGCTGGGTTGCACCAAACAGACTACGCACGGGCTGTCATCGCTGCTGCGCATACAGCCACAGCCACTCGCCCTGATAATCTCACAACAGTGCAGCGCACGGCATTGCAGGCACATCAGTTCTAAAGTATCAGGGTGTGCCACCACATGGCAAGCAAGGCGCATGTGCTTAGCCAGTTGACAGGCAACCGGTTTTGCTTTCGTTCATCGTGCATGCGCATCAAGGGCAGAACATGGTGGCTACGTGACTGCAGAACACAAGTGTTACATGATTGCAAAACACAGGATTCGCTGTACTGTGCACGCACCCCATCAACCAAAACAGCTTTGTGCGTGGCACGCGTGGCCGCTCACGTGCGCCAATGCAGGCGCAGATTTACTAGGTCCGTCGATTTGTAGTGTTTATTATGGCAGGTAGCGTTCCTTGTGCGTAAGCACGCTGCCACTCCACGCGGCCCACCGTTTCCATCCACATGTGAGATGTATGGCGATGGACCAGTCCAGCCAGCAGAAGAAGACGATTCGACATTCTTATCAGTGCATCTCTGCGGCCGCGCCTGGCCGATTCAAGTGGTCCAGGGATCGGCTTATTGATTTGTCAATACTCTATCATCTCTGCAACTTGTAAATAACACATAACCGCACGGCCTGCGGAACTCAAAGCTTCCTGTTCCCTTTTGTGCTGGACGATACAAGGCGGCCTCCCGCGACCCCGTGGACCGCAAACAAAGCATATTTCCACCCCTAAGTCCCTCAAGGGCCTTTGCATCATGTGCGTGGTTGATGGGGTGGTCTTGGGGTGGCGCGGTTCTGGTTAGATGGCATCGTCAAGAGGCTGAGGGCACTGCGGCCCCACGTATGATTGGTTAAAAGCACGATTAAGAGGTTCGAAGCGAATGCGGGTTTGACTCCTTGTGCAGGAATTAGAGCTCGTCTGCTCGTAAGGACTCGAAAGCAGCGTCAAGACACACGCAAATCATGGATTGGGAAGGGCGCCAGGTAAGCTGTGCGCGCACCTGCATGACAACACCACATGGCCTGCTCAGCATACATGCATGTCATACCAAATGCACATTGTGCAGCATGATGTTGATGACTGGACGCATGCACATGACGCCCCACTGGCATCCCCATCGCAGCAGCACCTGCGCTGCTCCCTAACATGCCCTCTTTTCGCACAGTCTGCCTTCACGTGTCCTGCCTGTCCTGCCTGCCTCCACGACTGCTCCAGGAGTATGTGCCTGCGCGCGACATGTCAGGCAGTCGGCGCGCAGCCTCAGCAGGCCGCGGGGGGCTGAGCGCAACCTACGGAGGCGCAGGGGGTGCCCGGGGCCGGCCGTCCTCCGCCCTGCCTGGGAGCTACGGGGGGTTTGGGGACTTTGGAGGTGGGGCGGCAGACTGGCGGACGGCCACAGGGGGCGGGCGCCGCGCGACAAGTGCCATGCCAGGCGCCCGCTCCCCCGCTGCTGCCTGGGCTGCATCCCCAGGCTCCACAGGGGGGGCCTCCCCCAAGCGTATCCATGTGCAAAGCCTGGCTGCGTCCAAGGGCCGGGAGCAGCTTGCAGAGGATGTGGTGCAGCTGAGGGAGCAACTGACGCGTGCCAAAGAGGAGGCGGTGCGTGCACGGTGGCTGTGGTTGCTTAAAACGGGCTTGATTGTCCAGCCCATGGCGGTGTGGAAAGCAATCCGGGGGTCGGGTGGGGTTGGCGTGGTGAGCGTCAGTTGTGCAGGGGTGTGTTTTTGTTGTATGTGTGATGGTGTGTGTTGGGTGATCCATGATGCACTGGTGCCGTGTTTGCAGACTCCACCGCCCACGTCATTCTACCTGTTCTGGCGGTTGCCTGCGCCGACCCGTGCCTGTTTTGGCCGTTGCCTGCTTTGGCCGCAGAAGCTGGCCAAGGTGGAGGCGCGCAAGGTGGAGGCTGAGCTGTCACGCACGCGGCAGGGGCTGCTGAAAAGTGAGGAGCTGCTGAACAACAAGGAGCGCATCATGAGCCCCACTGTGTGAGTGGGAGTGAGATGGTGGGGAGCGGGGATGAGTGTGAGGGCGAGACAGGATGGGAGGTAGTGTCAAGCGGACCCCCTCAGGGAGGCTGGCAGCGCGCATTGTGCAAAGGCGTGACCACGTTTGCGTGCACTTTCTGCGAGATCTGGCCACTGATTGGCGGCTTGACGAAGGGCCAGCTGCAAGGCTAGGGGGGGCGGGCAACGACTCCGCTGTTGCCACACCAACACTCATTTTCGCAGCCACACATTTGCTCACAAGAACTGATCAGGAATCCTGCACAAAACTCTGTCATATGGCTGTAGTGGCATCAGCCAGCTGTACCGCTCCCCTGACACTACACACCTGGTCACTGCACTGAAAGACCAGGTATGAGACGTTCATGGCGTTCATAGTGTATGGCACTCTGGCAGCCTGACACACTCATCACTACATCCATACATTGCAATGTATGGTGTCACACATGCACACACGCGGCAGCCACACGCAACACACCATCATTACCACGGGTGCTGTGGCCACCTGCACCGGCATCTGCTGCTACCGTGCACAATGTCATGCCTGAGACCGTGAAAACGCACACACACCAACACACCATCGTTGCCACCATGTCTGAGACCGTGAAAACACACTGTGGGGGCGCAGGTGCGGGAGCTGCGTGCTGCTCGCGACCAGCTGTCTGATGAGCTGTCCGCACTCACACGCTCCACCAAGGCCACGCGTGTGGGGGAGCTGCAGACGGAGCTCATGGTGGCTCACCAGGTGGGGGTTGAGTGGGGGCGGACTGTGCGTAGGGGGGGAGGTGTCAAGGGCAGTGGTGACGGTAATAGCATGGCTCTTCACAGATGTTTCTGCAGGGCAGCCGTGATGTGGGCCATTTTGGGTGTGGGGGTTGGGGTAGGGGAGGTACGGGACGAGGAGGGTTTGGAGGGGGTACCTGCTGAGCAGGCCCTGGGGCAATCCAGGGGCACCCCTCCCTCAACATGCGCCTGGCAAGAGGGTGTAGACTTATTTACTTATACCAGGAATCAGTCATCCTTACTTACACGTATGATAACTGCAGGAGCTGGACCGGCTGCAGCGCATCAACGACCTTGTGAACGAGCGGCTGGCCATGGCAGAGAACGCAGCACTGCAGGCCAGCACAGAGGCACAGCAGGTAATAATAATAACACCGCGTTTCACAGATGGCTGGTGGGGCACAGGCCAGCACAGAGGCAAAGCAAGCGGCTGGCTGATTGGCGGTGGCGCCCATGATTGGGAATCCCATTTCGGGCTGCATGCCTTTGTACCGCCAATTACTTGCATCGCTTTTGTACTGCTGCACATCCTGGGGCATACTGCCTTTCCACCGCTGCTCACCTGTACCGCCTCTGTACCGCCGCACGCGTCCTGTACAGGCACGCCGCGCCATGGACGACTACCTGTCCAGCGGGCACCCCCTGGAAGGTGCCGTGAAGCTGTCCCAGCCCTCCTCCATCTCCGGCGGCTCAGTGCGCCGCACACTGCAGCTCATGCACCAGGCGCACAAGGTGCTGCACAAGCAAGCGGAGCTCATCCGCTCCGTGTTCCCACCCGGTGAGTTTCCCTGATGTTCCCTGAGTTTCCGTTTCCTCCAACGTCAACGTCATAGCGTGCTTGTCATAGCGTGCTTGTCCAACGTCATAGCGTGCTTGTCCTGCGACGGCGTCGGTGCCCTGCAAAACCGCACAACCTGACGCCCTAACCCTACAACCACGACCCCTGCATCCCTCTCACTGATCTCTAAGCTCTGCAAACCCCTCCCGCTGATCCCTAACCTCTGTGGGCGCCCTGTTGCACGCACCTCAGGCATGAGCATGACTGGCCTGACATAGTCCCACTGATCCCTGTGGGCACCCTGTTGCATGCACCTCAGGCATGAGCATGACTGAGCTGACGGAGAAGGCGCGGCGGCGGTCCAACACGGCTGGCGCGCCCGACGTCCTCAACTTCCTGCGCAACCACGTGGCCAAGGTAACGCCGCACTCCCCCCTGCTACTGCTCTGTACTGCCGCTGCCGTACTGCTGTGGCTGCTGCCATGCTGCTGCTGCTACTGCCGTGCTGCTGTCGCTGCTGCTGCCGTGCTGCTACTCCGTACTGCAGCTGCTGTACTGCTGCTGCTGCCGCTGCTGCGGCTCTGCTGTTGCTGCTGCTGCCCCTGCTGTGATTGCGCCTGCTGTGATCATGCCTGCTGTGATCATGCCTGCCATTTCTAGGCACGGGGTGCATCGCCCGCATCACCCTCCCCCCCCTGCTTGGATGCTGTTGTGCCCACCATACTCTGCCACACCCCTGTGCTGCTGTACCGCTGTATTTACATGCCTTTGTGCTGCCATCCCGCCATACCGCTGCCTCCCGCAGCTCAACAACGAGCTGCTGGGCCAACCAGGCGCCCCCGCGTCACCTGCACCGCTTGGGCCCACATCGCCCACCGGTCGCGGCGGCCGGTCAGCGCTGATGCTCGAGGACTCTCCCACCCGCAGCTCGGCGACCAGTAGCCCTGCAGGGGGGGCCCCTGTGATTGGGGCCTTGGAGGGCAAAGCCACTCAGGACAACATGATCAAGGCCGTGGCCGAGGGTGGGTGCTGGCTGCACGGGCTTTTTGCGGCTGTGCAGCTCTGGTTGCGGTGGGCGTGCGAGTGGGTGTGGGGTGTGGTCCCATTGGGAGGCGTGCCTGGCGACCCTGTCGCCGGTTGCTGGGGCCACTGCTATTGCTGCTACGTTTCTTGTGCCTGCTGCCGCTGCATGGCTGCTGCAAGGCCTGCTCCAAAGAGCTCATGCGCAGTTGCATCAGGCTACCGAAATGACGATGCGAGCCAGCACTACATGTTGCCAGCATGCCCTCACCCGCCTGCTACCCTGGGCCTTCAGGAGAGTGGTCACATTGTGTTTCGTTCTTGTTTTCTGTAAACCTAAACCCCAGACCCACCACGTCAAACCCTACTCCCTCAACCGCAAACCCTGACCCCCTTCACCCAGGCGTGCGCAAGCTGCGTGGCCTGGAGCCCGAGCGCTTCCAGGCCAGCCCGGAGATGGAGGAAGCTGCCACGCAGCTGTCGGACGTCATGACCCTGTACGTGGATGAGGTGCGGCGGCTGCGGGGGCTGCCGCCCGCCAAGGCGCCCGCCCCCTCCCCGCCCGCCCCCCGCTGCGCCCCCGCCCTCCCGCTCCCGGCCCTCGCCCAAGGCCCCGGCCTCGGAGGCAGGCTCTGAGCAGTCGACCAGCAGCAAGCTCGAGAGGCGGCTGGAGAAGGCGAAGGCGCTCCTAGCGGAGGCGAAGGCGAGCGCGGACGCGGCCAACACGGCGGCAGCGGACGCGGCACGCCGGGAGGCGGACCTCAAGAATCAGCTGGCCGCGCTGCGGGAGCAGCTTAAACAGGCGCAGGCGGCGGCGGCGGCCGCGCCCGCAGCGGACAGCACAGGGACGCGGGCGGGCGCGCCCGAAGCGCCCGCGCCCCCGCCCCCGGGCTCCATCCCTTACAAGGTGGTGGTTCACACGAGCGACGTGTCCGGGGGCGCGTTCGACGGCGAGGTGTGGCTCACGCTCAACGGCCCCGGCAACAGCTCCACCGGCGAGCTGAAGCTGCCCAGCGACCAGTACAGCTTTGACACCGGCCAGGCGGACGAGTTTGAGGTTGCAGTGCCTGCGGACGCGCTGCCAGCGGGGGAGCCACTGCAGAGCATCGGGCTTCGCATGGGCGCGAGCGGGCTGAATGATGTGACGTGGCACGTGGAGAAAGTGGAGGTCACACCCCCGGGCGGCAAGACGCAGGTGTGGGGGTGGGGCCACTGCGAGCACTGCAGCTGCATGTGCCTGAATAATATGTGGCTGTGTGTGCATGCCTTGATGTGCCTGGATGCCCAGGTGTGGTGGGCAGGCACTTGGGGGCGATGCACCCCGTTGTGATCCCACAAGCGCCAGTGTTCTGTGAAGTTCATGACTTCAGTTGGCTGCACCCTCTGCTGACAGCCCTCAGGGGCCCTGCCCAAACTCCTCAACCATCTCACAACCTGAACCTCTGAAGGGCTTGAACAAATTGCAGCCCTGCACCCTGAGCCCTGGACCCTGGACCCTGAACCTTGATTGCTTGCACCTCACACACCCGCCCACCCCCAGGTGTTTGCGCTGGGCTCGTGGGTGCGCGTGGGCACAGTGAACCTGCTGTTCCCCCCTGTGCCCCCCAAGACCAGCCCCACTAAGTATGAGGTCACGGTCAACACACAGGACATCAGGGGCGCTGGCACAGACGGCACGGTGTTCATCACGTTTGTGGGAGACCAGGTGCGCTCTGCAGTGAAGGGTGTAGGGTTTTCGGGTTAAGGGTTGAGGGTTTAGGTGGGGGCTAGCTGCTGAGACAGGCTTGCAGCAGTGTCCTGTGATGTCACAGGCTGCAGCGCCCTGCTCCTGGCGGTGCCCGGCACAGAGAAGGGTGGCTGATGCCAACTCATATCCTAAAGCCGTAAAGGCAGCTCCTGGCACCTGGCATACAGCAGTGCCAGCCTTCAACCCAGCATGCGTTCAGCTTGAGGCATCCAACCACGTTGCCATCACCACCATCGCAATCTACGTTCCAAACATGTTGGCATTACAAATCAGGGAACTTACATTCCAAAACATGTTGTTTCATGTTGGCATTACAATGTACATTCCAAAACATGATGTGGTCATGGGTGTGTTGATGCAGGGCGCGTCCAAGGAGGTGCTGCTGGGTGGCGGAGGGGCGGAGGGGGGTGTGTTCTCCCGTGGTGCCACCGACAAGTTCACCGTCAGCGCGGAGGACGTGGGGGATCTGTCCCATGTCGTCATGCGGCTGGTGAGCATGGGGTCCAGGGTTAGGGGTCAACTAATACTGGAGTCGGATATGGGATATCGCCTTTTGATCAGGTTTCAGGGTTCAGTGTGCACGGCGAATGTTCAGGGCGCATGGTTCACATGGCCGTAGCGGCGGTGCACTGCTGGTATGCTGTGGTGTGTCTGCACATGGCCCCAAGCCTGGGAGGGGACATGGTGAGGCGCACATGATGGGGTCATTGGGGTGTCAGGCGTGACAGCTTGTCGGCAGCATCATCACTGCGATGCCACACCGTCTTAAACAGTAAGCCCACATAATCGTGGATTCTACCTCCTTTTAATGAACTGGCTACGAAACTACACCAAGGGCAGATCCCTTGGTGCTTTCACAGCCAGGTGTTGGTCATGCACATCACTCATGCCGTGAGCCGCAACAGTGACTGAAGTGCAGCTGACATTGTACCTGTTGTACCTGTTGTCACACAGGTGCCATCCAATGACGCAAGTGGTGTGCTGCACGCGGGGTGGGGCCTGGCCACAGTGGAGGTGGTGCACATGGGCACCGGCATGCTGTCTATCTTCTACTGCTATGACTGGCTCAACAAGGTACGTTGCGCAGCACCGTTCAGAGTGCGATGCTGCAATCAGCAGCTGTTTGACTCGATTCCATCTTGAAACCATCCATCAATACTACGGCTGGCTGAACAAGGTACAGTGCGCAGCATACCTTGCGCAGCATACCTTGCGCAGCACGACATGGTGTGCTATGGCATCCCACATGATATGATACTGCTCAGGCGTCCTGCATGATGTGAACAGGATACAAAAATGGTGGTCTTGGGGCCGTACTGGAGCAGGGTATGAGCTGGTTGCGCGTGGCACTGCAGGCCTGTGGCTTGCAGCGCATGGCTTCATTTGCGAGGTCCATCTGCATTGTGTTGCGCCGCCACTGCGTGAACGTGCCGCAGCTGCCAATCCATTGGCCCACCCCAATCTGCAGGCTGAGCCGCGCATCGCACTGTATGAGGGCGCCACCTGGATGGCCCGCAGCAAGTACAAGGTCACTGTCAAGACATCCGACCTTAAGGTATGGCTAGCTGCTTGCTGCAGTTGTAGGGGTTAGGGTTCCGGGTTGAAACACTAAACCCTAAACCCTAAACAGCCGCTGCTGCTTCAGCTGCTGGTGGTGGCCGGTGCCAGCTGCTTGAGCTGCTGCTTGCTGCTGCTAGCAGCTGTTGTGGCTGATGATGCTGTGGCTGATGATGCTGCCGCTGTCCCGTTGCCGGGGGTGTGATACAGTCTGAAGATTCACCGGCAGCAAAGTCTGGGAAAGCCGTGGGCTGGCCTTGGGGAAGGCACTGTGCTTCCGGGATCCCACACGCCCCACACTGTTTTAAATATGTGCCCACGGATGTACTGCCTGTACTGCCTGGTCATGTACTGCCTGCACTGCAGGGCGCTGACTATGCTGGCGAGGTGTACATCAAGCTGTGTGGGTGGTACGGTGAGACACAAGAGCAGCTGCTGGTGGCCAAGCCGGGGGCAAGCTCTCACACGTTCGGGTGCGTGGGGGCAGCTGCCTGGGCTGGTGCTGGGACTTTGCGATTTCGACATTCTCAGCCACAGATTGGGGTCATGGTTATGTGTGGGTGGCTGTAGCATGCGAACACCAGCGGGGTAGGACCGTGCAAAGCGGCCCCAAGCCCCCGGCACACCTCCTCCTAGCGCTGGCTGCGCTTGGGTATTTGAGCGCAGTTTTAGGAAGGCTTATCATATGCATATAATTAAGGGCTATATATACTTAATAATAAAGGGCTTAAAGGCTTCTCAATCAATGCCACCGCACCGCATCCCTCCCTCATCTGCACCCCTCCCTCCCCGCTGCAGCCGCAACGCGTCCGACACCTTCAACCTGGTGGCCGAGGACGTGGGGCCCCTGTCGCGGGTGGACGTGCGCGTGGTCGCGGCCTCGGCCGACAATGTCACGTGGCACCTGGACAGCCTCGAGGTGGAGAACACGAGCAGCGGGCAGAGCGGCAGGTGCGCCGTGCGCACGTCCAGCAGATGACATGCTGATCATTAGTTATTTCAAATCCTTGAACCCTTGCCCTGCATCCTTTTATGACTGTAACCATAAACTCTGATTCCTTGGGAGGGCCTGCCTGGTGACTTTGCTTGTGTGGGCCTGGGCTATGGTAGATTTGGTAGATTGTTGTTCTGACCTGCACTGCCTGGGCCACCACATTCTCACCGTTGCTGCTTGCCCCACCTGACACCATCTACAAGGCCTGGACCACCTGTGCAACTGCATTGTTTGTACACCTGTACCGCCTGTACAACAGTATTGCTTGTGCACACGTACCGCCTGCACATCTGTACCACAGCTTCCCGTACGGCGCGTGGCTGAGCGAGAGCGCGTCCACCGCCACCATCTACAAGTCCACTCCCCAGGTGGACTATGGGGTGCGGCTGGTCACTGCCGGGGATTCAGCCTCCCTCACCGCTGCCGTGTTCATCACACTCACGGGTGCGAGATCTACAGATCTACAGATCTACAGATCGTAGAATCGTTTGCTTTCTTGGGTCCTCAGGATGTAGGGTCGAGTGTTTAGGAGGGCGCCGTGCGTGCTGGCACTGCCACGTGGTGCGGTGGATGACGCCCAAATCATATGCCCGAGCAGTCGCTGTATGAGGATTTTCCGCCTTTATACGCTTGTGTACCACTTATAATATGCACGGGCTGTATCACATCGGCTTGGATTGCTTTTGTACTGCTTGTGTACTGCGCAGGCATGTATGGCCCCAGCTCCGAGGTGCAGCTCGTCAACGACGCGGGCGACGGCACCAACACCAACGCGATCACCTTCTCCGGCAGCGAGGTGCAGGAGTTTGAGATCAAGGCGTCGGACGTGGGTGGTGCACCCTCGGAGCTCACGCTGCGTGCTGTGCCCTCCGCGGGCGGTGCCAAGTGGCACATCGAGCGTGTGGAGATCAGCCGGAATGGCAAGCAGTACACGTTCCTGCCCACGGAATGGTGAGCGGTACAGGTTGGCCTGTGTAGGCAGTTCCAGGGTGACCTGTGTGGCCTGTGTGGGAAGGGTGGATGCAGGCTGCCTACGCTGCTGCTTGCGATTCAGGGCGCCTACGGGTGCAGTGCGGGGTCGTGCATGGTCAGGTGCTGCATTGTGCAGATTGAGCTAATCATTCTGCAAGAGCTATGTCCGTTGCCACAGTTGATCATGGCTTACTGTACCGACTGTACTGCTGAAGTACTGAAGTACTGATTTGGACTTTGCCTCTGTACTGCCGTACTGCTCCAGGCTGGACGCATCCGCGGGTGAGGCGAGTCTGACCGTGAAGCGTGAGATGGCTCAGGTGGAGTACCGTGCAGTGGTGGTCACGAGTGACGCGCCAGATGACGCGGGCTTCGACGGCGATGTGTACCTCACCATCAACGTGGGTGTGATGCGCATGGTAGCAGAAGCGATAGCATGCCAGCAACATGTCAGGCTCCGGCATGCAGAAACATCTGTGAAAAGCGCAGTGTTATGGCGCACTGACTGCATGCGCGTGCTGTTGTGCAGCCGCACTGTCAGGGCGGACCAGTTGGGTCCCATGGTTCTGAAGAATGCACATGCTGCCTTCTGTGTTGTACAATTGGGACGTGAACCTGGCACCATTGCATGTGGCCCAATTCTTTTGCTGGAGTTGGCCAGGCCTTGGACCTGATCATGACGCGATCCTCATCCACCCCCTGATCCTAAACTCTCCAACGCTCACGCCACGATCACTCATCTCCCCACAGGGTGTGGAGACAAAGACAGAGCCCATTAAGCTGGTGCTCCCCGCACCCTCCTCCACCAACCCCACCCCCGGAGCAGCTGCCTCAGACGCTACAGCCACAACCTCAGCTGATGGCTCAACCCCATCCTCAACTCCCAGCGGACCCTTTGCCAAGGGGGCCTCCACCACCTTCACCTTCTCTGCAACAGATGTGGGCTCCTTCAACACCCTGGATGTGAGTGTGTATGACTGTGGGGGTCCCTCCCACCTGGACTGCTTTTCACACATGGATTCTTCTTCTCATGCTGGTATCGATGACCGAGGGCAAAAGGTTTTTTGTGGACTACCAACGTCATCATTCCGTGCCTTGGGCCCAGTTGTGCCGTTGCTTGTCACGCCTCTTGCTAGCCAAGCTTCTGCGTTTCCCTCAGTCCCGAACCCTCACCAATCACGTTGCCTTGCAAGCCCTGCGCAGTACCTGACTGTGTGGCCGTTTTGCTTGGTGCACACTGGCTGAGCGTCTGGCAATCCCTATACAAATGGTGTGGCGCGTGTGTGTGCAGGTGCGCATCGAGGGCGGCACCACAACATGGTGGCGTTGCGCACGCATCGAGCTGGTCAAGGTATCCAGTGGCGAGTCCGCAGTCTATAAGTGAGTCAAGATGTCATGATCCTTGGGTGCTTTGCCCTGCCTGCGGCGCTGCATGCTGCTGTGAAGCAACGATCACAGCCTCAGGTCGCGTGCTCAGATCGCATCATATCAGATTGAATTTTTTAGACAAAGCGCAATCTTTAGATCACAGCAGCTGGGGCTGGAACGATGCTGAAGCACTGATGTGTCCAGTGGTCAGGGTGCTTGTGCACGCGCGCCCCAACACCGTGTATTCATACAGTCATCCAACTGCCCCAACGACCGCTGCATGATCTGTACAACTGCCAACCGCCACACAGGTACAACAGCTGGATGGCCACCTGGAACTCATGCTACAGTCTGTACCAGCAGACCAACACGACGTACAAGGTTGTACTGCACGCGACGCCCGCGGCAGCCACAGGCAAGGCGGGTGCGCTGCCCGCGTTCGACGGGAAGATCAGTGTGAAACTGGAGGGCTATAACGGCGGCTCAGACTTCATGGAGGTGCCACTGGACGGTCCTCTGGCACCTGGGGGCACGGCCACCTTGGCAAGTGTCAAGATCGGGGAGAGCTGGATCAGCGACGTGGTGGTCAAGGTGGTGAGTGCGCGAGTTGGCACGCGACGGGCCAGTGATTATGACTACTGCCTGTCACGTCTACGTAATCCCCAGCTCTTCCATGCACAGTGCTCGCATGATTCTGGTGATGCCTGAGTTTCCTTTGTGCCGTGGCCGTTCTGCCGATGTCCTGATGCACCTCCGCACCCCTGTGCCTTCCCTAAAACCATAAAACCCTGAAACCCTAAAAACCCTGAAACCCTGCTCCCCCTGGCCCCACAGTCCGGCGGCCGGTCGGGCTTGCACCTGCGCATGGTGGAAGTGATCAACGAAGATGCCGGTGGCTCGTCCACCTACTACCCATGCGGCGCGTGGCTGGGCGGTGCGGATGGGCAGGCAGAAACCACGCTGTACAGCAACAACATGGTGGAGTACAAGGTGGGGGACTGCTGCCGCCGTGCCGGAAACCCTAAACCCTGAACCCTACACCCTACACCCTAAACCCTAAACTGGGATGCCTGCGTGCCTGATGCCCACCCTGTGTATGCGTGGTCTGGGTGTGGGCCCCATTGATGCCATGGAGCATTCCCAATGACACGTGGAAAGTTCACCCCGACAAAGGGCCAGGCTCACGTCCTGGAAAAAGGGCCTCCTGCACCTGGCTTGCACCACCCACCACAGGCACCAGGGTTCACGATTACGCTGTGCGCTGAGCCCATGTGTTTGTGCCTCGCTTGCGTTTCTCACTCTTTCCTTCCATGTCTCACACAGGTGGTTGCATACCCAGGGCTGGGCAAGTCCTCTCGCAGCACGGGTGGTGCTGGTGGTGCACTGCCAGCGGGCGCTGTGGTGGTGCTCCAGATGGGCGGTGATGCCACGCCTGGGGCTGCACTGAGTGGCGAGGCGATGGTGCTGGAGCTGCCGGAGGGCGGTGAGCGGGCGTTTGGGTGTGGCTGTACTGCTGGAACGTACTGCGTTGTACTGCTGGACATCAGTGAAGTCGATGTACCGTATTGTTGGGATTCATTCGGGTGCAGAAGCCGTCCAACCCGCAGCTTCTGTCTGTGTGTTGTCACAAAACGGTTAAGCAGATGGATTGCAGAGTGCATGGCCTTGACATCATTCACACCGCTGTGTGAGGCTGCAGCACGCAGGCACAGCCAATGTCATGACCCAGGAGCCAGTTCGCATTTTGCAATGATGCGCGGTGCACTCCACGGCTCGCTGAACCCACACATCCTGCGGTGTTGCACCCCAACTCATGTAGGCGTGGGCGAGTGCACCGTCAAGGGCTTCAGCATCGCCCCTGAGGCTGCTAGCCTGCGGGTGGTGATGCCGGGCGGAGGGTCGGGTGCCAAGTGGGGCGTGGGCCGTTTGGATGTGACCAACACGACCTACGGGTGTGACAAGGTGAGCCCATGCCTGGATTGAGAAATAAATTGGGTGCTGTTGCTCAGTGCGGCCATGCACATACAGATGGCTGCTTGTTGTTTGCGACACTGGCTGGCTGGCTGGTTGGTCCTCTCGTCTTGCAGCTCGAGCCGTCGGCGATTGCTGTACTTTGGTCCCTCTGTGCAGAACAGAAAGGTCAGCAACACAGCCCATACTGCCATGCGCCACGTGTTGACCCATCACCCATCCCATGTGTTGACCCATGCGTTGAACCATCACCTTGCAGGTCGTGTTCTCTGTGCCGGGCGGCGCGGTGGACACGAACGGCTCCCCTGTGACCCTCACTCGCCTGCGGGACGTGAAGTACACGGTGAAGGTCACGACGAGCGACGTGCGTGGCGCGGACACCGACGGCCTGGTGTGGGTCCGGCTTGTGGGCGACCGCGCGGAGAGTGACGACAAGGTGCTCAACGACCAGTGGGACTGGTCCAAGTTCAAGCGTGGGCAGACCGACGTGTTTAGCATCAGCTCGCCAGATGTGGGGGCGCTGCGCAACATTGTGGTGGGCCTCAAGCCCACGCCCACGTGGGATGGGGAGGAGCTCAACAGGTGCGTGGGGGCGGGAAGTGTGAGAGGGGCGGCAGGAAGTGTGAGGGGGGCAGGAGGTGTGAGGGGGCGTAGGAAGTGTGAGGGGGGGCAGGAAGTGTGAGGGGCGGCAGGAAGTGCGAGGGGGGGCAGGAAGTGCGAGGGGCGGCAGGAAGTGTGAGGGGGGGCAGGAAGTGTGAGGGGCCGCAGGAAGTGTGAGGGGTGGCAGGAAGTGTGGGTGGGGGCAGCAAGTGTGATCTAAGCCTGGTAGCCACACATTTTTCAGTTTCCCTGCGCAGCTGTGCCGTTCCCATGTGTGTCCCATCGTGTGTCATGCCCCTTGCAGTGGCTGGCACCTGGCCAAGGTGGAGGTCATCCATGATGACTCAGGCACCCTCACCACCTTCTCACACAACGGCTGGGTGGATGCAGTCCCAGGCTCTGAGGTCACACTCAGCTCATCAGGGGCTAGCCAGGTATGTGTGAGGTTGCCATACATGTATCATATACTGATGTATGTTCTGGGGACCAGGGCTTGTTTCCTTGTGATTGTCGGGCTTTGCTCGTGACGCGCGTGCGCTCCTGCCATGTTTACGTTGCGTTGGGTGCGGTCACAAGCTGGGACCGTTTGAAGGAACTTGCACGCCCACCTGTGCCACACAAAGTTAAATCACGCACATGATTTGTTCATGTGATCGGGGTCTGAGGTGCTGCATGTCAATTGCGTGATGACCACAGGCATACGTGGAGTACGAGATTGAGCTGACAGCCGGCTACAGTGGCGAGTATGATGGAGACTTGATGGTGCAGCTGACCGATGACAACGGCGCTGCCACCCACCTCATCAAGATGCCCACCACCGCGCGCACAGTCAGCCAGGATGCCGGAGGGGACACGCGCATGGTGTACAAGGTCAATGCCACACAGCTGGAGAGCCTGGCCAAGTGTGACATCACGCTCGGCTGCAATGGCAGCAGCTACTACATGGTGCTGCGCCGGATCCAGGTGAGGGAGGGCATGGGATCTACGTGATCCATGCTTGCATTATAGTGTGTGCACGTGTGGTTGCAGCGGGGGCAAGATGGGGGCATGCCTCATCGTCATGCGTTATCATGCTGCATTCAGGTGGGCGTTTGTTTGCTGTTGAAAACAGTGGCAAAGGGTGCGTGCGGCGTCCCATTTGAGCTCTCACTCAATTCAGCAGCTGTGACATCGTTGCATGTTTGATACTGCCTTGCAGGTGCAATGTGTGCCCAACCGTGTGGGGGCCCTGTTCAAGTATGACGGCTACAGCATGTACAACTGGTAAGTGGCCATGCTGCTGCCTAACCTACCAAGGCACCTAGGATGTCATTGAGACAAACCGCCTGTGAACTGAATGTTTATGATCTGGACTCCGTGTTCTCTTTATCATGATTAGGGAATCGCTCAAGACCTTCATGAATGTTGAAGGAAGAGGACCGTGACAGACATAGCTGTTTGCTATGCTTGCATTGTGCAGGAATGGTCCCTACACCCTCACACGCACCCCTGATGATGCATACTACTCAGTCACCACCTACACCAACAACTTCCCTGATGCTGGCTTCGATGGCGATGTGTTCATCACTCTGCTGGGCGAGGTGGGTGGGCCTGCTGTTGATTGACCTGCTTGCTCTGTTCATGTGCAAGGCCGATGCAGCTGCAGGAATCAAGACGACCAGGCATGTGGGACTGACCTTGGACCAAGGTCAACAACTGCACATCATCAATATGGGCTGGGCTGGGCTGGGCTGGGCTGGGCTGGGCTGGGCCCATACAGAGCTGAATGCAACGCCACATGTCATCACAAATGCTGGTGTGGTTCTTGATCTGTGCAGGAGGGCAACAGCAAGGAGGTCAAGCTGGAACACTGGTGGGGTGCAGCTAGCATGGGCCCTGGTCAGAACGACTACTTTTACTTCTATGGTCCCAGCATCGGCGCCATCAATGTGCGTGCCTCTTCCCCAACCCTTGTTGGCCTTTCCTGCAGCCATCACAGGGGCTGGTGCAGCAAGCATGGTTCATGCCTGCTTACTGAAGATGAGAGCTGCTGTTTGGTCGCTCATGTGGGGGTGGGAGCCAGCGCAGTGTGCACAACAAATGGCTGCATTGTGTTTATTTTGCATGATGTACCTGCACCTGTGCTGCAGGCTGTGCGTGTGCGCCTGTCGGGTGGCTCTTCTCCCAAGTGGGGCCTCGCATACATCGATGTCTGCAACACCAGCACTGGCAAGGAGGGCAGCTTCGAGCACTACCAGTACATCAGCCGTGATGCTGCACCTGTGCGCATCGACAAGCAAGTGGTAGGTGGTACAGGTTTTGAGTTAGTGGCATGTACCCCGCAGCTCACATCTGCGATCACTGCACCGATTGGAAGCAGCCATGTTGGTAGTAGTTGTTATACGGCTCAGATGAGTTTGACCCCTGATGCAGTCATCCTACTTGTGCACAGCGCCTACTCGCCCAACTCTGGTGGTGGTTGTTTCCTACCACCCGCAGGTCAAGGTCACCTATGAGATCACGGCCAACACAAGTGATGTGCGTGCTGCTGGCACCGATGGCGCCCTGTATGTCACCATCCAGGGCGACAAGGGCAGCACAGAGGAGTTCAAGCTGTATGATGGGCCTGACTCCCTTGTCCGGGGTGGCTCTCACAAGTTCAAGGTCACTGGCACAGATGTGGGCGACAACAAGACGCTCATCGTGCGCCTGGTGCGTCAACTGTTTGCGTTTGATGCAGCAATCTTTTGCGCACAAGTGCCTCAGCACGTCAGCAGGGCTGCCCTTGCTCCAGCACGTGGTTGGATGCTTGCATTCTGAGGTATCATCTTGATGCTTGTACAAAGTGACCGCTGGCTACCCGACCACTAATCAAAGATACTCTTGTTGTCTGCGATCTCTGCAGGACGACGCCGACTCATCCTCGCCTGTGCACTCTGCGTGGCACTGCTCCTCATTCGAGGTGCTGGACCTGGTGGGCGGCCAGAAGGCCACCTTCAACCACAACGCGTGGATTGCCAAGGAGGACTACTCCGTGTACATCAAGCAGAGCAGCGCGATGCAGGCGCTGTGTGCGTACCGCGTACGTGTGACCACATCTTCTCTGCGTGGCTCTGACTTTGATGGCGAGGCCTACATCACGCTGCACGGCTGGTATGACGACACTGCAGAGATCGCACTGGTGGAGAACAAACGCACCAAGGCCTCCTTCAAGGCCGGCACCACCCAGGAGTTTGTGGTCCGGGGCACGGACGTCTCATACGTCTCACGTGTGACCCTGCGCATGGTGCCCACGGACCAGGACCCCTCATGGCACGTGGACAAGGTCGAGGTGCGTGACCTGCATGCATGCATGAATATTGCACCTTCGTAAACACTGATTCACTGAACCTCTGTGCATGCCTCCTGATGTGCCATGGTTTAAATGGCCTGAGCTGTCCAGGCACAGTGTTGACGTCTGATCCATTACTGTTGACCGTGCCTCTGCTCCTAAACCCTGAACCCTACAAAAGCTGGGCACATTATGATAATGCACGTGTCATCAATCCGGCCTTCATGCTGCAGGTGTCCAATGAGGACGGCTCAAACTCTGGCGAGTTCTATTTTGGCCAGTGGCTGGACAAGAGCAACCCCTCCAACAGCCAGTACAGGAACTGCCCACTCACGGAGTACAAGGTGGTTGCTGTCACTCTGGCGGGAGAGGATGGCCCTGCGTACGATGGCGAGGTTCACCTCACACTCAACGGGATGTGAGTGTGTAATGCCACAGCTTCCGGGCCTGTATGCTAAGGGCTGTACCACATGTATGCTGCACTATGTGCATGAACTGCTCGTTGCTTATTTGTGCACAAGCTTTGCAGACCTCCTGCTGTGCCCCGATTTGCCAAAAGCGCATGCGTTTTCCAGCGGCTGCACTCAATCCCATTTACTTTGTACTGCCGCACAACCCTGCAGGTACGGCAGTACAACCGAGACACTGCTGGTCAACTCCTCCACCTCCTTTGCACCTGGGTCGAGTGAGGAGTTCTCAATCAAGGCGTCTGATGTGGGCATGCTCACTTCTGTCACCGTGCGCCTGGTGGCCAGTGGTGAGTCAGCCGGCCACACATGCCTCACAACATGTATTGGTCAAACATACATACATGTAGGTCATACACAGTCAGACCTTGACTGTTGCAGAGGAGTCACACGGGCCACACCCTGATGGTCAGTGCAAGGGTTCAAGCCGAGGCATCGGTCGAGGCTCATCAATCAGATTCCCTCATGTTCTGTGGCAGATGTGCTTCACCTGGTTTGTAGCAATCTCCGCAGTGTGTGTAAACGGTGACTGCTGCAATGCTGACCGCAGGCAAGGCAGCCAAGTGGAACCTGGACCGGTTTGAGATCACCAACCTTTCCACCAGCAAGTCCTCAGTGTTTGAGTACGACGACTGGCTCACCGCTGACGCAACCCAGACCATCAAGGTGTTCCTGCCAGAGGCCAGCTACAAGCTGGTGGCAGTCACTGGGGACGCTGAGGGCAGCAGCTTCGATGGTGACGTGTACATCACGATCTATGGCGAGAACGGGCAGAGTGATGAGATCAAGCTGGTGGGGCCGCCGGCGGCTGGGCCACAGCCTGGTGCAGCGGCAGAGGGCGGAGCAGCGCAGGCAGCGGCCCCGGCCGCAGACGGGGCGAGCGGACGCGGCTGCAGCGGCCCCGTCCAGCGCCCCCGCGCCCGCCAAGCTGGCGTTTGCGTCCGGCAGCACAGTGGAGGCGAGCTTCAAGGGCCCTGACGTGGGTGGCATCCGGTACATCTACGTCCGCATGGACGCAACTGGATCCTCAACACAATGGCAGGTCAAGCGCCTGACGCTGACCAACGAAACCACTGGCGTGGTGGCCAACATGCCGTACGACTCCTGGATGTACTCCAGCTGGGGCACCCAGTCTGTCTGGCCCTCCACAGCCGGCACTTTTAAGGTCACGGTGGTCACTCGGGATGAGGAGGGCGCGGACTTTGACGGCGAGGTGTACGCCACACTGTGTGACTGGTCACGTGAGAACACAGAGGTGCGTGTGGGGCGTGCACGAAACCCTAAACCCTAAACTGTCTGCCGACTGGCGCTCACACACAGCGGTGCTCGTGCAATGAGCGGGAGCATGGTGACTGCGTGGCTGGTTCACTGTCCTCAGTGGAGGTTGATGCTCCATTCACCATAAGTGTGGGAATGCATGTTGGCCCTGTGCATGCCTCACGTAACTGTGCCTCATTGTTTCTACCTCCTCATGTATGGCCCATGTTGGCCCTAATGGTGGCAAAACCCTAAACCCTGAACCCTAAATGGCTGCGCCCCCTCACAGGTTCGGCTCATCAATGAGAAGGGCGCAGACGCCTTTGCCAAGGGTGCCAGCTCTGACTTCACCATCAAGTGCACCGACATCTCATACGTGGCACGGGTGAGAGATGTGGCTCCCAGCCTGGGTCACGACCCTTTGACAACTTGCTCGCTCGCTGCTTGGTCTGTTTGTTTCTGTACTGCACATGACTGTTGGGCTCCTGCAAGATCACACTCGTATCACATACCTCGCTCAATGTGCACCTGCATACATCACACCCGTTGCCTCACACTTCTTCCCCGTCACCTCTTTCCCCACACCTCTTGCCCCACACCTGTTGCCTCACACCTCTTCCCTCACACCTGTTGCCTCACTGCTGTTGCCTCACACCTCTTCCCCCACACCTCTTTCCCCCCTACCTCTTCCCTCACACTATCTGTTTCCGCGCAGCTCAAACTGCGTGTGGTGGCCTCTGGGTCGTCCAAGCGCTGGGGCATCTCTCACGTGGAGGTCCGTGACACGGCCTATGAGAACGATAGCGGCCGCGGCTTTGTCCTGCCAGCTGGCACGTGGCTGTCGGAGGGCACCGTACTGCCTGAGCTGCAGTACAGCTACCCCTCCAGCTACTCCTCAGTCAACGTTACACTGGCGCCCTCGTCCGACCCCTTTGATGGTGCGCGGCAGGCCGCTGCTGCCTCTTGGGCTGCTGCCTGCAGCTGCTGTGCCTGAAAGCTGTTGTGAATGCTGTCATCAGCCTTGTGCCTGATGCCCAGCCTGCCTGTCTGCATGTCCGTCTAACCCACGGCCCGGCTGGTTTGTCTGACGAAACAAACGTGAATGAACTGTCTGTGCGTCTGACTGCCTGACTGGCTGTTTGTTTACTGTTGTTTTACTGTTCTGTGTGACTGGCTCGCGTGGCTGGCAGGTGCGCTGTTCCTGTCATTGGTGGGTGAGGATGGGTCCACGTCCAATGAGGTGGCGGTCATGGAGGGCGGCTCGCGCGTGCTGGACGCGGGAACCTCCACCGACCTGGGCAAGGTGACTGGAGGCGTGGAACTTCCTTGCTTGCGGCTGACGTGTGTGTTTGCGGCTGCATGCCCTACGTATGCCAGCAGCAGCAGGAACACCAGCGGCAGCAGCAGCAGCAGGAGGGCAGCTGCACCAGGTTGGGCCATCATGGGCCCACTCAGGTTATCCACCATCTCCACTGCCAGCTGCCACACAGCTACATGGCCA
Organism: Haematococcus sp. NG2; assembly: GCA_004335575.1. Lineage (NCBI taxonomy): Eukaryota > Viridiplantae > Chlorophyta > Chlorophyceae > Chlamydomonadales > Haematococcaceae > Haematococcus > Haematococcus sp. NG2. Next base: position 256,856 of record QAXD01000034.1, on the reverse strand, counting down.
TGGCCCAGGCGGCCAGCCACGATGAGCCTGTACTTGCAGCTTGGTGTGGAATCACTCTTTCACAACCTCCCACATCTCCACCCCTGTGCCTGCCACCTCTCACATGCACCATTGTTTTTGCCTGCCCACACACAGGTCACCCTCTTCAACCCCAACTCATCGTTCAAGACGCTGCGGCTGCGCGCCGTGCGCACCGGCAGCGCCGAAAAGTGGGCGCCCACCTCGGTCACTCTTTTGGACGGCTGGGGCTCCATGTGGATGTTTGACGCGGCGCTGGGTGGGTGGCGGTTGGCGGTTGGTGGCTGACGTGCAGGGTGGTGGTTGGTGCCTGACTGTCTTCTGGCGGTATGAACAAGAGTGGGGACCTTGGATTTTTCTGAGAAATGACCAGGTTTGAAAGTGACCAGGTGTTGCCGAAATCCACACCTCACTTCGACACTTATGATAACATGACCGATGCCCCGTGCATCTTCTTGGGACAGGCTCCGGGGCCAAGGGCTACACCCTGCCGTCCGTCACCGAGTTTGGGCGTGTACCTGACACCGAGTACGAGGTCAAGGTATACACGGGTGACGTGCCCGGCAACGGCACGGACGGTGACGTGTACGTTACACTGGAGGGCAAGCGGGGGGCCTCGTGCGAGACTCGTATCTGGCCCAGTGACTGGTCCCGCGGGTTTGACCGCGGCCAGACTGACACCGCCAGCCTCACCCTGCCGGACCTGGGTGACCTGTCCAAGGTCACAATCTCTCACAGGTGTGCATGTGTGAGGGAGGGATGGTGGTGGGATGCTGCCGCAAGCACGTGCTGTGACCTCGGCCTGCTACCACTGTCCATGGCCCATGCCACCCCTGTGCCCCGTTTACACATCTCTCTCCCCGCGTATCAAAAGCGAGGGGCAGCGCTGAGAAGGAGCCATACACATGAAAGGCCGGGCTTAGGGTCTAAGGTTTCAGGCGCTGACCACACCCCACCACCCAAGCAAGCCTGCACAACAAGACATGGCACAAACCCCAAGGCATGCCACCCCACCTCAAACTCTAAGCCCCACCACTCACGCATGCACAACCTGTGCACACAGGGACAACGGCAGTGGCCTGCACTCCCAGTGGTGGGTCGACCGTGTGGAGGTGGTGGTGCGCGCAACAGGCGCCCGCACCACATTCCCCTACGGTGCATGGATCGAGCGCGGCGGCTCTGCCTCCATCGATGCGGGCGGGTCCGACCAGGTGGGTGACATGGGTGCGAACATGTGTGGCAACATTGGTGGCAACATGGGTGGGAACATGGGTGCAAACATGAGTGGGAACATGGGTGGGAACATGGGGGACTGGCCGTTGGGGGGTTGGCCCTTTTGGGGCTGGTACTTGACGTGGCACAGAGTTCATCCTTTTACCCAAGGTGCTGCGGACCTCAATGGGGCCGGGACATTGGAGACAAGGGGCTTGGTCTATTTGGCGCTGGGCGTGCGTGCTGTTTTGTGAGCTGTCCCAGCTTGTGACTGGGCTGTCCGGCTGCGCACGGTGTGGGCAGGTGCAGCGCCAACAGTGCCTCAAACCAGTGGGCCATGTTCTGCAGTGGAATGGGTCTTGGCGCTGCATGGTGCACATATGTACTGCCGTCATCCATGTGTGTACTGCACATGTACTGCCGCAGGTGTACAAGCTGTACGTGGTGCAGGTGTTCACTGACCCTGCTGAAGGCTCCGGCTATGACGGCCGTGTGATGTTCCGCATGGAAGGTGAGTGATCTGGGGCAGGAAACGAGTGATTTGAGGCAGGAAAAGAGTGATTTAGGGCAGGAAAAGAGTGATGGGCATGGTCCTTTGGGTATCCCACTGCGCTACCCCCCTGCACCCTGGCAGCCAGGCGCCCCAAGCACCACACTCACACACATGAGACTCGTAAACCCTTATCATGAAACTCTTATTGCTCCCCCATGTGTGCAGCGTCTGATGGCTCCATCTACAGCCACGCCATCCGGCTCAGCACCGGCACTGACGCCAGCCTGTTCCAGGCCGGGTCATCTGACAAGGTGGAGGTGCAGGCAGCTGTACTGCCTGACATTGCCCGCGTCTCCTTCAACCTGTACTCCACCAGTGAGTGTGTGCGGTACTGCTGTACTGCTGTGCTCCATCGTGTGCTGTAGTGCTGTACTGCAGTATTCGGTGGTGTGCCATCCTGTACTGCGCTGCACTACAAAGTGTGCAAAAGGACAGATGTGCGTTGTGGTAGTGCAAAATAAGTTACCTGTAGTCACGACCGCTGTGCAAGCCTGCGCAGTTGTCGGCCGCATGAGTAGCTTGTTGATAAGACTAGCGCCCGGTGGCTGCCGTGCACCTGCGCAGGCACCAGCACCACCAGCAGCTGGAAGGTGCAGCGTGTGGTGATCACCCGCCCAGATACTGGAGAGGAGTGGCGGTTTGGCACAGACACCTGGTTCTACGACTGGTGCGTGCGAATTTGTGCGTTTGTCCACCTTCTGGAGTTGCTGTCAATGCACTACTGCTTACACTATACTGCTGCAGTATGATGTACTGCTGTTGTACACTATACTGCTGTTATACACTGTACTGCTGTTGTAAACTGTACTGCTGTTGTACAATGTACTGCTGGTGTGCGCTGTGCTGCCTGCAGGTGGAGCTGGACGGCCATGGAGCTGCTGCCCCAGGTGTCTTATGCCATCGAGTGCTACACCAACAACTTCCCAGATGCCGGCTTTGACGGCCGGATGGTCGCAGTGCTGCATGGCGAGGTGCGCTCGGTTGGCCCCGGGTGGTTGGTTGTTAGTGTGCTGGTTTGTTTGTTGGTTGGTTGGTCGATTAGGTGGTTGCGTGGCGAGGTACAGCACAGCCGATCACATGATGCTTCGCGTGGAAACAAGACACGGCTACGACCAGTGTTTAGGGAGACAATTTGAGCATTGACTTTTCAAACCGCCCACGACCCGTTCCTTGCAGGCGGGCGACACCAAGGAGGTGGAGGTGGTGTCAGGGGGCTCCACATACTACCTGCGCCCCGGGCAGACGGACACCTTCTACGTCAACGCCCACAGCGTGGGGCTGCTGCAGGCCATCAGTGTGAAACTGGAGGCCAACGGCTCAGAGCGCAAGTGGGGCTGTGGCTACATCCAGGTGCGGGAGAGGAATGGGTTTTATAATAATAATTATACTATGAGTAATACGGCGCTTTACAGATGAGGAATGGGTTTAGGGTGTAGGAAACCCTGCCGGAATGTGGAATGAAACCCTGGAAACCCTAGGATAAACCTGCCGTGAGTGGAACAAATCAGTATGTTGAGGGATTAGGGTTAAGGAAGGTGTCGTGTTCAGGACGCTGTGCGTATCTGCTGCTTGCTCAGACAAGCTCTGGAACTGCGCCCATGTAGCTGTTCATTGGGACATTCGGCTTACAACACACTTCACATGTTCTTTTGACACGTCCAGCCAGAGCATAGTGATAGGGCGTGTTGTGAGAGAGTCTGTGGCTGTAACTGGAACTGTACCTGACGTGGTGCAACTAAATGTCATCGTCCCACCACACACCACAGGTCACCAACTGCTCCACAGACGCACGCGCGCTGTTCGAGCACCAGGCCTTCATCGCCCCCTCGTCCTCCTACACCCGCATGGAAAAGACACTGGTGGAAGTGGAGTATGAGGTCACGGTGTACACGAGTGACATCCGCGGCGCCGGCACCGACGCCGCGGTGTTCATGAAGCTGTCGGGTGCCAACGGGGAGACGTCGGAGATGCGGCTGCAGAACGGCGGCGACGTGTTTGCGCGCGGCGCCACAGACAAGTTCGTGGTCAAGGGGCTGGATGTCGGGGAAGGGCGCAAGCTGACGCTGCGGCTGGTGCGTACATACCTGCGTACATACATAATATAATAACACGGCGGCTGGTGCGTACATCACGCTTCCTGTAGCCTCTGAAAACATTAGCACGGAGTAACACGATAGGACTCCGGCCTCCATATTAGCTTACTGCTGGGTTGCTTGTGCTGCTGACCGTGCTTTTGAGGATCATAACGCTGGCTGTACCGCTGACCGTACCTCTGATCATACTGCTGGTTGTACCGCTGATCGTACCGCAGGCCGGCCCCAACGGTGACTCAGGCGAGGGGCCCCGCTCCAGCTGGGCCCTGTCCAAGGTTGAGGTCACCAACCGCTCCACTGGCATGCGCGGTACGTTCAACCACAACGGCTGGATCTCACGGCCCTGTGGCTCGGTCACTCTGGAGGAGGCCAGCTGTGTGCAGGTACGGCAGTACAGTGTGTACTGCGGGCAGTGTGATGGCAGTACAGTGTGTACTGCGGGCAGTATGAACGGCAGTACAGTGTACCACAAGTGTGTCACAGCCAGAGCACATGTACTGCGCTGTTGAACCGCACACTAGAATCTATTGGGTTGCATGTGCGGCACGGGGCGGTAGCAGTAGGCGCCCGACCACCCTCATGTGCACAGGCAGTGGGTGCTGCGCAGTGCACAGCAGTGCCCAAACTACCTGCTCGCCGAGTGCCAGTACTGAGGAGGTCCTTTGCGAGGGCTGAACCTTTCACTTCCCTGCAGTCTCATCGCTTGTGTTGAACCGCTCACTTCCCCGAGCTTCTGCAAGTTGCAAGTTCACTACTTGGGTTGAACCACTCAGTTCCCGAGCTTGGTTCCCACGCCCTGCCGCACAGGCACTCAACAAGTACAACGTGCGTGTGACCACATCTTCACTGCGTGGCGCCGATTTTGACGGTGACGCCTACATCACGCTGCACGGCTGGAGTGACAACACCACGGAGGCACAGCTCGTGAAGCCGGTGAGTTAGGGTTTTAGGGTTTAGTATTTGACGCACTGATTGCCACATGATCCTGCCCCTGACAGGGTTTGGGGTTTAGGGATCTAGGATGTCGCTTCTGCATGACCCTTCATGCATGCTGTGGCTGGGATCTGTGGAGCCTCTGTGTGGCAGGGCTCCCTGCTGGCAGCTGCTTGGTTCACGGCATGGGCCTCCTTCTCTCTCCCAGCCTCTTCCTCATGGATCTCCCAGAAGGCTTCATACATGTCTTGCTTATGCCGTTATGGTTTTGGTATGGTGTCCATGTTGGTTCTGTTCTCACGGATCTCCCAGCGTCTTTTCACGCATCTCCCAGCGTCTGCTCACCGCTAACCTCACTAATGACCGCCCTGATGCTGTGTGATACACACGCCCTGATGCTGTGTGATACACACGCAGGGCCGTAAGCACCACTCCTTCCCAGCGGGCTCCACCCAGGAGTTCAGCATCCGGGGCGTGGATGTGTCCTACCTGTCCCAGGTCACCCTGCGCATGGTGCCCACTGACCAGGACCCCGCATGGCACGTGGAGAAGGTGGAGGTGGCACCAGAGTCGAGCCCAGACGACTGGTCCACCTTCGCCTTTGCCAAGTGGCTGGACAAGAACAACCCGTCTGCCCAGGTGTACCGCTACAACAGTCTGACAAAGTACAGCGTGGCGGTCACCACGTCAGACGCGGCTGACGCGGGCTTCGACGGCGACCTGTACCTCACCCTCACGGGGGTGTACGGCACTACAGAGGAGGCGCAGCTGGTCAACAGCAGTACGCGTCTGGCTCCGGGCTCTGTGGAGACGTTCGAGCTCGATTTGTCAGACGTGGGCATGCTGGCCAAGGCGGATGTGCGGGTGGCAGCGACAGGCAAGGACACTAAGTGGGGCATGGCCAAGATCGAGGTCACCAAGCCATCCTCTGGCAACACGTTCGCCTTCATCAAGAGCACGTACGTCGAGCCGGGCACCCCAGTGTCGATCCCGAGGGACATGCCACAGGCTGAGTACAAGGTGGTGGTGGTTACCTCGTCTGACACGTCAGACGGCGCGTTTGACGGCGACGTGTACATCACGCTGTACGGCGCCGAGGGTCAGACGGAGGAGATGAAGCTGGCCACGGTGGTTGCAACCGCCACAACAGACGCGGGCGGGGCAGCAGCCCCGGCGTCTGCTGCAGGACTGGCCGCCCCCGCTGCAGACGGCTCCGCCTCCTCACCTGCTGCGGCAGCGCCCACTGCACCTGGAGCAGACGGAGCCAGCAAGCCCAAGTACGACGTGGGCACGAGCCTGACCTTTGCACTCAAGGCAGGCGACGTGGGTCCCATCAGCTACGCCGCCGTACGCATTGACCCAGCCACCGGGTCGGCTGCAGCGGCTGGTGGCGAGGTGAAGTGGCACCTGGCGCGGCTGGAGGTGACCAACAACACCAGCGGCGTGGCGGTTGTACTGCCATACCGCTCGTACCTCAACTCCTGGTCGCCGACCGCGTACGTCTACCCTCAGCTGTCATACGAGTATGAGATCGAGGTTCTCACCGCGGACTTGCGGGGGGCAGGCACCAATGGGGACGTCTTCATCACGCTCGCAAACGACTGGTGGGTGTGCATGTGGCCCGCTCGGTCAGGTGCAGGCAAGCAGCTGGAAGCTGGGATGCGACGCTGCTACGTTGTGTGCGCTGCTGTACCGCATGCATCATGAAGTCATCCCCTGGCGTGCCCCTATGGTACAGGCGCGATCGCCATCGCGCACCCAAAGTCACTCTCACACGCTCCAAATCCATCTCACACGCTCTCTCACGCGCCAGTTATCTCTCACACAATCTCACGCGCTTTCAAACATCCTCACTCCCCTCTCACCCAACCCGCAGGTCCACCACCCCTGAGCAGCGCCTGTTCTCAGAGAACGCCAACTCGTTTGAGCGTGGCCAGGTGGACAAGTTCAAGATCAAGGTGCGCAGTGTGTTTTGCACTGTTGTGAACGTACGCAGCGTGTGGCTGGTGCGTTGGGATGACGTTCAACCGTGCAGGCCAGCCACTTGCACGGCTCTGCACGTGGCAGCAGCAGCTGATGGCAGCTCTGCCTTGAGGGCTGCGATGGTTGACGCCAAAAGCCACAGCAAGCCTGCACCTGCCATTAATGATTGCTCATTGCTGACATGTAACAGCGTGCTCCCGCACCAATGTGCTGCTTGTTGTGCAAATGTACAATGTACCGCTGCACGGTGTGAACTGTACTGCCGTTGTGTACCGCGACAGGTGCCTGAGGTGTCTTACCTGTGTTCCATCAAGCTGCGGGTGGCCGCCGAGGGTGATGCGGGCGCGAACTGGAAGCCTGAGCGCATCTCCATTTTCAACGCGGGTGTGTGCTTGCATGCCATGCAGTTGTGCTTGCATCCTGTGGGACCGTGCTTGCATGATTCGTGACCACGCTTGCATGCTGGCGGTGTCAGGAGGCGAGCTTCCCTTGCAGCGTGACTGTGTGCAGGTGCTCTAGAGCCCTTTGTTAGCGCTGTGCTTAGAAACTGCAACTGCACAAGGTTTGCCTTGTGGAACACTGCGGCTACCCACCGGCCTGATCATGACTGTTTGCCTTGTTTGCGGCAACGCTGCAGATACCAACCAGAAGTACATCTGCACACCCAATGCCTGGGTTGAGGCTGACAAGGACGTGGTGTCATTTGAGGCCCGGGTGCGTGTGCCTGATGCGCATGGTGTGCATGCCTGCATGCATGGGTGCATGGTGCTGGCATCGGCATGCGCAAGGGCATGGGCATGGGCATGGGTGTGGACGTGGATTGTGGGGTGTGTGCTGTTGCGAGCGCGCTTGGATGGATGGTGTTGGCGGCATGCTTGGCTTGGCGGAGCAACAGCATTGTCAGTGCACACACATCAGCTCGTCTGCATGCCTGCATGAGGAATGCAATCAGTGTTGGGGGCACAGCAACTCATGGTGGCGCTCCCCCGTACTGCCTGTACTGCCTGCACAGGCCATCCACAGCTATGACCTCACACTGTTCACGGCGGAGGGTGGTCCCGCCTCTCTGGAGGGCTTTGATGTGTACGTCACTATGATGGGCCAGGCCATCGACGGTGAGTCCTGTCGTTTGGTTGTATGCAAACAACAATTGCTTTGATTGGTGTGTCCGACCCTCACACTGCGCCATGCCTCTGACACGCCATCAGCTGCAGTTTTTTGCGCTTGCAAAACTGTCGCTAGCTAGCCATGCTAGTAGAGCATCATGCAGCTGATATCAGATCTTCGAATCCAAAGTCTTCGTGCACTTGGTGCACCATGTCTGAGCTCCAGCAGCAGCCACCTGTCCTGCTTAAGTGGAGCTGCTTCACATGTGCTTGTACTGCCTCATCTGTACTGCAGGCGAGGACTGGTCAAAGAGTGAGGAGGTGAAGCTCACGGGCCTCACTCTGAAGAACCCCCCCACACCCCCAGCTGATGCGGGGGCCGCGCCCACGGACGGCTCTGCTCCTGCGGACAGCACAGCTGCCGCTGCACCTGCTGCACCACCGGTGCCGGCACTCGCACCGGGCCAGGCCTCTGTGTGCACCTTTACAGCCCTCAACGTGGGCCCCCTCACACAGCTGCGTGTGCGCGTGGAGCCCAACGGCTCGGTCACACCTGTGCCCAAGTGGCGGCTGCACCGCGCCCAGATCCGGAACAGCTCCGCCTGGGAGACCGCGCAGTTCTACTTTGGCGCCGCGCTGGCAGCGCCCGCCACCGCGACTGCCAAGCGGCTGGCTGACGTGACGTACGAGTTCAGTGTGACCACGTCTGACGTGCCGGGCAACGGCCCCGATGGCTCCGTGTACGTCACACTGGAGGGCGAGCAGGTGTGTGAGGCATTATGATAATGATAAAACACAAGGCGTTTCACAGCGTGAGACAGGCTCAGGTGTCAAACCCTAAGTCAGGGTGTAGGGAGAGGTGTAGGGAGGAGCATAGGCTGTGGGGGAAGGGGTTGCGGAGTATGGCAGGTGGCACAGAGTGCAGGCCAGGAGACTACAGCACTGCAGTTGTCAACATTATACAGTTGACCGCTCTCTGCAGCATGACCTCTTAGGCACCCTCACCAGAGGGGTGGAGAATGGCTGTGCCAGCACAGCTTTGTTTAGCACATATTTGTTTAGCCCAGCTTTGTTCACCCCACATCACTCACAGCATGCATGTCTGTACGGTTGCCTCGCGCGCTGCATGCTACTGCTGTACTGCCACTCTGTACTGCCACCCCGTACTGCCCACCCTGTACTGCTCTCTTACTCTCCCGCTCACCCTGTGACACCCCCCAGGGCGTGGCTGACGAGCGCATGCTGTACAACTGGGAGACGTACGCCACAATGTTTGAGCGCGGCACCACACAAACGTTCAGCTACTCCATGCCCGACGTGGGCGCGCTCAAGACCCTGGCCGTGCGCCTGGTGGGTTGGGAACTGGGGGGTGGGCGGGGTTTGAGGAGGGGGTTTGGGAGGGGTGTCGCATGGTATAGTCCATGGATTGTCTGCCCACATTCAGTCGCCAGTGACAATACCTAAGGAAATTTTGTGTGCACTGCCCAGCACTGCCGGCCAATCTCATCTACCCCACCCTGCCGCCTCGCCCCATCATGCCCTCTTTGCTCACCTGCCCTCGCAACCCGCCGGCTTGCACCACCCACACCCCTTCCCCTTTTCCCTTACCCCTATCCTTTCCTGTGGTATCATTATTATCCATCCTTTCCCAGTGTTATGATTATTACTATTCATCCTTTACCAGTGTTCTTATTATGATTCATCCTTTCCCAGTGTTCTTATTATGATTACTATCATTCATCCTTTCCCGTGCATCCCCCCGCAGACGAGCGACACCCACTCCGCGTGGCACTTGGCCCGCATCGAGGTCACGCGCCAGGACACCTACCTGGCCGTGCCCTTCGACTGCAACCAGTGGATCGAGCCGCCAGCCGACGACAGCAAGCCGTCGATCGTGCTCACTGCCGGGAAGCCGTTCCAGAAGGACCCGCCCGCCCCGCCCGAGCCCGAG
>QAXD01000034.1:227275-246981 GCA_004335575.1 Haematococcus sp. NG2 | reverse complement strand
CGCCCCCGCTGCTGACCCAGCGCCGGCGGCGGCTGACCCCGCACCCGCTGCGCCCGCAGCCGCGAGTAAGTCAGCAGGCAGCAGCTCCTCAGCAGGCGGTGCCCCTGCTGCCGCGTCTGGAAGCTTGGGTGGGGCGCGCGCAGCCGACCCTGGGGCGCCAGCGATCAGCAAGCCGGCAAAGGTGAGGGGTGTGTGACGAGTACTGCCATGCTGTACTGCTGCATGTACTGCTACATGTGTACTGCTACATATGCACCGCTAGACAAGTACTGCTACACGTACTGCTACACATGTACTGCTGCATGTGCACCGCTAGACAAGTACTGCTAGTCTGCGACACATAACCATGGACCCAGAGCCCTGCTGGGTTTGATGTCCAGAGGCAGCTGTCAGCAGCACTGCGACATGTTGGCATGTTGGGTTCTGTTGATCGCGAGTTGTGCCCCAAGGGCCTCGCATGCTGCATACAAACATGGGCCGAAGAGGGGGGCTAGGCCCCCCAATGCACCAGCAACTGCCTCCTGGCGTCCATTCTAAGCCGCTTCACAACGTGTGCCTCAACCATTCCTCATGTTTTTTTCTGTTTGTGTGTGTGTTGGTTACAGGTGGTTGACCCAATGGACGCAGCCCTGGATGAGGGCATGACTGCGGCCAGTGACCCGTTTGATGATGCCACGCTTGATGACGGATCCACCTCTTTTTAAGGATCCATGTAAGCACTGTGATGATAAAAAAATTTAGGGCACCATTTGGTGCACCGCGATGAAGCATGGGTGTACAGGAACTTGTCTGCGCAGAAATTGCGCATGGGCTGGATTTGTCATGTCATGGGTTTTGGCTTTCGAGCAGCCCATGCCAAAGGTTGGGTGGAAGGTTGAGTGGAAGGTTGGGTAGTGGGTTGGAAGGTTGGGTGTTTGTGGCATGTGGGTCTGAGAACGCCATGACACTCTTTTGACCATTTGTACTGGGCTGACAAGCAGGCCACCTGGCTGGTGTTGCGTCTTCACTGGCTTGAGCTGCATGGCTATAGTAGGTACTGGGAACGTATGAAGTAGTGGGTGTGTTTAAAGTGTGTGCTGCTTGTCGCATGATTGAATCAAGGTGTGTTCATATCTGGCGTAAAGGCTGGCAAGCAGCTGAAAGCTGTGATGATCCTCATGTCATGTTTTGTAATGGTGTGAATGTTACAGCTGGCGCTGCCGTGGAACCTGCCTCGCCTGGCAGTGCACAGCGAGCTTCTGTGGGTGGGTTAGATGGACATGCTTGCCGTGGCAATCGACAGCCGCAGCTGCCACAGCAGCAGGCAACACAGTACACAAGCAGCTGATGCAGTCCACTCGCCTGATCTCTGGTGGCCTTCCTAGCCCCCTGTATGCACACCCAGGTGTATCCAATGTGTACCCAGGTGTGTGGTTGACAGAGCTCAGCACAGAATCTGCTACTGCCAGATTGCGGTGTGACCGTCCCACTTTTCATCGTCATTTGCGATCCTCCTGAACTTGACAGCATATTTATGAAATGCTGGCCGGCCGTTCCAACATCTTGACACCGGCTCGCGCTGCCAGGACCTCTAGGGTCCAGGTGGTGGCAAAGGCCAACAATAATGGCAACAACGGGCTTATGACTAAGCTTGCCACCACAGCTGGCGCAATCGTGACTTCCGCGGCACTGTTGGCTGGCCCCTCTCTTGCGGACTTGAACCGCTTCGAGTGTGAGCCTGATCTGCAGCACGCGCTGCCCTTTGTCGACCTTGCATGTTGTACTCCTGTTTCCTTGTCCACATCATATCGATATGCACCACATCCTCACGGGTCCTCGCCATCTTGCAACGATCGCAGACGAGATGCCTGGCGAGTTCGGTGCCGGCACTGCCCTGCAGTTCGGTGAGCGACAGCGGGCGTGGGTGCATGTGGTCCACAGGTGGCCTCGGTGCATGATGCCAGGGTGCACCACATGCATCTGTGTGCATGCTGTGTGTAGGGCTGACCACACCCTGCCCCACTGTCGACTGCTGGCTTGAAGGGTGCATGTGAGGGATGCTGCGGTGTGCTGTGGCTGTTGGCAAGCGTCAAGCGAGCCTTGCATGCCCTGATGTACCGGCAATGTACCCTGTGGCATCAGTGTAGCGTGGGTGGTCTGACGCACCCTTCCTTTCCCTTCCCCACTCCCTCCATGCCCGGCGCAGGCGAGGGCAACATCGATGGGCAGGACTTCAGCAACAAGGACCTACGCCGTTCCAACTTCACTTCTGCGTCAGCCAAACGGGCCAAGTTTGCCAACACCAACTTGCAGGGGGCGTACTTCATCAAGGCGGTACGCCACCCCTGCAGTACACCACACATGCACTGGTACAGCACATGATCCAGCCAGGCGCACTGCTTGTCATTTGTTCAACTGGCACAGGCTGTGCCACACCTCATGGGCACTACAAGCCCCTCATCTCTTTCATCCATATTCCCCTACCTGAGCTGTTTAACCCGGTTGCGCACCCTACCACACCACTGTGGCCCGTACTGCTCTCACCGTACCGCTTGTACCGCCTGCACGATGTCCAGGTGGTGTACCAGGCGGACTTCACCAACGCCAACCTGTCAGACACCCTCATGGACCGTGCAGTCATCAATGAGGCCATCCTGCGTGGTGCCATCCTGCAGCGCGCAGTGCTCACGCGCTCTGACCTAGGGGGGGCAGACATCTACGGGTGAGTAGTTGCTATTATTAGTAGTTGTTACTTCTAGTAGTTTTATTCGTAGTAACACTACTAATAGTGCTATGTTGACAATGTTGTGCTCCTCGCAGTACTACTATTAACTAGTGATGTGAATAGTCAGCCCTTCAAGGATTAGTCCTGACCTTGTGCTAACCTGACACAACCCAACCGTGGCGTAGCACAGCTGCCAGCTGCTTGCCAGAGCCTTGCACGCCGAATCATCAACCCTCAACCCCAGATCACCCTCCTCCCACACGGTCTGAGCTTGTGCAGAGGTGCTTATTATAATGAGCCCGAATGTCTGTGTGTATGTGCATGGCCCACGCAGCGCTGACTTCACCAACGCTCTTGTGGACAAGACGCAGCAGCTGGCACTGTGCAAGTATGCGGATGGTGTGAACCCTGTGACGGTGAGTGCCAGGTCACATGGCTCTGTAAGCCCTCGCTATTCTTTTGGTGTTGGGGGCTCAGGGTTCAGGTGGTAGGTTGTAGGGATGAAATAGATGGTCGTTGCCATTTTGGGGTTCAGGGTGCGAGTGCCTTGATGTGTGGTTTCGCTTCAGTGGGTCGATCTGCGAGTTGAATATTGGGTGGACATACTGGACAAGGTCAGGCCCAGGGATTGTTATTTTGTTTGTGGCTGCCCTCTCAGCCCCTAATTGCTGGCCAAACATTGCAAAGCATGGACGTGCCTTCATCATGGGTTAGACTACACGCCGCACGTGAGCCATCAAGGCAGGGCTCACACAAGCGCGCTGCTTTTTCTCACGCCTATGTGTATGCAGAAACACCTGTGAAACGCCGTGTTCTTATTATGATATGATTATTATGTGTGTGCGTAGGGTGTGGACACGCGCAAGTCGCTGGGGTGCGGCAGCGCGCGCCGCTTCCGTGCATCCTCCCCCTCCAACCCAGATGGCCCCCAGCCCACTGAGGACGAGAAGGACGCCTTCCGCAAGACCCTGCCCACGTACCGCGAGTGAGAGGCCCCAGCAGTACAAGTGTGACCCTGGGCGCACGTTTGTGTGACCTGGGTGTACGTTTGTGTGAGAGGCAGGTGTAGGGAGCGACCACCGGAGTCCTGCGGATGTGCCATGGCACGCCAAGGGAGGGTGTACGGCTTGAGCTGCGTTTTTGCTGTGGAGCGCAGCAGTGGGGTCCCTGGATTGAGGCATGCGCCAGGGGATGGTCTCCACCACGGCTTGCATGGGCTGGAAGAGTTGTGAAGGGCTGAGGTCTTTGTGGTTGCATGCACCCTGAACAAGTGGGATGCGACTGTGTGAGAAACACAGAGAGTCTTCACATGGAGCGTCTTGATGCACATAGAGTGTCTTGAGGCACCCAAGTCCCAGCGCAGGCCTTTGTCATCCCCAAGCTATATGTATGAGTGCACGAGGTGTGCATGGCCTGCGAGGGCCTGCCCCCTTCTGTATGCTTAGATCAACTGGTGTACTTCTGTCAGTTGTTGGTGGGTTCCTGTGTTGCTTGTAGCATTCGAGCTCATGTCGCGCTGTGCTGTGCTGTGGTGTGCTGTGTGCGTGCTCTCACGCTGTGCGCTGCATGGGCAGCAGCCAGCCTGGGCTTCCTGAAGAACCCAATAACCTGGGAAGGTGGTTTGAAACAAAAACTCAATCTCGGAACGGGAGCGTGAGTCTGTAACAATGATGACACTCTACATACTGAAGTGCAGCAATGTGCATTGTGGCAGCTCTCTGGCATGCCGAGTGGCAGTTCTCAACCCCATGCACAGATCTATCATGTGGGCCAAGCATGCTGGTTACTCCAGCAAGCAAGCACCACTCTTTCCTGCCAGCAGCAAGAGCAGCTTGACCTCCATTTCGGAAAGCAGCCCACTGGCAATGCCCCTACATCCCAGAATCCCTGCCTGAGCACCTGCAATGCTACCAGCAGCCCTGCATCGCACCTAAAAAGCCAGCTGTGCCTGGACCCACCCGCGGCTTGACATTGCCTGCACCTACTACATGCACAACCTAGGTGGCACCTGAAGCATTCCAGCCCTGGAATACCTACAACCTTGCAGAGTGTGTTGGCCTTGAACCCAGCGCTGCGTTCTATCAAACAACTGCAGTGGCCGAGGGCTGTTTCAGACGGTTCAAAGTTTCAAGTGACGCCATCACCGGAGCACCCCGCAAGGCGCTCACACAAGCAGCCACGCCCCCTCCAAACTCTCTCAGCAACGCCCGCTCCCAGCCCTGCCGGCACCAGAACGAGTGGCCACTTTATGTGAGCTACCTGACCGTGCGGTACCCTTGGTTTGACCGCGCAAAGCCATGTGATGATGATACCTGGCCACACATATCACACGGCCCTCAGGCACAGCCGCCACCACCTCCCGTCACCTACCACTGACCATTATTATACAAACAAGCAACAACACCGCTGCTGATGCCCAGGTTGCACACGCACTAAGCATGCCCTGCGCACACCCAGCGTAGCCCCCCGGCATATGAGTCCACTTTGGTGGTGTCTGCCCCCCTCGCAGTGGTCCAAGAGCACTGGCAGCAGTACGCACACGATTGTGGCTCTGGTTGCATCTTGGCTGCGAGCTTGGTGTCTGTGGGGTAGTTGTTCCTGTGCAGGCAGCAGTTGCTATACGCCGTGTTGTTATTATAATTAGGCAGAAGGTGGGATGACCGCGTCAATTACGTTAATTAAACCATGTACGATAACGAGATCGGGTAAAAGGCGCACCAGCTTAAGGTAGGGGAACCTATTCCAGAGATGATGACGTTAATCATGTGTGGAGCCCCACCGAGGTGAGCAGTTCATGACCGCACAGTCAAGTGCAGCACAGTGCAGAGTGGTGCAGTGCAGTATAGCGGAATTCAGGGTTTAGGGTTTAGGATTTAGGGTTCAGGGCTCAGGGTTCAGGCTTTTACCCAGAACGCACCTGAAGAACAAGTAGTCGCAGTCCACGTCCCATGCGCGGTCATGGAAGCTGATGACCCGGAAGTCGCACTTTGTGCAGCGGATGGCGTCGCACGCGTGCACCACACCAATGGCTGTCCCGTTGCGCCCCCTGTAGCCATGGGCCACGCAAGAAAGCCGTGTTTCTTCATTCATAAGCTGGTATGATAAGGAAGTTGAACATCGCGGGTTGATCCCCGGTACCCCGCCATGCCGTGTAACGATGGTGCAGGGAGACATCAGAGCCCAGGATGAGCGACGACCATGACCAAGCTCACGCCTGGGCACTGCTGGCAAGCCACTGTACCCACACAGCCAGCTAGCGCTTACACAACCACCCATTGCGCCTATACCACCCTGCAATCCCCACATCAAGATATTGAGTACAACACATCGAGTGTAACGTGTTGAGTACAAGCTATGAGTATAACCAATTGAGCATAACAAACTCGCATAACAAATGAGTGTAACCTAATGCCCGGTAGCACTGCTGCGGCACGTGCTCTGGGGTGGGCTGCTCAGTGCACGACGCAGCCATACTGCCCCCTCACACTATGTCACACCCCCACGCACCGGGGTACCCCTCACACCATGTCACACCCCCACGCACCGTGGTACTGCCGTCCCGCCCAGGAACAGCCCCATGCACTTGGCCCCTTTGAAGGACGGGTGTCGGCTGTCATCTGAGTGGTGCATGGGTGAGCTGGTGGCCGAGGGGTTGGAGAGCTTGCGCTGGTGGTGGGGGCCACTCACAGTGGGCTGCGTGGCTGAGGAGAACTTGTTAGGTGTGCCTGCGGCAGGGCAGTGGCAAGGTATATGTGCAAGGTATCCGCAGCAACAAAAGTAAGCAACAAAAGTAAGCAACAAGAATAAGCAACAAGAATAAGCAAAAGAAGTAAGCAACAAACATCCCAAAAGGGCACCTAAGGTCCATAGAAGAGCACAACATTAATGTGCTACCCGCTGCCATGTGGGCATGGGAGGGTGTGTGGAGGCGTGAATGGGTGTGCCCAGCCGCAGGGGACGCAGTCAAAGCATTGTCAATGTGTGTGTGCAATTGTTTTGAGGCTGGTAGTGTTTGAAGACAGGCACATAGGGGACACGTGCAGCAACGCTTGGCAGCCAAGCCACAGGCAAGTGCTGGATGTTGCCACATATGTGACATATCCCCATGGTTTGCATAGGAGGCTGATGCAGCCCTGCCGCAGCATGTTGCACCCGGTCAGCACCTGTGGATGAAGGGATGTCTAGGTCATCTAACAACTCGTCCAGTGAGTCGCGCTTGCTCCGAGCAGCGGGCGTCACAGACTGCGCGTGTTTGCTGCTCTCAGCTGGCGTGCCTGAAACGCTGCGCTGTGATGACCCTCTTGGGCTGAACTGGTTGAGGCTGCTGCTGGTAGGGCCGCCGGGCATGCTGTACCTGCATGGTGCAGCCATGCAGTATTCCCAGTCCATGCAAGCACGCCAGAACAGGGCAAGACCATTCCATGGAAGCACACCGGCCACATGCTGCAGAGCCCACACCAAGCAACATGATAGCATGAGATGGCCGTGGAAAGAGCAGCATTTATAGAAAGCAGAACTCTGGTGTCTTGTGTACCTGTTGTCGGGAAGACGCGCGACAGGTTGTAGGGTCTTGGTGCTGGCGGGGGGATGTGGCTGCATTGACTTCAAGTCTATGTGTGCGCTAGCTGACATGTGGCCCCCGCCACGCAAGTGGCTGCTGTTTGTGCTGTGTGTTGAGGCTTGCTGGCTGGCTGTCCCCGCATGCCATGTCGAGCCATGCATGTTTGCATGTGTTCCATGCCCTGGGACTGAACTGCAGTGCTGCACAGTGTCGACCTTCACCGGACGCTTGTTGGCGCCCGGCAGATCGTCCAGCTCCTTAAGCAAATCGTCCTGGGTGAGTAAGGTAAGGCATGCATGTTTTAGGCTATGATGCTGCTTATGATGAGCTGTGGTGGTGCGTACCATGTTGAGGTGATCCATGGTTGCTTGGATGGACCACTGTGCGTCGAAGCGGTTGGAGTCAACTCATGTAGCAAGCGTACAGGCACGTTAGGTGGAATAGTTTTTGGGCAGAAAGTGGCTTGTCAACGGCTTGCATCAAAGGGGGTTTGGCGGGGGCTCATTGGTTTGGGTTTTGTGCGGGTACAGAGCAGAGATTCGTTGCGTGTGCACGTTGTGAATATCTTTTATAACCAGCGCTGGCTTGTCCGATAGTGCTGGTAGCTCCGTCTGGTGATGGCCAGTGCTGAAGAGCGCGCAGGAGATGCTGGTCGGTGTGGCGTAACTGAAAGGACGTGTTTACGATCCACTATTGCTTCTACCTGGTCGTAATGTAGATCTAGAATTTTTCCACCTGCAGGGGTAGGGCCAGGCTCAGGGCCCACGGGTGAGGAGCTGACGCTGGTGAGTTGGTGCGCCTCTTGTCGTGCTGACATGACTCTGGGTACAGGGCTGTCATAACCTGTGTGCACTGTGGGCCTGTACGCAGCTGACGGGATCCAACGCGGTCAAAGTCATCCTACTAGGCGATTCTGCTGTGGGGAAGTCCAAGTACGTGTGCTGCTTCACCCTTGTGAAGCATGCTGCATGGGAGCGCGCTTGCATGCCATGCAGCATGTACGTTGTGCTGCAAGTTGCTGCTGCCGCTGTGCTGCTGCTGCTGCCGCCATGAGGCTGTGATAGTGCATGTCAGACTCCATGGACAGACAGCCAACAGACATTTGCATATCATAATTCATGCACAAATTCGGAGCGCAGGCTGGTGGAGCGCTTCTTGCTTGACAACTACAAACCCCACCAACTATCAACGTATGCGTTGACACTGTACCGGTACAATTTTGAAGACCCAGATGGGAAAACTGTGCCAATTGGTACGCTGAGAATTTAGTTTGCATTTGCAGCTCTGGAATTGTGGGTGGGGGTCAGGACCTTGCACTCAGCATCACACGGTGGCCGTCACAGAATGTTCAGCAGCACACCCATCCCACCGGTTTCTTGACCGATTGCCGCTATGCATGCCTCCTGCTTGCATTTCCTTTCTACTCGGCATCCGTCTTTGGTTGCAACCCCTGCTCTTTGGCTGTGATCCTGCAGACATCTGGGACACGGCGGGCCAGGAACGCTTCAACAGCATGCACGCATCATACTACTACCGCGCGCATGCGTGCATCATGGTGTTTGATGTCACGCGCAAGGTGTGTGCAACGGGAGGGCAGGGTTAGTAGTCAGAGAGAATCAGGGCTGTAGCACAGTGGCTAGATGCACTTTGCTGGCTGGCTGCAGACAGTGCCGGGCCTACAGGATTAGCATATGCAGGTATGAGATCCTGCAGGGATCATTGATCCCATGCTGAAAGTGCCTATCACATCCATTTCTCGCTTTGGTCGATATGTGATCAGGTGACGTACAAGAACTTGGAAAAGTGGTATGAGGAGCTGCAGGAGCACTGCAAAGGCATCCCCACCATCGTCGTGGCCAACAAGATAGATGTGGATTACACTGTGACGTCCAAGAGCTTTGCATTTGCTGCCAAGAACAAGCTGCCATTCTTCTTTGTCAGCGCATCCGATGGGACCAACGTGGTCAAAATCTTCACTACAGCCATCATGGCAGGCATCAAATGGAAGGCATCACCCAAGGAGGATTTCTACCAGGAGGTGCGTGTGCAGATTGTCTAGGCTTCAGCAGCTGGCTGCAGGCGGTCTCTGCCTGTTGCTGCACATCACATTAATACTGCACAGTGGCTGCAGTGCATTGGTATGCGTGGGCAGCCAAGCATGTGCTGAGCTTGGCATACCGCTGAGTTTCAAGAGTGCAGGATTCTACTGCACTGTGATGGGCGGGCGGGCGCCAGAATGGGCCGTGCGGCGTGGCAATGCGCAATGCATGGCAAGAACAACAAGGAAGCGGTTTTTTGTTTTGGTGCAGGTGCTGGATCTGTTGGGTGAGATCAGCATGGAGACGCGGCGGGACCTGGAGGCAGCAGTGAAGGAGCAGGATGATGCCAAGGCAGCTAAGGCAGCAGCTGCCAAGGCATGATCTCTGCACCAATGTCGCCACACGGTGTGGCAGCAGGTTGAAAACCTGACTGTGCCCAGCTGAGCTTAGGGTGCTGAACTCATGGCAGGTCATGGCGCGGTGTGCAGTTCAGGGGGCCTTGTGCAGGCTAGGGTGGTATGCAACATGAAAGCCCGGTACATGGGTGTACGTGTAAGGTGGGGGAGGTGGTCTGGAAGGTGGTGTGGGGGCCCGTGAGAGACCAAAACCCTAACTCACCCATCAAGCGCTGGCTTGACATTGTAACTCAGTCAATTTACGCCTGCAAGTAGAGTTAATGTTTGCCGTTTTGTCTTCGCTGTATCCAAGCCGGCATTAGGCCAGCTTGTCCCTGGCGACAATGCAGCAGAGCTCGACGAAGGTCACGATGCGTGGAAGTTCAAGCAATCGTATGACGGCCTGCTTATCGTTACTGCGCGCCGTGCATGGGGCGCCATGTGCTAGTGCAAGCCAAATGCTGCCATGCATGGCAGCACGCAGGGTCATGAACCAAGCCTGGCAGCCCCCAGCACAACCCCTGAGCCTCCTGGGCCATCCCTCATGGCGCAGCCTGTCAGTCCTGGCAGCCAGCAGCCGCGACCAGGGCAGTGGAGGTGCAGGGTGGGCGCAGGCTTGGGCGGAAGAGGGGGCCGAAGGGGGACAGGCAGGTGCCGCCCGGGGCGCCAAGCAGTGGGCTGGAAGGAGGGAGGGAGATGGGGAGGAGGATGGGGATGATCGGCGCAGGAGGGTGCGGGAGGATGGGGCAGAGGAGGAGGATGAGCCGCCCCCTCGCAGCAGGTATGACCGCCGCACACGGCCAAGGTATGAGGAGGAGGGTGAGGACCCCTCATACCTTCCCCAGGGTGTGAGGGGTGGTGAGGGCAGGCCGGGTGGTCGCATGCTGCGCGTAACAGCCGCAGGCACAGGCCGACACAGGAGCGCCCAGTACGTACCCAACCGTTCCGGCGAGGATCAGGATCGTGAGGCGTGGGTCCAACCCCAGGGGGGCCCCAGGGGTGGGCGGTGGGAGGGGCCCAGGCAGGAACGTGAGGCAAACACAACGTCCGGTGCCTCAGGGCAGTCCCCTAGCTGGAAGGATGGTGCATCACGGCGCAGTGATTATGATTATGACGATGATAACCGCCGGGGAGGAATGGCCTGGGGCAGACAGCTGAGTAGGCCACGCATGGAGGTCGCCAACCGGCAGGCACAGCTGCAGAGGCAAGACCGTGGTGGGCGAGGGGGTGCAGGAGGAGCAGCAGGGGATGAGGGGGAGGAGGAGGAGGTGGTGGAGGTTGGGCAAGGGAGTGCTAGGCGGCTGCGCTACAAGTTCTTCGCAACGTGCCACCCTGGGCTGGAAGAGGTGTGCGGGTGTCACGTGCATGGCTCGAATGAAACATGGCGTGCGCGCACACAGCCTTTCTGCCTGTCCCACTGACAAGCGCATGTGCGCAAACACACACACACCTCCTCTCACCCTCACACGTCACACCCTCGCTTTCTTCACCCTCTCACCCTCTCCCTAGCTCCGTCACACCCACACTCTTGCTCGCCCTCACTCTCTCACACCCTCACTCTCTCACACCCTTACACCCTCTCACCCTCTCGCCCTCACTCTCTCACAGCCTCACTGTCTCACACCATCACCCTGTCTCCTGCACTCTCTCGGGCCCCAGTTCCTCTCACCCTCACCCTCTCTCGTCCTCACCCTCTCTCTCTCACCCTCTCCCTCTCTCCCTCCCTCTCTCACACCCTCACTCTGCCTCTCCCTCTCCCCCTCACCCTCTCTCCCTCTCCCTCTCTCTCCCTCTCTCACACCCTCACTCCCTGTCTCCCCCCCTCACTCCCTCTCACCCAGGTCGTGGCAGAGGAGCTGCGCGCCCTGAACCTCGCGGCCGTGCGCCCCGGCACCTCCGGCGCCTACTTTGAGAGCGACACCCTGGCCGACGGCTACCGCGCCAACCTGTGGCTGCGGTGCGCGATCCGGGTGCTGGTGCAGCTTGGGGGCGGGCGGCTGGACGGCGCGGCGGCACGCGGGCGGCGGGGCGCCGAGGTGGTGCGTGCTTTTTGCCTCTTTTCCCTTCGTTCGGGGGTGCTGGAGGAGTGTTCTTGTAGGCGGGTGCTGTGTGCCTCTTTTTTGTAGTGGTGTGCTGGGGGCTGTCGGGGATTGTAGGGGGTTGTCTCTTTTTGTTTGGGTGTGCTGGGGGGTGCGGTGGGGACAGGTCGGGGAAGGGGTGAAGGGGAGAAGGGGTGAAGGGGTGGTACGTCTATTGGGTGGTGGCCCTGTTTATGTCGGTGGGCCTGTTTGTCTGTGGTCCTGTTTACATCGGTGGTGCTGTTTCTCTTTCTTGCCAAGAAAGAGAAACAGCACCACCGATGTAAACCAAGAATCTTGGTCTTGTGTATCTTAGCGGCCCTGTTTATGTCGATGGTCGTGTTGCTCTTTTTGAGAGGGTGTGCTGGGGGCTGTTAGGGTTGGGGGTGCTCGAAGGGCGCGCAATCACCAACTCCTGACCCTGCCCTGCGTTGAGATGTAGTCACACACAACCACTGTCTCCTTGCTCCGTCCTGCGTTTTCCCATGTGCACTGCTTGCTTCGTACTGCTTCCCGTGCACTGCTTGCTTTGTACCGCTTCCCGTGCACTGCTCGTTTTGAACTGCTTCACGTGCACTGCTCGCTTTGTACTACCTCCCGTGCACTGCTTGCTTTGTACTGCTTCCTCTGTACTGCTCGTGGCCCATCGCAGCTGTACGAGGTGGTGCGTGAATGCGGCATCCGCTGGGAGGAGGTCATCCCCCCAGGGGCCACGTTCAGTGTGGAGCCACGGTGAGGCCACCAGCCTCTCTTTGCACCAGCTGTTGAGCACTGGGCATCAGCTAGGAGTGCTTTGTATCAGCTACTGAGCACTGGGCATCAGCTAGGACTGCTTTGCATCAGCTACTGAGCACTTGGCATCCGCTAGAAGTGTTTTGCATCAGCTGCAAATGCTTGTTATTACCAAACACACACGTGCGCGCGCACACACACACGTAACACCTCGCACAGGCTGTGGAGCTGCACCGACATCAACTCCACGCAGCTGCTGTGGGCACGCGTCAAGGATGCGATCTGTGACACGATCCGTGACGCAAGGAATGAGAAGCCCCAGCCACCACCCCCAGGTGTGACTGTCGGGTGTGACCCTGACACATCATTTATGTCACATGTAAAGATTGTACACAGTTGTGTACCCTCAGAATTATTCTACACGTGTGCACATGAACAAATGTATACATGCACGCGCTTGCCCCATGCCAGGGTGTGCACAGCTGCCATGCCCAGCAGGCCCCAACCCTTGTACATACATTAAGCACATATCACTCTCTTGTAATTCATGGGTGCACAAGTGACTCACACGCACGGTATGACTCACATACGGTATGACTCCACTGTAGTTGATTGGTACACAAGTGGCTCGCACATACCAACATTTGACTGCGTTTCATTCATACACAAGTGACTCCACTGCATTGGATTGGACAGGTATACAACCACGGTACACACCCTATGCATGTACCATTTCGTCCATTGTGCCACTACCTGCCCCGCAGGCCACACCGCAGACGTGCCGCTGTTTGTCAGCGCGTTCAACGACCGGCTGGCCATCTACAGGGACATGAGTGGGGTCAGCCTGCACAGGTGTGTGTCTGTGAGTGCATGTGCTGTTACCTGTGGGTTTTGGGGGGGGTTGGCGGCGTCGCTGTTTCTTTGTGGGTGGTGGTGGCGGCTTTGTTTCTTTGGGGTCGATGGCGGCTTTGGGTTTTGGGGGCTGGTGGTGGGGACTGGTAGTGGAGTGTTAGGGGGAGGGATATGGGCGACCATAGCGTCGCAGGTTGCACGCATGCAGTCAGCTGACTCAGCGGTATGTGGGTGGCCAAGAGGGGGACCGCTTGATGCGTCTTTGAAGCTGGTGCAATGGGCTTTAATGCCTGCTCTGTGCGTGGCACGAGTTAGCGGCGGCTGCTGCTGCTGCTGCTGCTGCTGCTTGTTGTGGCTTCACTTGTGTCATGTAATGGTGTTCAGCGGTACCCTTTGCACATGCCTGGATCCTTGCTTGGCTTCTTTGATGCGATGCAAGCCTACTGATGATAAGCGCCCAACTTTGAAGTGTGAACCCTGATGCCTGAACCCTGAATCCTGAATCCTGATGCCTGAACCCTGAATTCTGAACCCTGAACCCTGAACCCTGAACCCTGAATCCTGAACCCTGAACCCTGAACCCTGAACCCTGAACCCTGAACCCTGAACCCTGAACCCTACGTAAACCCTGAACCCTGATTTGTGATCCTGAGCCCTGACTTCTGACTGCTGAGCGCAGGCGGGGCTACCGAGACGCGATGCACAAGTCGCCCCTGAACGAAGCAGCAGCCGCAGGCGTGCTGATGCTGGCAGGGTGGCATAAGCACGCTGCGCAGGGTGGGTCTGCACGAGCCTGGCATGCATGCTGCGGCCCGATTGCGCCCCCCGCCCCAACCCCCGCCCTAACCCTTGCCAGACCCCCCTTCCAATCCCCGCTCTCCCACAACTTATGCCACTGCACATGCCATGCGCACCATACAGCCGACCAACGCCCCCATGGTATGAGCGCAATCATCTTGTCAACATGGTATAACATAAGTACATAACATACACATTGGTACGATCCGCACCAATAGTGCTTGAAACTTGGTGGATCCTCTGCCTGGCAGGTGGGGGTGTACTGGCTGACCCCATGTGTGGCAGTGGGACTCTCCTACTTGAGGCTGCTGCCATGGCACGCAACGTAGCCCCTGGCCTTGCACGCCGTGCAAGCGAGTGGCCGTTCCAGGGGTGGCCCGACTTTGACGCGCAGGTGCGTGCGCGCTGGTGTGTGCAGAATCTGCAGAGGTGTGCAGAAGATACAGATGTGTACAGAAGATACACAGATGTACAGGGTCCTATAGATATGTACAGAATCTACACATTTGTACAGCAGTGCGTGCAGATGCGCGGGAAGGGCAAAGGGAGAGGGGCAGTCAGGCAGGGGGCACGGCTGTCTTGCGCGTGGGCAGACAGGCAGACAGGCAGTCAGTCAGACAGACAGCGCAGTAAAGAGGGTTGTGTGGTTTAAGTTGATGGTGCGCATGGCGGGCACAGGGTACAGGCGCGGCACACCTCCATCCGTCTACCATCGACTTGCAACAGCTTAGATGCCGCAGCAGATGCTGTTGGTGTCCTCGCAGTGATCGGTGTGTTGATTTCTTGGCTGTTTGTACTGCCTGCCAGGCGTGGAGGGCAGCAGTACAGGAGGCACACGACCTCGCGCGTCCCAACTGGAAGGGCATGTTGTACGGCAACGATGTGCACCCGGTGCGAGTGTGTTTGTTTTTTATTTTTGTGTTTTGTTTTTGTTTTTGTTTTTCTTTTTGTTTTGTCTGTGGTTTTGGTTGTGGTTTTGTTTGTGTTTGTGTTTGTGTTTGTGTTTGTGTTTGTGTTTGTGATGTGTTTGTGTTTGTGTTTGTGTTTGTGGTTGCAGTGCTGGACTTTATGTGTGGGTTGTCCGGAGTTACAGCATCACACACCTTCCATGCCAGCAGCAAGCGCTGAGCATACCGTGCACCTCAACGTTTCCTCCTGCACAGATCCCCTCATCCTGATCATCCCCTCACCCTGATCATCCCCTGATCTGATCACCCCCTCATCTGATCACCCCCAGATCCTGATCCCGTGCAGATCCCCTCACCCCGATCATCCCGCAATCAGATCATCCCCTAATACCCCCTGATCCTGATCCTGCACAGATCCCCTCACCCTGGTCATTGCACACATGTGTGACCCACGGCTGCAGGGTGCGTTTGAGCTGGCGGTCAAGGACACAAAGGCGGCCAAGCTGACGGATGTGGTGCGGCTGCATCTGGGGGACTGTGCGGAGTGGACCCTGCCCGAGGTGAGGAGTGGTGCAGGGCTTCGGGGTTGGGGCTCAGTAGTAGTAACAATAATAACAAGGCGGTCTACGTACGGTAAATTATAATCCTTAATTGGTATACAGGCCGCCAACCACAGCATGGGATGCTGGCTAGGGCCTCCAGATCTTCTGTTGTTCCTCACGATGTCATGTGGTGCTGAAGCCTACCCCCTGGGCCCTGCACCCTACACCTACAGACCTACAACCGGTGAACCCTTATCATAAACCCTGCACCCTAAACTGTAAACTCTAAGTTCTAAACCCTAAACCCTAAACCCTAAACCCTAAACCCTGAATCTAACACCCTGAACCCTAAACCCTAACGACCTTTCACCTGGGCAGGTGCCGGACCTGGTGGTGACCAACCCGCCTTGGGGCATGCGCCTGGCAGGGGGCACTGCTCTCTCACGTGACCGAAACCGTGACCGGGACCAGATCCGTGACCAGATCCGTGACCGTGAGAGGGAGGGGGAGAGTGGTGGCTCTGGGGGCGCGGAGCCGCGCACACGTGACGAGCTGGAGGCGGCTTGGCGCGCGCTGTCGGTCTTCCTGCGCGCGCAATGCCCAGGTGTGAGGTTTGAAAGTGAAAGTGTGAGATATTACATATGGGATGTGAGGGTGTGAGGCGTGAGGTGGGAAGTGAAGGGTGTGGGGTGTGAGGGTGTGAGCATGTGAGCATGTGAGGTGTGAGGGTGTGAGGGTGTGTGGGCGTGAGGGCGTGAGGGTGTGGGGTGTGAGGAGTGAGGGTGTGAGGCTGTGGGGTGTGAGGGTGTGGGGTGTGCGGGTGTGAGGGATAGGGTGTGAGGGTGTAAAGGTGTGAGGTGTGGGGTACCTCACAGCATCCCTCATCAATTGTCAATACTTATGGCTTCGGACCTGCAGGTATGCTATCATGCCATGCTATCTCACTTCCACACCTGACAAGCCTCAGCCTCGATCATGAATAATCATTAAATGAATCATGTGCTTCGGCATGCAGAAACATCTGACGTTTGATTAATTTCATTTATCATCACGTGCAGACCGTGACGCGTACATCCTGAGCGGCAACCGCGACGCGTTCAACCCCCTGCGCATGAAGCCCTCGGCCAAGTGGGCACTGGGGCTGGGGGGTGTGGATGTCCGGCTGCACAGGTGGGCGTGGGCGTGCGTGCGTGTGGGTGGGTGCATGGGGGCTGAATTGGGGCTGAATTGGGGCTGGGGGTGGTATTGTTCGTGCGCGCATGCGTGCGTGTGTGGGTGGGTGGATGGATGGGTGGGTGGCCCCAGCCGGCCCCTGCATCTTGAGCCTAACACGCTGCTACGGCCTGCAATGCCTGTGGCATATGGTGTGCGGATTGAACGTGTGATGTGTGGGTTGAGCATCAGAGCTGGTGCTGGCCTGGAGCTCGGGGGCATGACCCCTCACAACCCCCAGACACCTGATGCTGCAATTCATCTTTGCCGCAAACATCGGTGCAGATGAGCACACCTTGACACCACAGCGGACCATGGGCATAGCTCTAATGCCGTACCTCACACCCATTTGCCCATGTTTGCTCACCACACACAGGTACCATGTGCTGCCCCCCAAGCCAGGGACTGCTGCCCCCTTTGGTGGACCCATTGGTGGAGCCACATCAGAGCACAGCCAGTGATTGCACGGCAGGCTCCGGCATGCAGAAACATCTGTGAAACGCCGTGTTGTTATTATTAGTGATTGCATGGGCAATGTCCACCTGGTGAGGGCCCGCGGTGTCCCCTGGAGAAATCTCGGCGTGTTCCGCGGCCTCCCCTCAATCCACATGTGTGACGGTGTAACAACAACCACACCATGCTTCATGACCACACCACAACATAACAAAAAAGGTGTTGCGTCCCCCTTCTGTGTGCAACTCTGTGCTCCTGGGCTGTGCAGATGTTCCAACCTTTCCCATTCCTTAGTATGTTCTTGTCATTTTAGCTTTGTATGTTCTTGTGCCTGTATACGCCTCACGGACAGCATGTGGGGGTGGCAGGCTGGCCATGCAAGAGTGCTGCAACCAAGGCATCCCAGGGCCCTTGACTGGCTCACGGTGTGAAACAACAAGAACAGCAACAAGAGTGCTGCAAGCAAGGTAACATGCTGTGGCTGCTGTCTATGTGCCCACCCCACTGGGAAGACCCAGTGCTGCAAGACGGTTTAGGGTTCAGGACACAAGGGAGACTTGGCGTGCTTGCCATCAGCTCTGATTCCGTGAACGTGATCGACAGCGTGCGTGTCACAGCTTGGTACAGCTTGCGTGTTACAGCTTTGATGTGACAATGATGCGTGAAACACACACGGCCTCTGCGCGCCAAACCCACGCTGGCAGGCCATGTAGACTGTGTCCCACTACTATCATGGTTCCTGAACCCTGAGCAGCACCACCATCCTGCGACGCCCTCACACACCCACACACACCTGTGATCCCCTTCACTTATGCCTTACACATGGGCCTGGATGTTTTGGTCCATCCGTCATCCCTAACTGACTTTGTGCATCCGTACAGATCAGACGCTCCTGCTGCGTCCGTGCAGCAGCTGCGCTGTGGTTGCCCTCCTTATGCCAGCTGTGCTATGGCTGAACCGTCCCCGCTGGTTGCTTCGCTGAGGGCACCAGCTCTGATCAAATGAGCGCATGGCTGCTGCAGCAAGGCTCCAGTTTCCAGTGAGGGCAACGGTCACAGGCATCGCTCCCATCGGAGGCATGTGCTCTGATGCATGCTCTGCTGCATGCTCCAGAAACAGCACCGGCTCCAGCTCCCCCGCTGCCCTCATTTTACAATAAGAACCGCGTCCCATGATGGCAGCGCCTCATACTGACGCTGGCGGTGGGGCAGCAGCAGCCGCCGCCTGCGCGCACAGCTGCCGCATGACTGACACCACCTCCCCTGCCGCGGGCCCTGCTGTCGCCAGCTCAGCCTGAGCCGCGTCAAGCGCGCCCTCCACGCCGCGCAGCACCTCGGCCACGCTGCGGTACAGGCGGTACAGCAGTACAGGCGGTACACTTGATTGCTGGCAGTACATGCGGTACACTTCATTGCAGGCTTTACAGGCGGTACAGGCGGTACACTTCGATGTGGGCAGTACATGCAGTAAGCTTTGATGCAGGCAGTACAGGTGGTACACTTCATTGCAGGCAGTACAGGCGGTACAGTGCGGAATGGGCGGTGCAACGCAAGGTGTCCGCGGGGTGTTCAGAGGCGGGGTGTTCAGTGGCAGTACATGCAGCACAGGCATCCAACCAGAGGGAGTACCCAGCAGCACTCGTACTCAGTACTCAGTACTCAGAGCTCAGCACTGAGTGCACACCCCACCCACCTGTGGCTGTCCAGCCAGAGGGAGTACTGCGCAGCACTCAGCCCCGACCGCTCGTGTGGCGCTTGCACGGCCCGCGGCAGACGTGCAAACAGGTGGTGGGCAGTCACAGATGCAGGCAGCTCGCGCAGCAGGGGGGAGGTGAGGACGGATGAGGGGGCGTCCGCAAACATGAGGGAGCTGCGTGCACCAAGGGACCACCAGGGAAGGCACAGGGGTGAGGAACTTGAGGGAGCCAAATGAAGGGAAGGAGAAGGGAGGAGAGGGAAGGGAGCAGGGGTGAGCTTGAGGAAGCCACACGAGCCAGATGAGCCAGGACCAAAGCCAGGACCCAAAACCAAAGCCACACCTCAACCCAAAGCCACAACCAACAACCGACACCAAACGCAGCAACCGAAGGAACCCAAGGGGTCCACAGAAGCACCGCACAAAACAGGAGTCACAAATCGAAGCCATAGTCCGCAGAGTTTGCCAATATCTTTATCTATGTATTTTTTAAACTAAAAAGCAGGGCGCACCGGAAGGCCTTGAGCACCCTGAAGGGGGCACCCAGTGACTCCAGGGGCCACAGCGCGGACCCCACACCCAGCTGCAGCTCCGCCATGTCCTTGGCCAGCTGCAGTACGGGGCGGTACGGATTAGGGCAGTACAGGTTGAGGCAGTACAGGGGCAGTATGGGGCAGTATGGGTTGGGGCAGTACAGTTGGAGGCAGTACAGGTGCAGTACAGGGCGGTACAGGTTG
>QAXD01000034.1:197404-221821 GCA_004335575.1 Haematococcus sp. NG2 | reverse complement strand
GTGCCACCATTGAAGTTGCGCCCGCCCCCGGCCCCCGCGGCCCCAGACCCACGCCCGGGCTGGATGACCCCAGCAGCCCTGCCTGGCCTGAGGCTGCAGCGGCTGCGCTGAGTGCACGCGCGTCCAGGGCACCCTTGGCCGCCTTTTCCAGGTCGTGCACGTACTTGGCCAGCAGGCCGTCAACTGCCTGGGGAGCAGGAATAAGAGGTGTCAGTCAGTGAAGTGTGCACCGCAAGCGTATAGAGGGCATGCCTGCTGCTGGCGCCCTGCCCATATGGATTGGATTTGCCTCAGCATGGTACCTGCCAGTGCGACGCAGCATGCTCGGCATGATCACCAGTGAAGATATGAGTCTGACGTAGTCTGACATCAGCATGGTCGTTGCCAGCTCCTTTCGGTGCCACTGGAACAGCTGTTTGGTCAGCTGTACACACTGTCTGCGCCTCACCTGATTCAGCTGCTCCAGGTTGAAGAACACCTGCAGCGCACTGCCCACCTTGGCCTGGCTCATGGATTCCATGCCCTCAGTCAGGGCGGCCTGTGAGGAGTCCAGGAACAGGGGCACACACATAGGCATGGCACACCATCGCAACAGCTGTGCTGTGCACGCGGCCACAGCAGCCCAAGGACGAAGAACTGCACTGTTCGTTCGTGATAGTCATACCATGGGGTGCCCAGCAGCCACCCGTATAATGAACGGACACGTAGGGAGTGCACATAGGCCCTCAGATGTCGGGAACAGCAGTGCAGGCTCCTGCTGCACAACGTACTGCATGCCATGAGCCCATGTGTCATGCATGCTGCAAGCACACCTCAGCCTGCTCTTGGATGGTCTTTGACGCCTCTGCCAGGAAGGCTGCATCTGCGTCCACGGCATCAATACCCTGGAGATCAACCTCCGCGTCCACAGCACGAATGTCGGTCAACAGCTTCGCTGCTTTCGCTAGATCAAGTTGACCCGCAGGTGCTGCCATTTGAGCCCGAAGCTTCTGAGCCAGTTTGATGCGATGTATCAAATGGCGTAGAATGCTGACTGTGGAGTGCAGGTTGCGCAGCTGCAGTGTCCGGGACTTGATGTGATCATATGGCCCAGAGATCTCAGCACGGATCCGGCGAACGGCACTCTGCAGCGTTTCCACTGAAAGAACTACATCTGCCAGCGAGTTCTCTGCATCCAGCATACGTCGCACGTTCTGAAGCAGTTCCTTGTTCCTGCTTGTCACCTGGCCCGCTAGCTCACTGTCTAGCAGCCGGACCCCCTCCCTGAGTTGCTCAGATTGCGCTTGTGCAGTGGTTTGCGATCCAGCTAACACCCTAGACGTGAACTCAGCTACATTGAAATTCTCCTGTTGGAAAGGTGCAAAGATGGGGGACGCCAGCACGGGGGCGTCCTCGTGCGCTTCGGTGCCCATCTCGCCTCCTTTCCCCATTGTATCCAGTGTCAGATCATGAATGCAGAGATGTTGATTGGATAATTATGGGGCACGGCGGCTTCCTGCCAAAAGCTGTCCTGCCCGTAGTGCCGATGCTTTCAATTGTGTGCTTTCCTGTTGAACATCTTTACGATTTAATAAAATCAACTCAGCCTGTAACTCCGCTTCAAACCAAGTCGTTTGCCAAGGAAAACCCTAACTCGGTCTGGCCCACACAGTTGATGCTGCAACGTGGCCAGTCATGTTTTCTGCTGCTCACACACGGCACTGGCCATCTTGGCTTGTTCGTTCACAGTGTTGCACAGACCGACCGTCACACCCACATCCATTCGTTGTGTGAAAAATTGCCTGTGGTGCTTTGCTATTGATCAGATTGCCGCTCTCACATTCGCACAGCCGAGGACTTGTCGCATCCCACTGTCAGTAAACGTAACAGCAGTTGAAGTAATCACTTATTGCACGGCCTTGTTGGTCAAATTCAGGGAAAAACATCAGCCGGCAGCAGGAAGGCGAAGCCATCACACTTGGCTCATTACACCTTTTCTGCCTTCAAAAAGCGTTTGGTTTTGTTGTCAGTGTGGCTTCGTACACTTGGCATCAGCAGCAGCAGGACTGCTAGCAGCATTGCAGTACTGCTGTGCAGCAGCAGTCTCGCTGGTAAAGTTGATGAATCGACGACAAGGAATGTTGACCGTGTTGCTGGTTGCTGGTGCGCTGTCACTGTCCAGGTGTGGCTTGCATGGTGCAGATGCAGGCTTCGGTATGCGAAAACATGTAGATGCAAGCGAGCTGTGGGCTTATGACTGATCTGTTCATATGGTGCACACTCCGATTGTTTCTGACCCCGCTAAGAATTGCATGCACTCTTAACCGACGTGCACCTGGCCCTAACTTGTGCCGATGGACGTTCCTCCTTGCGCCGCTCTCCTGCAGCGCTGCAACACCTCAGAGCTCCTACCTCTATGTTTGGGCTGGTTCTGCTGACAGCAGCGCAACGGACTCGCTGTTCACTATCTCAGCCAAGGGTAAGGTCGCCTCAGGATCCTTCAAGCGAAGTCAGCAGCTCGTGTGCTCGTCACGTCCATTTTGATTGATGTCGGACAATCTCGAGTCAGTTTTCCTGGGCCATGCAAGCTTGCATGCACGAGACCATGGCACGCACACGCACACACCACAACGGCAAGCACTCTCCAGTCAATGTAACCCTGGCACCTGGGCCCATGCTTCTGCCTGCTGGCCTGGGCAAGACATCTGATGCATGCATGTGGTGCACTACGTGCTTGCTTGCATGTCACAGCGTGCCGCATTGGATCAGGAGCAGTGCCACCATTGAAGTTGCGCCTGCACTTGTCATTCTTCCCTCATGATCTGCCTTTAACTGCATCTGTACACAGGCAAGGACTTTGGCTCTGTCGTGCACACCACTGCGACTGGCTACAATGGCTTGGAGCCACACCACATGGTGAGTAGGAACACTGATGATAATATTAATAATAACACGGATAATAATAATAACACACATAACGATAGGAACACTGATGATGTCACAGAACGAACATGTGACGACAGGCAACTGCTGTGCAGCATGTTCAAGCTCTGCCTTGTACAACAACTGTCAGCTCAACACGCATGGAGTTGATTGCGACCGCTGCGCTGTCACTTTCCACCGCTGCTGCGTCGGCTTGAAGCCCTTCATAATCCCAGCCTTTTGATTGTGCAAATCCTGCAAGTCAGCTGCCCCCCCTCCCATCATGTGCAATTGGATGCTGCGCACATGACGCCCCCCTCACAGCTGACCTTGAAGGATTCCTCGTCAGCCTGCTGCTGCATTATGTGCCTGGACGAGGCCCGGGGCAGTTGCTTGCTTCAATTCATCAGATCATTTACTCCCTTTACCCGCCGAGCTGACCAGCCAACCAACCACCTACCATACCTACAACATCTGTCATGCCACCCACCATGTTACCAGACGCCTAACGGATTGTCCACCATCGCCACCCGCATGCCAGCAAACCTACACGTCAGCCAACCCCCACCCACAACACGCCGCATGCTCTGCCCATCCACCTTTGCAGGCCATCAGCGCCAATGGCGCCCAGATGTGTGCCACTGGCCTCCTGGCTGCACTGTCCGGCAAACCCTCTGTGCTCTTCTTCAAGCTGGATGACCTTGCTAAGCCCAAGCTGGTGAAGCCGCCCTCGCAGCCCGCGCACTCAGCCATTGCAGGTGGATGCATGTGTGCGTGTTCTGCTCTGCTTGCTGCTTCTGCTCTCTGTTTTCCGTCCCCTGGTCGTGTGGTTGGCCCTTGTGTGTCACAACAGGCAGCTGAGAGCTGTGATATGTCATGCCATGTGATATGTTGCTTGGTGTGGCACCATTTCCGGCGCCGTGATCAGAGCACCCCCTTGTTCTGCGTGCTGCACAATCACTGCTGTGCCCATGCGCCAGCATGCATGGGGCTCATGAGGATACACCTACAGTGTGTGGCTCTTCGCATGGCATGTGCATGCCCATGACAGCAGCATGCACGCGCGTGCGAACTGGTGCATGGCTCTGGAAGGATGGCCCGCTGAGCGCACGCATGCATGGTACTCATGCCCATTTTATGCATCATCTGACGAGCTCACACCACCTCACACTTCACACCTCACATCACACCCACCTCACACCTCCACGCCTCACTGCTCACACTTACAGATGACGCGATCCCCATTCCCAGCGGCGGCTTCCTGGTGACTATGATGGGCAGTGACACTGGTGAGTGTGTGTGTCCTCACTGATCACATCTCTGCCGCGCCTTGCTGTGGCACACAGGAACAGATGAACATGAACAGCCACATCAACAGTGCTGGTCTGCATGCGCCTGTGTGCGTCTCGCTGCTAGCTGCTGGGCTGTGCTTTGCCGCTGCTGCTGCTGCTCTTTGGCCTGGCTGGCTTTGGGGAGCAAGGGCGAAGCTCATCCAGGTTTTCCCTGCTTCGTATTTCTCAGTGTGTGTGTGTTACATTGCTGCAACCAGGCAGCATCAGCATCTCCCTCTCAACTCCCTCTCTCTTCCCCCCCTCTCCCCCCCCCCTCTCTCTCTCCCTCTCTTTGGCTACGCTCAAACGTCTGTGGCCTGTCTTGTTTAACAATTCTTTCCCTGTTGCGCGCGGCTGTGGCACACAGGCGGCTCCCCAGGCCGCATTGCACACTACGCCTCCAACATGGCGCTGAAGGGCGAGTACGGCACTGACCTGCTGGGCAACCCCGGGTTCAACCCCCACGGTGCGCAGCTTTTCATCATGCAGCTCCCATGCTGTACACGAACCACCAGGTTGCAACGGGCAGGTGGAAGGCATCAGGGAAATCTAGCGGCAGCCGCTGTGTTGGTTGCGGGTTAGAGTCGGTTGCAACCGGCCACCATCATGACAAACGGCAGCTGCAGTCAGGCGCAGTCGAGACTGCCGCATTCGGCCACAGCCTCGCTTTATAGCCTGAATGGAGTGCGGCGCATGGCATGGGCCTTGTCGCACCAAACTGTCCTGTCTGACAGAATCCGACACCTGTGTTACACCACAGCATCACGCTTTAATCGCGCCCAGCATTGCAATAAATGCGGATACAGGAATGCATGAGAGGGACGACAGTTGATGTGGTCCCGCCCATGCCGTGAGCTGTTATAATTATTACTATTACTACCAAGTCATGAGCTTGGTCCTACGATGCATGCTGTGCGCAGGCATCTCAGCCGACTGGGTCGGCAAGCACATGGTCACTACAGACTTCTTGGTGCCTGCCTCTTCCCTTGCGTCCATGCCTGGGGACCTGGTGATATACCCCACCGTGCGCGTGTGGAGCCTGAGCAAGACCCCATACAAGCAGGTGCGGCCCCACCTGTTGCGCTGCTTGCTTGTGTGCTGGCTTGCGTGCTTACTTGCGGCCTGACCTGTTCGTGGATGGATCAGTACGTGGTCGGCCACCTGGTAGTTCTACTGCACTGTGATGAGCGGGCATGCGTCAAGGCGTCCACCAATCCACCGATCCCTAGAACTCGCAAGAATGAACAAGGTTTTCAGCTCACCTTGCAGCTGAGATGTGGGGCTGCGGAATGCTGGCAGCAGGCAGTGGGTGAGATGGGGGTCCAAGTTGGAATCCTTGAGGTGCAGCTCTCACTCCCGTTGGTTGAGTGGTGTGGCAGGACAGGGGGCGGGTGCACCGGTGCGCGTGGTAGACAAACCGTCCACCGCGGTAGACGAACGGCCCACCTCCAATTCATGCATCACGCGTGTCTGCTCCATGCACTGTGTCCCTTGACATGCAGGTTGCTGTGCTGGACACATCAGATGACCCCAATGGCGGCGGCCCTGGTAGGTGCCCATGTATACTCATTGTGTGCATGTGAAGGGCTCGCCTGTGCAGTCAGGCCTGGCCATGCGCGACTGAATGACTGGTACAGGTCAAACGGCCAGCCAGCCGCACCAGATGTGCAGGCTGCCAGGCGTGCAGGCTGCATGGCATGCACGCTGCCAGAGGGTGTGTGTTTGCGTGCGCACAATGCTCTGTGCTGCATGTACACACATGTACTGCTGCCATGTACTGCTTCCTGTACTGCTTGGTCACACAGGTGGTGTGCTGGACATCAAGGCTCTAGGCAGCACCGGCTACTTCTGGGGCGTGAAGACGAACGGCTGGCTGTTCCTGGTCAACACCATCGCCAGCCCGCCCACTGCCAAGTGAGTGAGGGACTGAGGTCACATGCACACATGTTCTGTGTGCACAAATGTGTGCATGAATGTGCGCACGAATACATGGGAACACCGGAGTGCTGCATGTGCGGCTGCCTTGCGACGCGCTGCGGCAGCGTGCCCCTTTCCCAACGTGCCCAAACTCCATCAGCAGCGCTGCACTGCATGGCATTGTGTTCTTTTTACTTCAGGTTATGATAACTACAGCATGGTCAGAACCACACATAATGTGCAAGGCCCTGCGTGCCCTGCAGCAGGGCTGTGCCACATCATGCGTCTGTGCCGCTTTGCTGTGGCTGCTGTCTTGCGCCACACACCACACACCCGACAACCTACGCCTCACACCACGTACAGGTTCACACACCTGCAACCCTGGCTGGCTGCCCATACCCCTGTTCATACCGCTGTTCATACCCCTGTTCATACCGCTGTTCATACCGATGCTCATGCTGCTGCTCATACCGCTGTTCATACCGCTGCTCATGCCGCTGCTCATACCGCTGCTCATACCGCTGCTCATGCCGCAGGGCGGTGTACAACTTTGGTTCCAACTTCACGTTCGGCCAGCTGTGGTCGTTCCGCAACGGCACCCGCTGCGCCATCACCTCCTACGGCCAGAACCGGGTGGGTGCATTTGATGAGATGGGTGGGTGCAGGTGCAGCAGCTGCAGCCAGCGGTAGCATGGGTGCTTTGATGGGTGCGTACATGTGCCTGTAGCCAGCGATGAGATCCACGCAGGAGGCGCTCAGGCACGCAGCATGGCAGCCAGGGTGGGAGGTGAGGGCGAATCACGCCCCTCCAATACGCACCATCCCTCGATTTCTGGGTTGCCTCTTCTATGTGGTGGTGCAGCTGTGATTTGGCTCGCTGTCGGTGCTGTGCCCGACCCTCTCCTTCCCCATCCAACCTTGTCTGCTGACCCAGCAAACATGCTGCACCATGCACCTACGTACGTACATGCCTGCAGAAGGACCCTAAACC
The DNA here is from genome assembly GCA_004335575.1 of Haematococcus sp. NG2. Classification (NCBI taxonomy): domain Eukaryota; kingdom Viridiplantae; phylum Chlorophyta; class Chlorophyceae; order Chlamydomonadales; family Haematococcaceae; genus Haematococcus; species Haematococcus sp. NG2. The sequence continues at coordinate 214,681 of QAXD01000034.1, read as the reverse complement.
CTAAAACCTGAAACCCTAACCCTAACCCTAAACCCTAAACCCAAGTCCCTAAACCCTAAACCCGGAAACCCTAACCCGACGTGCAGGTGTACCTGATGGACTCTTCAGTCCCCTCCAAGCCCAAGGTGCTGGACTCCTTGGACCTGGGCACAGGCGGCCACCTGGTCACTGTGAACAACGCTGAGAACTTGCTGGCAGCAGCGACTTACTTCCTGGTGGGTGCCCGTGCAGGACGACCACTGAACGTATCATGCGCTTAAACACACATGACAATAATAATACTAGTATAACACGACGTTTCACAGATGTTTCTGCATGCCCAGACAAAAACCTAGATGCCCAGAAACCCAGCCCATAAGCACACGAACAAGCTTAATAGCAGCGTCTCGCAGCTTCCAGAAGAAGCAGGGCAGTGGTTGGATCTGTGAAAATCCCGCTCTATAACTTTCCCAGAAGCACAATGGGTGCGTGGGACGAAACACACGGGCAGCATGTGTGTAGCCTGGTTTAAGGTTGGGGCCAGAGCAGGGGGGCAACTGATGACGTGATGAGAGAATCACATGCGGGTTGTTGGGGTGTATGGCAGCATGGCTGGCAGCGCAAACCAATCCCATCTGTGCTGCACACATGGCATGTGCCGTACATGTGGTAGTCTCAAGCATATGTTGTTTGTGTGCACTGCCAATGTGACCCGACCCATCCACAACCCAAACCAAGCACCCATTCATCTAACTAACGAACTAATGAACCCACCAACTAACCAGTCCATCGACCCAACGCACCGCAGGAGGAGGGCCCTGCAGGGAAAATCCACTTGCCTGGGGACCGCACTGTCACCATCGCCGCCATCAATGGTGCGGCCACACAGCTCACGTTCAAGACCAAGCTCGACTTCACGACCCTCTTCCCCACCGTCTTCAACCCCCATGGCCTGGCCTTCTCCCACCGTTGAGAGCTGGAGGGGGGGCGCAAGGTGCAGTGATGGCAGCTCATGTCGGCGTGTGCCGCACGAGATGCTGCATATATTCTCAGTACCCGAGTCGCTCGGGTGATCTGTCCCTTAGATTCAACGCGCGTACTGCGTTTGGGAGTCAGCGCTAAGGCGGTACCCACGGGCTGTAGCAGTACAGGGTTGTCTTGGGCCATTACAAGATTATAATGCAGCAGAGGTTGCCGCAGGGTTGAGGGAATGGGCTGTCAGTGCCGCTTGGGCAGGTGCCCTGAGGCTGGCAGTGCTGTGTTGGGGCACAAGTGCCAGGGATGACTTGTTGTCAGGGCAGACGTGTTCAGGGTGACAATTCATACACAGGAGACGCTGTTGTTGGACGGATCCTTCATTGATGACCTTGACTGTTTGAGAGCTGCAGGATGTCACAGGCACACACCTAGGCACTGCAGGCACCTTCAGGTCTGGGAAGCTATGATGCCGGCACATCGCCATGGGTGTGCCAGGGGCCCAATGGGCAGATTTGTGTAGGTTGCTGCAACAAGGCGCAGTCTTACAATCAGCTGAGGATCTTTAGAATCAGCTGAGGAGACGGCATGTCACCGCAGGGAGCAAGCTGGGCTGGGAGACCTTTTGTTGCCCTGTCACATCTGAACTGGTGCAGCCTGATCAGTAACTCAGTAACTGTCACTGTGCCCAGATGCAGCACAAGAGTCACAACCCATCATGGACCACTTCCTGGACACCAGCACCTGTGCCCGTTCATGCACTCCAAGTATCAACACAGCCAGATGCAGACAGCGCACTGAACCCCATCTTATCATGGATGCATGATCTGCAATGAACAACACACAACTACCCCCAGGGAGGCTCTGATGCCTCGGACCATCACCTCAAAGACCCAAACGGCCAAAACTGTCAACATCAGTGGATGATCACGTAGCAACATGTAACACAATACTTGCCTCATGATCACCAGGGCCCTAAAATAAGGTTATGGCAGAGCTGCTAGAGGGTTCAGGACGAACAAATCACGGCTAACGATTGAAAAAGACCTCCCATCAGAGGGTTCAGGACGAACAAATAACGGTGAAGGATCTACAACGACCTCCCCGTCTCTCCACCCTCGCCCCAAATCAGCAGGTCCTGCCGCGGCTTCAAAAACCCCGCCTCCAGCTTGGCCACGCGCATGCCCTTGTACCGGCCCTCCGCGTATGCGATGGACCTGCAGCGGTACAGGCAGTACAGGCAGTACATGACGTACAGGCAGTACATGTGTGCACGGCGGTACATGTGGCGGTACAGGGTGCACATGCAGGGAACATGGGGGCAGGCACAGGGGTGCTGGCAGTGCACATGGCATACGCAGCGGTACACGCGGCGAGCGTGGGAGGGGCGGTGGTGACAACTTAGGGCACAAGCACCTCGAGGACCTCGCAGAAGCAAACCGCACAGAAGCAAACCGCACAGAAGCAGGCATGACAAAAGCAGACAGCACAGAAGGCAACGGTTCAGAAGCAGGCATCGCGAAAGCAGACAGCACAGAAGCAAATGGTCCAGAAGCTCCCAGTGCCACGCCACATCCCCTTGAGCCCCGTTCAACAACAGGAAGCATACAAGAACGCTGAGCAGCAGGCTGCGGTGTACTGTAGACGTACCGCTCACGCAGCTGGTCGTACAGCGGGACGCCCTGCATGAACTTTTGGGCCGCGTACTCCGAGAGTGGCATCCACTTAGCAGCCTCCAGCTCTGACTCCTGGAGGGTAATAATAATAAAAGAAATAATAACCCTGGGGGGTAAGGTTATCATAATATCAGGGGTGTTGCACTTGAGAGGCAAGACTCGACAGGCTATCACTGCACTTGAGAGGCAAGGCTTGACAGGCTGTCATGCCGCAATGCAGGATGCGGATCATCATGAACAGCAGGGCACATTGTGTGGGGGCGTGTGGCCGCTCTTGTGATCAGATCGTGACCCCAGACACAGGAAGCAGCGTGCCATGCGTGACCCTTTGTCATGAACCGTTATCATGAACATGACGTGCAGGTTATTGTAACAGCTTTGTGTTGCCGCAGCAGAGCGTACAATGCAGAGTGCTCCAAGACGCACACATCTACACATATGCGCCGCGTCAGCCCAGATTGTACTGAGTTTACATCCCCAACATCCCCAGCATCCCCGGCATCCTGGGTTGTGACATGCGCCAGTGCGCCAAATCCGGCATACAGTGTATTAAAGCACACGCCTACATGTCCATGCAGTACCCTCATGCATCTTCGCCACCCTCTTCGCCATGTAGGGTTTAGGCTTTAGGGTTTAGGCTTTAGGGTTTAGGGTTTAGGGTTTAGAGGTTAGGGCTTAGGGCTTTAGGGTTTAGGGTTCAGGGTTCAGGCCTCGTACACACACCCCACCTGCGCCACCACCTCGGGCCCCTGCCCAGCCTCCGCGCGCAGGCCGCAGCACACGAACAAGTCCGACTTGCCGAACGCAAAGCCGTGCGCCTGGCGGATGGCGATCACGCACTCGAAGCGCGCACGCACACCCGTCTCCTCCTCCACCTGTGACAGGCATGGAACATGCACCAGGCATGAAACGTGAAGTGTACCAGGCATGAAACGTGAAATGTACCAGGCATGGAACGTGCACGGGCAATGCCCCCGGAATGAAACGTGCCCAGGCAACCCCCCGGAATGAAGCGATGGTCACAGTAGATGAGAGCTGCAACTGCTTGTTGCGAGCCCTCCCCCTGCCCCCGCCATGCGATGTGACAACAGGACACGGCGCATGGACCAGACAGGCAAAGCAGGCATGGTGAAGACACAAGGCAGGAAAAGCGCCCGACCCCGAGGCATCCCCACACCAAGGGTTTGGGTTTTAGAGGTGAGGTTTGAGGTTATGGGGTTATGGGTTTAGGGTTTTAGGGTTTAGGTTTTTAGGGTTTAGGGCTTAGGGTTACACACACCTCACGCTCCACTGCTGTGGTCAGGTCCTCTCCCGTGTGCACCAGGCCTGTGCAGTACAGAGGTGCAGCAGTACATTGATGCAGCAGTACATCTGTTGCGTGGCGCAGCAGTACATGTGTGGCAGTACCAAGATGGAGCAGTAGATAAGTGGCGGTGTGAAGATGAGGCAGTACATACATGGCAGTGCAAAGGGTACGGCCACAGGCATATGGCATGCTTGCTACAAACCCAGCCTACCACTCACCACCCCGAACCCCACCCCTATCATGACGACTCCCACCCCCCACCCCCAAACTCCACCACCACCACAATCCTTGTGTCTCCACCGTGTACTCCTGCTTGTGGCCACTGTGGCATGTTTGCCATGGTACAGTACAGCGAAAAAGACCCTTCTTGTTGCATGCCCCTCCCATGCCCCTCCCCATGTTTCTGACACCTCTAGCGTCAAATCCCAAAAGGCTGAAGGACCGATAGGCCGTGCTTTCACAGTTTGTATTCGTACTGGAAATCGAACCAAATGAGCAGCCCCAGCCCTCGTTACCAGTGGGCATCTTCCACACGCCGCGCCCCTTGAGGGGCCCGTTGCGCTCTTGAACCACCAGCACCTCCTGGCGCTCGTTCACCACGATGGCGCCCACACCCACCTGCGGGGGTGTGTGCATGTGGACGCGCAGCAGCAGCATCATGGGTTACCATCATGTGTCATCATGTGCTATCATTATGCTGCTTCGCGTGGTTCTGTGGACATGGACGTGCATGGCCTGCGTCTGCTTGGCTGTGGATATGTTGTCGCTGTTGTGTGAAACACGCACACGTGCGGGTGTAAGGGTGAAGGGAGGCATCGCGTGCGCGCGCGCGCGTGCTCGCGTGGACCTTACATGCGCGTCGGTGGACAAACAGGGGGTTCAGTGTCTACATGTGATGTGCCGGGTGTATGACATCGCAGACGGGAAAGACACCATGTGACATAACACATAAGATTGCAAGGGCCGGCTGGCGGCAGCAGCAGCAGCAGCGGCGGCGGCAGTAGCAGCAGCAGCAGCAGCAGCAGTATCAGTAGCAGCAGGCGCGTACCTGGTGCGAGGCATTGGGCGGCAGGGTGTCCGGCTGCCCCTCTGGCAGCCACGCGCACAGCATGACGTAGTCTGGCTCTGCATGGTGCGGCCAGAAGCCGCCCACCTGGACGTGCAAGGGCACCGCAGGGCTGCGTCAGGAGTGCCTTCATGCTTTGTAGGGGGCATGCGCTGTCTGGGGTCGCTTACACTGCCTAGGGTTGGTAGGGTGTTTATAGCTGCACCACATGTAATTATGCTTGGTAGGGTGTATGTAATAAGCTGCCTAGGGTGCGTATGCTGTTGAAGGTGCTTACGCTGTCCACCAACTGAAACGGCATCGCGTAATGAGTTGCATTGCAACATACCAAGAGCAGGACTAGCAAGGCGGTGGTGTGCTTGCCGTGCGTACTTTATGTGTGCCCTACACCTGCTGGTGGTGCTCATGCATGGAGGGTGGTGGCGGGGAAGGCTCATGGCCTCACTTAACTACTGAACCATCAACATGTCATGTGCACCAGCCTCAATCTGGCTTTGGGGCTCGGGCAGACAGAGGGACAGATGAGAGAAGGAAGCAGCATTGAAAGGTGTGGGCCACAGCTCATGCCTGGATGAGTCTGTTGACTCGGTTGCCGGAAATACTGTATCAAAAATTCAAGCCAAGCCATGTCGACAGTTCATGCACAACCTGCCAAGCATGCAGAACGCGCAAAACCACCACCGCCATCACAGCTCGTCGCCATGATCCAAGAGCCATACGCACATCACTGCTGAAACAGGTGCAGCCTTTGGGGCAAAGAACACGCGCTGCTAGCGCAACCACACACGCATACCTGCATGGCGGGCGCCAGCAGCTCTGCATGCGAGGGGCAGGGGATCTTGAGCCACACACCACGCACGCCCTGCGCTCGCCACGCCTGCACAGCGCAAGTTCCGCAGGCCATCCTCTCCGTGTAAAATGTTGAGAAACATAGGGCAACGGTGTGCCGAACCGCACACCGCAGTGAATGGTTGAGTGCCACTGCCGCTGGTCATGGACGGCAGCTGTGGCTTGGCTTTTGGAGGCTCACGTGTGTGTTCGTCACCCGCCATACGACGTGTCAGGGAACCACCACACACCACCACGGGATTGGCAACCAATAGCATGAGGGTGTGTGTGGCCCTTATCCTCACCAAGCTCCTCTGCCTGCCGGATCCGTAACCTTGCGGCCCTGCAAACTATCGACCCCAAACATCCCCCTCAGCGCCCTCCTCCCCGCCTATCGCCAAACGCCACCTCCACCACATACATTGCTACGTATTGATACACGCACACAGACACACCTGCAGTGAAGCCATGAGCTTGTGGCTGAACTCCTGAGGATCCGGAGGCAGTTGAGATTCATCCACGATCTGGCCTCCGTAGTTGTCTGCTTTGGACATCAGTCCACCAGCTACAGGGGCTGCATGCTTGGGGCTGCCGGGTGCCTGTGCTGTGGCACTGGCTGCAGTGCCTGTACCGTCGCCTTGTACCGCTGCACCGCCTTCCGCACCATCACCACTGCCACTGAAGGGCACACCAGCGTTGGGCTGCATGCGCGGTACGGGTGGCGGTACGTGTAGTGCCTTGCGCTGCTGGCGGTTGGCAGCTGGAGTAGCTGGGTCGGCAGGCGCTGCAAGTGGGCTGGTGGGCTGTGATGGATTCACGCCCAGTGGTCTTGAGCCTCTGCTGCTCTCAGGCGCTGCCTGCGCCTGCTGTGGCTGAGATGCACTAGGTAAAGGGGGTGGGGGATGGGAACTTGAAGAGGTAGGCGGTGCTCGCACAGATGACGAGGTGCTGAAGGAGCCTTGCACACCTTCCGAAGGGCTGGCAGAAGCTGCGTGCACAGTGTGTTTCGTGGGGATGCCATCGAACAATGCATCGGCTGGTGGTATGTATGTATGTTTGCCTGTGTGCATTAGCTGTAGTGCAAGTGTGCCATGTGATTCACAGGGGATGTGCATTGCACCCATGGGAAGAAGCCTGCCCATGCACCAGTCAATACCATGTGGTCGTCGACGACCATCATGCATAATGCATCAGCTACCACTCCGACCATGTTATGAACGCTTGCCTGCTATGATGCGTCGGAGAGCTGCCGGCACCGCGCCCTGCACTGCTGGCCGTGAAAACCGCGCAAGGACTGGACGCATCACAGTCCCCGTATTTTTGCGGCGCTACCTGCAGCCGCTCTACACGCAGGCAGGAGCCAGGCGATGCAAGTACACACAGGCAATACACATCACTGTCCCTCCCAACAGCGGCTACTCTTGGCAGCCGCAAGCCTTTGAAGAGCAAGCAAAAGCGCACCTCTTTAGGTGTATCCTGTATGCTGATGTGTTTCCAACGACTGTGGACCCTTTGATGTCCTGATCGTCGTGGTGCTGCAGAATAACACAGATCATGAGCTTAAACAGTTATTAAATGTCAGGTACGCATGCAATCGCACCAAAGATGGCATTAGCCAACTCAAGCCGGTTAACCCGGCGAGCGCTGCTGCTGGCGACCAGCACGACGTCTTTGCTGACATCCAGGCAGTTAGCAGCATCTGCGCAGCCTCTGGGAGCCAAACCTCATCAGCGCTATGAGGTGAGGACGATGCCAATGCGCAAGGGCTTCGTGCGCAGGGATGCGTTCCTGGTGCACTTCCTCAACTCTGATGAACAATACACACTTGCAACAGCCATGCATGCCAGCTCAGCTTGCATGTTGCGAATATCCACATGGCACCTGCACATGGCATGGGCCCAGGCTTGTCATATTTGCAGTGTTCCACAGGATCAGCCACAAGCACAACACGCCTGGGTGCTTGTATTATGGTGTGAACAGTCAAAAACAGTTGGCCTGGCAGTTCACAGCTGAGCCAGCTTGCGCTGTCGCTGCAGCCACCTGCTGCATGCCTGCTGCCAATCCGCTTTATTCCAAGTCTCTATGTTCATATGTGCACCAGTGTTGGGCTGCAACCACTTGCAAGCCTGGCCTCATCCCCGTCAGCATCTGTGGAGTGATGGCAGCAGCGCCAAGGCACGTGCCAAGATACCATGTGTGTTCCGCAGTGTGGGTCCATGGGCATCACTGGTGCACACACATGCCATGCACAGGTGGTGGTGATTGCTGACAATGACTCAAGTCAGGCCAGTCGTGCCCAGGGGTCCAGCTTCGTGTCCTACCTAGCACACTTCACCATCACCTGTTGGCCCAACAGGGATGTGGGCAGCCCTGCTGCATATGAGCTCAAAACGCTGCCGCTGCCTAAGGTGGGGAGGCATGAGGGCAGTGGCAGATTAGATCGTGGTAATGTCAACCTTGCCGAGTTGACTTGCAGGCAAGCACGGGTTTTAACAAGGCACGTGTACAACTGAGCATCTGCGCACCTCAAAGCTTGATGTGGCACCCTGCTGTTGCCTGATTTGGGCTGCGCATGTGTAAATGTGGCCACTCAGGTGTCACGAGTCAGCCCAGGCATCACTCCAGTGGCACCACCAGGGCTCCGCCTTATCACTCGGTGAGCAGCGCGGCCCAGGCAACGATCTAGGATTTATCATGGTTCCCTGTGATGCTTCCCTGTGCTTGCCATGAATGTAGGAGTTCTTTATGTGTGGCTTGTGCACACATTGTTTGTTCTTTCTATGCGCGATGCATGTGGGCCATGCGGTGGGGCTTCAGGAGTTGTGTGCAGGCCTGCCATTCGTTCTCATCCACCTCCAACTGTCAACAGAATGGTGTCAGGATGGTCAGAATGGTGGTCAACCATTAGCCGTCAACCTAAGAAAGAGCCAGTGCCACTGCCTTGACCATGGTCTGTGCTGGCCACAGGTTCAGCCATGGCGGGCGAGGGGGTGAGCTGAGTGACCTGCTGCTGCTGCCGGCCGACCCAGAGAAGGGTCTGGGACAGCGGCTGCTCACATTTGACGACCGCACGGTGCGTGCACTGCACTGCTGGATGTCCTGCTTGATGTACTGTGTGATCTACTGTGCGGTGTACTGCTTGATGTCCTGTGTGATGTACTGCACGCTGTACTGCATGCTGTACTGCACGCGCTGTTGTGTGTGTGTGCTAAGGGGGAGGAAGCACAGGCTGCCGACACAGGCAACCTGCGATGGCTGCAGGGGCACACCAGCTAATGACCTGCTGGGATTGGTCTTGGGTCATTGCTGCGGGGTGCTGTGCAGGGCATAGTGTTTGAAGTGATGCCGACAGAGCACGAGTCGGTGCATCACACATTCTCTGGCTGGGAGCTGTGGCACGGGCGGCAGTTGGCTGAGCCATCATACAGGTTGGTGGTGATGATTCTGGCGGTTAGGGTGGTTAAGTTGGTTGTGGCAGTTGTGGCAGTTGGGGTAGTGGGGGTGCTTCTGGTAGTTGGGGCGGTTCAGGCAGTTGGGGCGGTTGCAGGCAGTCGGGGAGGTGCTGCCAGGGGTAACACGGGCGATAAGAAAGGCTGCAAGGGCTGAGGCCGCGTGCTGGCTTACTATCAGCAGGAGTGCTGCATATAACATAATACATACTCCATACTGCTTGTCATTTGATTGCCATTCTTCTTGGTTCTCGTCCCTTCAGGGCTCTTTATCCATCATCTCTTGCACTTTTGGTTACTTGGGTTTGCCTGCATACGCTGGTTCCCCTGGCCTCACCTCATGCCGCATGACTTGTTATACCGTTCCCCGTCAACTGGGATACTCAGCTTATCATCAGTATAGCACATGGTGTGTTGCTATCTGATGGTTTGCGCTCCATGTCCCCCCATGCAGCACGGTGTCACTGGTGCCCCGCTGGATCTTGTCTGATGGCCCAGGCAACAGGTCCACGGGCTTCAAGTGCGAGTGGTGGGTGGCTGGGGCACGCGCAGGTGCAGTACAAGGCAGCACACAAACAGCACGCAAGCAGTACACAGGCAGTACACAGGCGATACAAAGACAGTACAGAGTATGCACTACAAGGCAGCTCACACGCGGCACACAGGCAGTACAGGGTACGCAGGGCAGGGCACACGCGGTGGCGGGGCAGCGACAGTGGTCATGGTTGAACGCCTCAGAGCGAGTGCCATCCTTTCCTTTCGCTTGGCATGGGCTCGGCCCTGGGGTTGTGTGCAGTCTCATGTGCATGCGTGACACCTGCCTCACTCTCCTTCACTTGTGATGCGCCCTGCGGCTGCGTGCGGCCGGACGTGTACTGCCTGACGTGTACCGCCCGTGTTGTGCAGGTCTGCACTCAGGGACCACAAGGTGGTCATTGGCAGTCACGGGTATGAGGTGTGGCCCCAGGGGCCCCCGTATGTCCCAGGCCGGGGCATGCGCAACGTGCAGTGGGTGAAGGAGATTGACCCGCGCACGGGCGCGATCGAGCACAAGGACTGGTGGGCGTTTCTCGGTCGCACATGCTGCCTGCTGCTCGCTTGCACATGCCGAGTGCCGGCTTGCGCGCTGAGGTGCCTGCTTCTCGCCTGCACATGTTCGGTCAGCAGCATATATGTGTATTGGATGGAGGTGCATGGCGCCCGACAGAGTCAGAGTTTCAAAGCAGCTTCAGAGCACTTTCAGAGCTTGTTCAGTGCTGTTCATGTGTGAAGTATGTGGGCGCTTATGGGCCACATGGATCACAACTCCAAGATGCTGGCAGTGATGGTTGACAGTGGTGGTTGGCAGTGGTGATGTCTGTGGTGATTGGCGGTGGTGGTTGGCAATGGTGGTTGGCCTGAACGCCCTAAAACCCTACAACCCACACCCTCCAGACCTGTTGCGTGCCCCCCATACCACGCAGGTCCGCGACCTACAACGCCATCGCAGCTGCTCTGGGGGTGACCCCACCTGGTTACGTCACACATGAGGCGGCCGCATGGAGTGATGTGCATGGCCGCTGGTTCTTCATGCCACGCCGTGTGTCCCCCGACCGCGCATGGGTGGGTGTGGTCTTCCCAGCAACATTGCTCTGTGCACCCACGTGCATGCGCATATATAGGCCCACACTCATAGGCGACTGGCTGCAAAGCACTCTGCCTTCCCATTCTTTGCACCCTTGATATACGGTATCACTGTATGTGCTCATTTATCCAGCGGCCCTGCGTTCCCCATGGTCAACCTGCCGCTCCAATTGGGCGGCAGCCATGTGCCAGATGAGCTGCTCTCATCACTTGCATGTTGTGCCCTCAGGACCCGGTGATCGACGGGCAAAGGGGCGCCAACGTGCTCGTGTCCTGCCGGGTATGGTACTGGTGTACTGCTGTACTGTGCGGTACTGCTGCACTGCTGTAATGTTGTACTGCTGCTCCGCTGGGCACCACTGCCTGCTTATTGGCCTGCCAGTGCAGCAGCTGCTGTCCTGCTACCGCTACCAACCGCTTTCAATGCATGCAGTGCCTACCGCACAATCGCACATTGGCCTGCCGGGGTGCTCCACCACAAAGATCCACACATGGCATCACACACCATTTGCTAAACGTTGGCTCACCTGCTTTTCCTCAGGAGGGAGGCACGGATGTTCAGGTGGTGCAGCTGCGTGGCCCAACAGCTCCCGACCGGGGGTTCAGCGCCATGCGCTTTGTGCCCGGCACCGCTGACACACACATCATAGCCACCAAGGTGTGAGCGCTTGGTCTCCATCCATGCACGTGCGGCTTGACTTGATTTGTGACAGTGTTTCCAGTCAACCGAGGTGCTGCAATTCCTCCAGTATGTGCCTTGGTTGCTGCTGTGCGGACACTGTGATTAGCGGTCGATCAACCTCGCCCTAAACCTTATGAAACCCGAAAACCCATGAAACATGCTGATCACGGTGTCAATTTTCGGATTCCATAGGGTTAGGGCGGAGTTGATCGACCACTGGACCGTCGCACAGGACCTTCCAGCCCAGGCGCTTGCACTGCACCCATGCACAGCAGGCTGCAAAGAGGCCAGTGCTCACACCTGCAATGTGCACACATTTGGCACCAACCTCTGCTGCTTTCCCATGCTCTCGTTGTCCTTGTCTCTTCTCTCCCGAGCACCTTTTACTTTGCTTGCTTGCTGGGTGTGCCGGACAGACTGTGGAGCGTGCCCCAGGGGAACCGTGTGAGACATACGTGACCGTGGTGGACATTGAGGGGCAGGTGAGGGGATCCAACGGGGGATGTGAACGGACCAGGATGTGAATGGACCATGGTGCATGCGCCTGCCCTGGTGCAGAGCAGAGCAGCACGATGCAGGGCAGGGGTGACCACGCATGACAACATGGACATCATGCCAAGCCCCAAGCAAGCCAAAGGTGCATGCGCAGTGCGTTCACTGGCCCAAGTCTGCACCCTGATTGCTGCAGGTGCTGCTGCCTGAGATTCAGATCAGTGACTGCATCAAGTTTGAGGGGCTGGAGATCCTGACTACCTCGCCCTGACGAATGATACAGTGAATGGCTCTTAGCGGTCAGAGGCAGGCTGTCAGGCTGGCGCCAACCCTTAAAAGATAATGACCATCAGATAGTGTGCTGCCAGCAGGCATGGGGAGGTGCAAGTGTGAAGGGCCTTGCATGCTTTCAGCCTCTCATACTTCTCATACTTCTCAACCTGCATCCCCAGTGAGCTGCATACCTTTCTGCACTTCTCGGCTACCAGGTGATCATCATGTGATTATGTGGTACATCACAGATAACAAGAGCTGCTTCATTTGCGGTGTTTGAGAGGTCCTGTCTGCATGGGAACCTGCAACAGAACTCATGGGGGAGGGGTGCGTGTGGCATGGGGCGAGCCTTCTGGAATTATATGCGGATAACTATCTATGGTTCAATGGCAGGCGCAAGCAGGCCAACCACGCAATGACTCTGACCGGACTCTGACTGCCTGACCATGGCTCGAACTACAAAGGCTGTGCATTTGTGGTCCATCATGGGATGTAAACACTGACAGACTGTCCTCCATCTATTCATCCCTTTGCCTCTTTGAACTCTTTTCACCCGCTCTCAGCAGTCTCCGGTGACAGACTGCAGCCTTTGGGTGCGTCCTATTTCCTGCACATCCTGCATCGAGCAGCACCACGCCCAGCCAGCCCTGCATCCATAAGAACCGACGAACATGAGAACTAACCCCCAAGTCTTCTGCACCGGAACACACGCTTACCCTGCAGTCTTATTCATCATCTGTTGCATGCACTGCATCGCGTTGCACACACCTTCCACAAACCTCCGCACTGTATTTCCACGCCAAGGGAGCCCCGACCTCATCCCTCCACCCCAACCAAAGCCCCACCAGTCCCTACCCAAACTCCCATCCTGTTTTCAAGAGACAGCCCCCACTGAGGCAGCCCCAGCTTCTCCCATCCTCCCTGAAGTGCCAAGGCCCACCTCGTGTCATCCCTTCTCCCACCCAAGCTGCAGGGCTGATGGCCTGACCTTCCTTGACTCTACGGCACAAACGCCGCTGCTCCTGCCACTGCCCGCTGCATCACAAACTACATGCCTACTATGTGGGCAGCCCATGCGGCACCTGCAGCAGCTGCATTATCAATCTGTGTGCAATTAAGCCCATGCCATGCGGTTCTGCAGCCCCCGCTTGCCAATCTGTGCTGCAACAGCCTAGCAGCAAGTGACCGGCCAGCAGGGGGTGCTGCTCCCCAGCGCTTGGATGCATACGGCCGGCAGGGTTGGCATCCAACCCACCCATATCTGCCACGCCATTCACGCATGCTTCATCCACAGTGGTTATCTGCTGCACGCGCATCAACGAACGGCCACCAGGTGTCACCAGGGGGAGGTGCCTGCGCATACGTCACCTCTGTCGCCTTGACCTGCTGCCCCTTGCCCTTGCCCTCCCCAGCTGCTGCCTTGGGCTGTGGTGGCCGTTGCACCTGGCCTCCTTGTCCTGTGGCTCCTTATGCACACCAGGTGGTGCTCCTCATGGCACCTGACCCCACCAGGAGCTCAGGGGGGCCCCTAAAGGGTCCACATGGCTGGTGCACCTGCATCCACCTCCACTGGCTGCAAGGCCTCACCGCCGCCCCTTCTTCTTGCGGTTCCCCATCTTGTGGCTGTTGTTGCCCTTGCCCTTGAACTGGCCGAACCCGTAGTCTGCGCAGGTACAGGATCTCACATTGATGTGTGAGTATGACAGGCAGCAACCAAACCAGCATCGATAAGTTTGGACATGCACCCGCATGTTGTGAACAGCTGGTGCACTTTGGACCCTGGCACCGTGAACACCAGCACCTAAACCCTAACCCCTTGGAGCTGGCAGTAGATCGCAGGTGGCAGGTGGCAGCTGGAACAAGCAGCAGAAGCACTTCAGGGGGTCATAAACCCTGCACCCTCACCTCCTAAGCCCTCACCCCAAACCCACACTCACTGGCGTCACGCTTCTCCTGTTGTGCTTTGGCATGCTTCGAGCTGGGGGCCCCTTGCAAGCGGAATGGCACGTAGTGCGTGTGCACGGGTGCCTGTGTAGCGTTCCAGTCAAGTGCGGGTGGCGTCTGAACATGAACACAGTCAGTACTCACACCGTCCAACCCCGTACCATGGAAGTGTGCATCGAGCACTACAACTGGAGACGTTGCAAGCGTCTCCCATGCCATGTTACACACACAACAAGAGCCCCTGGTCAAGCACCTGAACCGCCCATGCAGCTGGAAAACAGCATAGACCGGCGCAACAGGGATGACAGGAAGATCAACAGGAACAACACAACCCTGGACCCTAATGGCCTGAACCCTAAAGCCCTAAGCCCTAAACCCCAAGCCCAACTGCACAAAAGGTCAACGCACAACAAGACATGAAGACAACAACAACAAATGACAACAAACAAGGGCCGCAGCACCCACCGGCCGGCCCTGGGCGTCCTTTAGCATGCCGTTACACGCGGCCCAAGTGGTGATGTCATACACGTACTGCCCCACACACCTGGCGTACAATGAGTTAGGGTTTGGGGTAGGGTATAGTTAGGGTTCAGGGTCAGGGTACAGGTAGGGGCTGGGTGCAACAGCAGTTCAAAACAGTACAAAGCGGTACAAGGCAGTGCACAGCAGTCTAAAGCAGCGGTCAAAAATGCACATGGATGCGCAGAATGAAGCAGTGGGTGCAACCTCCCGCGTCGCCTGCAGCACACCTGTACGCCTTGATGAAGCGGTCAGGGTTGATCTGCGACATCAGGTTGCTGCTGGTCTCGAACCACACATCGTTGTCGCGCGCAGGCAGCAGCTTGCCAAACATCTGCCCGCACAGCCTGCAGTGGCACTTGCGCGCTTGGGAGCTGCGGACCACGTCAAGACAGACCAGGTGCATGTGGATGCCATTTGTTCAACGCATGGACCAGAGACGCGACAAGTGGGGGAGGGCTGTAGCATGGGTCAGTTTCGGCCTCCAACACAGCACATGCCTTCAACACTGCACATGCCCATGGGGCCGCGGTCCCACACCCAAAATTTTGAACTTTGGGTGGCTGCCCACAAAAGCACTCCTCTTGCACGTACATAGGTCACCCCACATCCTAGCCATGTTGTGTCGGGCATGTCACCCATCCCACATTGCCCCACAAGCCCCCACATTGCCCCATGCCCACGCCCGCATACTCACAACCATCAACATGCACCCCCTGTCTCACAGCAAGCATCCATGCCCCAAGCTCTGGCGCATGACGCAAAAGCACACGCTACTGAATGGTTATGCAATAGACTCGAATCGGACAATGGATCACCGTGGCATGGTAATCTACTGAGAGTGTTTGAAGGTTTAAGAAAAACATTCAAAGGACACACCTGCTGCGGCCCGGCACCTTCTTGGCCAGGTGGTCGTAGCCACATGAGCAGGCCATGCGGAAGCAGTGGTCCGGCGCCTCGCCCCAGGGGTCGTAGGCAGCGGGGTCGATGGTGGGATACAGCCCGCCCTCGGGCGGTGGCGGCATGGACGCGCGCACAAACTCATCAAACAGCTTGACTTGCTCTGCGGTGCAAGCACGCGTGCGGGACGAACATGGCGGTACAAACGTGGCAGTGCACACAAGGCAGTACACACAACACAGTACAAACGTGGCAGTGCAATGGCGGTACAATAGTAGAATGGCAGTTCAACAGTGGCGGTATCGACATGGCAGTACAAACATGGCGGTGCAAACATGCTTGTGATCAAGGTAGAACGCGTGCTGGAGTGTGTGGCATGATGCAGTGCCTGCCACTTCTCAGAAGTCGATGAAAAATGCATACCCATGGGAGCTGACCGGCTACAGACAGTGTGTGCACTGAGCCTTCCTGTGCACAGAGTATGCGCGATGGAGCTCATGCCCACCGCGTCATTCACATCACAAGCCCCCCGACACCCCCAGCATGCTACATGACTTGCATACACCAGCATGCCACGACCATCAGGAGAACGAGCAGCGCGGCATATACATGCTGGTTCTCCTGTTCTGATCCACAAAAGGATCAGCGTAAATATGCCACACGGTTCGTGTGACCCCTTGCATGCGCGTGGCAGGACAGCGCAGCTAGTCGGGTGAGGCACGCCGCCGCACACCATACCTGCAAAAGTGGCAGCACGACATACCTGCAAAACTGGCGGCACGCCATACCTGCAAAACTGGCGGGGATGCCGCCCCGGCCGCGTCGCGCACTGCGTGGCCCGTACTGCTCCTCATCCACCAGCCGTACATAGTACTGCTGCCGCCTGACCTCGTCAGACAGGACATCATTGGCCTGTGGGCAGTACAGCCATGATGACCATGATGGGCCCCGCCATACGCTGTGCATGGGTGCCCAAAAAGCACGGCATGCCAGCCCCGTGCGGTTGTAGTGCACCTGCCTTGGTACAGTCTGAAACCCCACTGCTGAAAAGCTCCCTTGAGCAGCATGCACCGCACTCCCAACCTGCCTCACTATCCTGCCAGTCCTTCGCAACCCAAGCCTGCCTTCCCAACCTCCCCATCGTTCCCACAGTGCCTACATCCTGAGTCTAGCTGGCATGCTGTGACCGTGTGGCATGGAGAACGATGATTGAGAGGAGGTTGTAGGACTCACAGCACCTTGATTGACAGGGAATGCTGTAACAAGTCAAGTGGAGTCAATCCTGCTGGAGTCACTCACCGCGTTCACCCGCTGAGAGGCCTCCAGCGCTCCCACTGCCCCCGCGTTCTTGTCTGGGTGAGTCGCCATCTGCACGGCAACCACCATGGCAACTGAACCTTACACCCATAATCCTCACCCCCGACCCATACATAACCCTGACCCACGACCCATAAGAGGGCGGTCATAGGCAGCGTAGTATCGTACGCAATCTCCTATCGTAAGCTCGATACCACAGTCGCTTAGTACCATACAAGCGGTCATAGGGTTCGGAGATCGTTGTATGC
>QAXD01000034.1:178624-197037 GCA_004335575.1 Haematococcus sp. NG2 | reverse complement strand
TACTGATCATCGTAACAAATTCCGGGCATACTATGCCGCCTATGACCGCCCTCTAAACCCTGAGCCCTGAAGAGCTGCGGAGGTCAGGTGCGCCAGGAGTCCCTTGCGACCGCTGCCATGCCCCACACAATGTGCAATTCGCGCTCGACTGCTGTGCCACGTTGATCGGGCCTCAGCACCCTGTAGGCTCAGCACCATGCAATTCACTCAATGCCCGGCCCTGTGGGGCAGGTTGACGAGCCTGTCCAAGTGTCATGCAAGACAAGCAGCTCCTGGCCTGGATGTGTACCGCACCTGTTTCAGGCGGTACGCTTTCTTGATGTCTGCCGCGGGTGCGTCACGCGGGATGTCCAGTACCGCGTAGTGGTCCCGCGCACCCAAAATGCGTGCAATCTCCCCAGTGGCCCCAGGCATGTTGACTGCCTTGAGCCGCACAGAGCCCCCAAAGGATGAATCCTCCTCCTCCTCCTCCCCTCCATCCCACTCCCCCCAGTCTCCGCCAGCTGGGCCCTCCTCTGTGCTCTGCTGCCACCCACGGCTGCTGCCTGCGCTGCCATTCTGGCCCGGCTCTTCACCCGCATCGTGGTGCCCCATGAAGCGGGGCACAAATGTGGCTAGTGCCACAACAGCAGCAGTCACCAGGATCCACCATACGGCTGACCAGATGGACCCAAACATGGCGCTGCCTGCAAGGGTGGGCCTGCCCCTGTGCTGTGCCCGTGGCTATGTACAGAGATGGAAGGCTGCAGGCCACAGAGGCCCAGCCTGCCTACACGCCCGCCTGTGCACCACCCTGCGCATGCACAGCATGATAACACCTTGTCTTTGTTGTGAGGTATTATCACGATAACTACGCCATTTTGCGCCTGCAAGCCACATGAACTGCAGCCTTTCCTTACCGGTGTCAAGGGGCGTAGTCACCAGCAACCTTGACGGATTCTGGCGACTCCGGAGATCTTAGGGGAATGTTTCGAGTTTGCAAACAGTAGCCCGAGGCTGATTACATTCTGCATTGATCAGATCGTCATGAGAATGCCAGGACCGTTAAAAAGCTGCAATTAAGGCTGAGAATTGATTTGGAGAACCGTTGGTACGGTCCTAGCATATACAGCGAGAACGGTTTGCAAAAGCAGTACGTATAGGCAGCGCAGAAATCAGACCATCGAGCATGATGTGAGGTTTTAAAGAGCTATTACTTGGCCCCTGCACGAGATGAGCAAATCTTTGATCATCACACTCAGGAATGATGAAAGCCTGTTCCCCCAAACAAAGGAGCGCACCAGAAATCACGATGCAAGTAGCGTTGCATACAGGGCGTGCCGCCCATTTCAGGTGATGCGCCCATCATGCCATCCCTTGCTGCAGCATGCAACAGGGTCATGCTCTTGATGAGGAACCTGCAGGCTGAGGCCCTCAGTGACCAGCCAGCGCTGCAGGGTCCTGTGCAAATGTGAATTGCGCATGACATGCACCCATACTGGTCATGCTGCACACATTCTGCCATGCAGGCAGTCCCTGGGCCAGAGACGTTGCTTGCACGTGCAGCTCCCTGCTGCTCTGCGCACCGTGGAGTCTGCTGCCAGCTGCCAGCCACCTTTAGCAGTAGGCCCTGTAGAACTCACCAACACAGTCCACAGGCGGGAGAGCATCTCGGGCCGTCGTCGTGTGATGGCTGCTGCCACGTCATCGCACTCAATCGTGCAGCTGCCCCATAGCTTCCAAGAATCTTACGTGGAGCTTGCACATGCGCTGGCAGATGCAGCAGGCCAGGTTACCAGCCAGTACTTCAGGTGTGTTGCAGTGATCCTTCACCATCACCGTGCCTGTTTGGGAGGGAATGGTTGCATGATTTGTATGTGCATTGTCTGCAAGCCGCTCGCAGGTAAAAAGCAGCAAGGGCATGCTTGTCAGCATGCAGGTGCTTGATGCCTGCAGCCGTTGACAGATGAGGGGTGTGGTCTCAGTGTATCAGCTCAGTCATCACGAGCTTCACCATACCTCCATACCATACAACTTTGCAACAGCCCTGCTCATGTGGCCTTGAACCCACACCTTACAGGTCCCCGTTTGACGTGGAGACCAAGAAAGATGCCAGCCCAGTGACGATTGCAGACAAGCAGGCGGAGGTGACCATGCGCGAGTTGTTGTCCAAGGTGAGGAGAATTGCTGTGCTGTACGGGCCGCGTTTGGGGAAGCAGGGGATGCTGGCTGTAGACCGGTGGCTGCAGTCCGATTGCTGCAGACTGACTGCAGACTGGCTGCAGATTGATGGCTGCAGGAATGTGATGATGCCCAGTTTCAAGCCTGACTGGCAAGCTTGACAAGCCCCGTGTGCACAGAATGCACACACACTTGCTTATCACCCCATACGCCTTGATCTGCAGTATGCCCCTGAGCATGGAGTGTTTGGCGAGGAACATGGTATCAAGATGGGCACTGGTGCTGGCGCGGACTACATGTGGGTACTGGACCCCATCGATGGCACCAAGTCCTTCATCACAGGTGTGCGATGGCTGCAGGCTACAGCTGCAGCACAACCAGCCTGTTGACTCGCGTTGTTGACCTGCGCGTGTGATCAGAATCGCCGAGCTGCGCTCCCAGCCTTTTTGGCCGGCGTGGACGAGCCCAAGCAGGCAAACAGCATCTTCCAGTCCTGAACGTTAATGTGTTTGCAGCGCCGACTTGAGCCTGTTCCATGGTGGTTCCCACCTTGTCCTGCTGCAGGCAAGCCCCTGTTTGGCACCCTAATCTCCCTGGTCTACAAGGGCACCCCCATCCTAGGCATCATTGACCAGCCCATCTTGAAAGAGCGATGGGTGGGAGTGGCAGGCAGGCCTTCCACGCTGAACGGGCAGCCCATCAAGACGCGTGCATGTGCAGACATCGCAAACGCGTACCTGTACGCCACTACGCCCCACATGTTCTCTGGGGCCACAGAGACAGCATTCAACCGGCTGCGTGATTCTGTGAAGATCCCTATGTATGGTGGGTGGCTACCACCAGCGGTTAGGGGTATTGGCCAGTTTGTGGTTAATCCTGACCGCTTGCTCAAGCAGCTGGTGCTGGTGCACTGGTTGTGTGGCAGGTGCCAAAGCATCAAACATGAGTTGAGTTGTTCCTGGCCAGATTTCTGGCTGGCATGTGATCAGTCATCACACGTCTGCGCTGGCAGCCAGTATGGGTATAGATGCTCGGTGTAGATGAGTAACATCAGGGCTTTACCTCTCTTGACTAACCACTACAGGGTGTGACTGCTACGCCTACGGCCTCCTCGCCGCTGGTTTTGCTGACATTGTGTGCGAGGCTGACCTCAAGCCATATGACTACATGGCCCTCATCCCCATCATTAAGGTGTGACGCGGCCTCTTTGTTGTGCTCTTGGCGAACACACTGAATACTGTGCTGCATTGTACAGCTTGTACTGTGCTGTGCACGACATGGGCTACATGCCAGCATCCTGATCGGCAGTTCCCTGTTGGCTGTTGCTTGCATCCATGCTCACCGCACCATATGGCTGTCTGGCTGGCTGCAGGGTGCAGGAGGTGTGGTGACAGACTGGCGAGGTGGGGAGCTGCAGTGGTGGCCTGCCAACAACCAGGCCAACTCCCCCGTTTTCCCTGGGGAAGTGCTGGCTTGTGGTGATGCACGCGCACATGCGCAGGCCCTTCAGAAGCTGGCATTTTGAGGCATTTTGAGCTAAGCTATCCCACTGCGACTGAGTTTTGCCAGTACAGCAGGGCAGGAGAGGTAGTGTAGCTCATCTGACCTCGGACGTGATCCAAGGAGTCTAGGTGTTATCCATGCATCATGTTATTGTAATGGTTCAGCTCAGAACATTCCCTGATCCGGTACAGGAAGTAGTTGACATTCAGCTGGGCTCGACTGACTTCTGGGATTTGCAACACATCCAAAGGAGCTGCAAGTGCTGTTCACCGTTGGCCACTGGTGGAAACAGAATGCCATGCTGTGCCAGCAGGAGGAATGGATGTGTGCGCGACAGACTGTACCAGGATCGAAACCAATCGCAGGTATGCAACATGCGCAGTTACAGCCAACCTGCCAGCCTGCGGATTCTATGCCCCGCCATGTGCCTAGTTTTGCAACTGCTCAACTGCACTCCCAGCTTGTTACCATCCACATAGCCCCATGCCATGCCATGGAATGTAATGACGTGTGCCATCTGTGTGCAGCTATGTCCCAGCACCACTCCCTGTGGCTGTCTGCTCCTGTGCCGCCCCTGCCTGATCCCTTGTTTGCTCCCCTGCTTGCTCCCTGGGCACCTCCCTGGCTTGCTCCCTTGCTGCCTCGCCCGCCTGCCCCCCAGCTGCTGCTGCTGCTGCTGCTGCCTGTTGCTCAGCTGCCTGCGGCCCCTCCCCACCTGCTTGGAGCCCCTCTCCAGCCGCTGCAGCAGCTGCGTCTGCCTCTTGCTGTGCGGCGGCTGCGCGTGCTGCCTTGCGTCGACGCACCACCCATGCGCCCACAATCACCGCAGCATGGATGACCTGTGTGGGCACCACCACGCAGCATGAGCGTCAATGGCCAACACCAGCACCAGCGCAAGGCGTGTGTGGGCAGTGGTGGGGATAGCACTTGATCAAGAGTTGTGTGGGCAGTGGTGGGTGTGGCTCTTGATCAAGAGTTATGTGGGCAGTGGTGGGGATAGCACTTGATCAAGAGTTGTGTGCACTTGATCAAGAGTTATGTGGGCAGTGGTGGGGATAGCACTTGGTCAAGGGGTGTGTGGGCAGTGGTGGGGGTAGCACTTCACCGTCACACCCACCAGCGCTGCAACCGCCGCACCCATCAGCCGCCAGTCATCCACCACAGCCAGCTCTTCTCGTGTGGCTGCACCATCCCACCGGCTACACGCCCAGCCGCACCGGCCCGGCTGCTCAAAGCACGCGCGCATGGTCGCGTTGTCGGTGGCGGGTGACACGTGCTGGCGCGCACGAAGAGGGTCATGGACATGTGGTGTGTGAGTGCGGTGTGTGAGTGTGGTGTGTGAGTGTGGTGTGTGAGTGTGGTGTGTGAGTGTGGTGTGTGAGAGTGGTGTGTGAGTGTGGTGTCAGAGTGAGGTGTGTGAGTGTGGTAAGATGGCTGCGGGAGTGCTATGTGACAGCGATGTGGAGTGATGTGTAAGTGGCGTGAGTGGTATGAGAGCGCTGTGCGAGTGGTGTAGAATGCTGTGAGAATGGCACGAGAGCGCCGTGCGAGTGGTGTGAGAGCATTTTTAACTGGTGTGAGGGTGCTGTGAGATTGCCAAGCCTTGTGAGAGAGGCAGGAGTGTCAAGGAGCCAGACCTCCTGACGAGGTTGAGCCGTGGGTTACTATGGATGTGGGCGGCGTGGAAACACGGGGCTTGTGAAGCCGTGTGCCCCTTTGCTCACTCTTGCATCAGGTGCCTGGGAACCTGCCTTTCCCAGTTGGTGCTGCTGATCTCCGACTGTCTGAGGCACACAACGCACAGCACCTCCCCCCACACGCAACATGCAGCACACTCCCCAAGGCTGCCGCACCCACCAGTATCTCAGACACAGACTCCACAAGGCTGGGCACGCTGATGTTCCAGGTTTGGCTCTTCCACCTCTTGTCCTGAGCACACGCAACCACCAGGCCACTCAGCGTCGTACAGGCGCTTAGATCGTAAAGGAGCATTGGCGGGGCCGTTCACTCTTACAGGGACACTTGAATCAATGGGAACTGAATGAAGGAGTGAGAACAAGGGGTGGACGCAAGGTGGGACTTGGACGTGCAGACAGCCGCACATGACGCACAAGCACTGCGAGCGAACTGTGCACTCACAGCACACCACAAAAATGGTATGCCAGGTTATGCTAAACTGCGCTCGTCGGTGTTATGGTAGTGATGCTGCATGTGTGCAGGCAGGCATGTGCAGGCACTCACATGGCCCACAAAAACAAAGGTCGGCGTGAGGCCCAGGCGGTGGAAGTACTGTGAGGTTGCCGGCACCATGTCCGAGCTGAGCTCAAAGAAGCTGACCTGTGCAGGAGGGCGTGTGCGTGTGCAAAAGATGGAGACAGGATGTGGGTGTGACAGGAAAAGAACGTGCGTGAGAGAGAAACAGAATGTATGTGAGAGAGGAGGAGATTGTGCGTGCAAGGGAGAATGAGGGTGCGTGCGAGAGAGAGGGGGAGGGAGTGAGGGGGAGAGAGAGATATGCGGCCAGGCACCACAGCACTCTGCAGGCGGGAGGCTTGGCAGCGTGACTTCAGCCCCAGAGAAACAGGCCCAGTGACAGCTGAGGATGCTGGTAGCAAACACCAGACCCTCACGTGGCACGAACAGCAACACGAACAAGACGCGTGCTTACAGCGACCCTGAGGACCCCATGCATGACGCGTGCCTGTACATTCATCGCTCCTGGCTGTGCAAGCATCACTCCTGCTGTTGGCTGTGCATGCATCACTCCTACCATTGACTGTACAGTCATCACTCCTACCTGTGCACACATCACCCCTACCTCTTTTTTGAGCCCGTGCACCCACCTGAGGGAACAGTGGGGGCAGGCAGTGGTACACGGGCCGTGCGGCACGCGAGTGCGGGCAGCGGGGCGAATGCACCAGCACCACAGAGGGCGGTGCTAATTTCAGCACGGGTGCACCCCCTGCAGCTGGGCCCATTGCCGCCTCTAGCTTGTCCTGGTACCATGCCACGACGTCCGCAGCCGCATATGGCCAGCCGCCGGCGGCCGAGGTGCTGTTGGGGTTCGTGAGGTTGGCATGCCGCTGCCGTGCCCACTCCACGGCTTCGGGGCCGCCACCATTGCTCCTGCAGTCCCAGAACACGTAAGGCTTGCCCAGCAGCAGGCAGTGGCAGTGGGGCCCCGGTGGGGAGGGGTCATAGAACTGGTGAAACAGCTCGTGTGCGTCGTCCTCATCAAGCTCAGGGTCCATGCCTGGCCTGTCCTCTGTGTGTGTGCCAGTGTCCCCATGTGCAGCTGCCGCACAGCTGCCGCCTGCTGCCATGTCTGCTGCACACGTGCCAGTCCCGGGGTTGCTGTCATGGGTGGTGGTGTTGGTGGCAGCATGGGCAGTCAAGCCTGCATGGTGCCGGGTAAGGGCCCAGCTGCGCCAGTCCTGGGTCAGGCCATCAAGGCCCATGCCCATGCGCTGGACTATGTCAGACACCTTAGCCTCTGCCCATGCGTCTGCATCAGCCCCACTGGTCTCCCTGCAGTCCCAGAACTGGTGCGCGCCCGCCTCACGCACCAATCGGCAGTGGGGCCCTAAGGGGGAGGCGTCGAAAAAGTGTGACTGCCGGAAGTGGCGGTGCTGCAGCTTCAGGAACTGCCGGGCCCTGCCAGGCTGCTGCACGTGTATGATCTGGGCGCTGGCCTGCGCCCATGCAGTGGCGTCTGGGGTGCCATGTGGCCTGCAGTCCCACAGCCTCACACGCTCATGCCAGTGCAGCAGCCGGCAGTGCTTCCCAGCTGGGGAGTTGTCATACATAAAGTCCATGAACTGGGTGCCATTTCGCTGCTTCCCTGAACTCCCAGCGGCTTCCGCCCCGCCGCCTGCTGCTGCAGCCCCTGATGCTGACTTGTTCTTGGAGGAGAATGCATCCAACCTGACAGGGCAGGCACAGGCACATGCAATGAGAACTCCCATCAATCAAGCACTTGGTCCAATCGCAGGCCGATGGCCCCTCATCAGGGAGTGGGGAACATGAAGGCAGAGGGCACCTGGTGCCATGTCATGTGGCCACCTGGTGCCATGTCACACGCATGGCGAGCTAGACATGAGAACGAGAGCTTATGCATGACAGCTCTGAATGTGGTGCACAACTTCCACTGCTCATGGTGATCTTGAAGATGGACCACTCACTGCTTCACGGTGATCTCATGCACGCCCCTGCCTCCTGTCAAGTACGGGAACTGAGCGTCGCCGCAGTTCAGTAAGCTCAAATAAAAAGAAACCAGCAGCCAGACGGCACACACGTGCCGGCGGCCCGAGGCCATCCTTCCACTTTACGCCATGCAAGAACAATAAATCTGTTGGATCGTGGGCGAAATCATGAGGAAAAGTAGGGTTAGGGTTTGAAGGGCCTTGTCCCGAGCATTCCCAGAAGTTTTGTAGACGATGTCCTCAAATTTACTGCAAGTAGTTATGTAAGTATCCCATCTATTCCAACCATCTCGTTTCGGGATGTGCGATACATGGTGCCAGCCAAATGCAGCACCGTCTAACCAGCACAAAATTTCTGAAAAACACGTGGTGCTTGCCGCAAAACACATGGTGGAGCTTGAGTAGTGCAAGTTCGATCCGCCACCGCTTGTTTCAGTTTGACTTCTGCGCAACTATACGGACGGATCTCTTGCCAGCGGTATTAGGCGGTGGTGTCAGTAATTGTTGTCCAAGGTCTTTGCATGTTGAACCCTTCGCATACGCATGGATGCGCACTGCCGAAGTGCCACGCAAGCCACTCCATGGCAGCATGGGAGTACACACTGACAGCGACAACCGAGCGCTAGGTGCTACCACGGCATGCGCCAATGTGTGCAGACAGGTGCTTCGTTCGGATGGATCCGTACGTGCTGCACACACTGCGGGCGTTCATGACTTGCGCTGGCATCGCAACTGGCAATTGCTTAAGCTGGTTGAGATTGCAATGTACCACATCACCAATGATGCATCAGTGTGCGCCACAGCAGCAGCTAGCAAGCCAAGTGCAGGCGAAGGTGTATGTAATCGCCATCAAAGGGGAGGCAGTACGAGCCCCTCGGCCAGGAATTCTTGTAATTTCAACGAATATGATTTGAACGAGCTGCTTTTGGTGAAAGAAGACGCGCACAGCATCTGATAAGCCGCAGTAGCACAGATGCGTCACAGATCCTCATAGTGCGAACAATGCAAGTACATGAGCAGCTCCCAGACCTTTGCATTTGATCACCAATCAGGCAGGGATGGCGCTTTCGTGGCGCCCTGCGCTCCCCATGCTCGTGGCCGCTTGGGTCCTGCTGGGGTGTGCGGCGTCAATCAACGCAGCATCAAGCAGCATTGGCGTGGTGGCTGTGGCAAAGACGGTGTCGATCAATATCCTCCAGTGAGTAAGCTTCTTCATCATCTGCGCACAGGGCTGCATCACGCAATTGAGTTGTCAAACCCTGCTCCTATGCGTCGGTGTGCCGGGTTGGAGTTCGTAGCATTGTGCACTGTGATGCCTCAGCTGTATGTCTGGTCCCACTACTAACGATGGCGTGCTTTTCTGTGGCGATTCTTGCTTCGCAGCACCAACGATCAGCACGCAAGGTAAGATGCCGAAGTGGGCCACATTGTTCGCGACTGGCGTGATGAGCGCAGAAAGTGCTGGTTCCTAGCGGGATGCACTGGGTGCCATTGTCACGCGCAGATACGAGCAGGCAACGAGCTCGTTCGGCACCTGCAGCGCAGCAAACGACGCGGCAGGCCAATGGTGCGAACCTCGGAGAGGGTGGCCTGGTTGGATTCCTGGGATATGCTCCTGTGCCAAGCTTCCAGGGAGCACCTGCCTTACCTCGCGCACACATGGGCCAGGCGTTCTGCCTTGGCACTGCACCAACAGCCACTGCTTGTCATGTGGGCTCCTGCCCACCTGCTTCAGGAACGCAGCACGTGTGCCACCCACCACAACACACACGTCAGCCTGCGGCACACCCTTTCGCACACATCAGTCTTTTGCTCTGCACACTGAACACATCCTCCGTTCACATTCCTGGCGTGCTGGCCCCCCATCCCGTGCACCCATCAAGCAGCAGGGCTGCACTGATACTCAGCTGCCCTTGTTCTTGTTGGTCCACCCTCTTGTCTCCTTCACACTTGAGCGGCCCTCGTCCAGGGTCCTCCAAACATGGGTTTTGGTGCGCCATTGATTCACATGCGACTGCAGCCATGGCGGGTTCGCACGCATTGCCACTGTTGTGGCGCGCCACCGTGCGGTTGACCCTGAGACCCTCTACCTGGACGCGGGAGACCAGGTGGGTGGGGAAGGGGAGGTGAACGGGCCACATGGGGAGGTGAGCGGTCCAGGTCACATGGGTAGACATGGGTAGACTGCACTTGACCGTCAGAGGCAGCACACGTGCACTTGCATAGAAAGCTGCAGAACATGCAACACAGGGTAACATGAGAAGCAGCCCGCAGGCATGCCAGGCGTTTGTTTGCCACCACTGCCCTTGCCGAAGGCCATCGCCTTGGTAAAGATTGACTGGTGCTGTGCGTGCTGGGTCACCTGCCCTGTTGTTCGCAGTACATGGGCACCATGTTTGACAACCTCTACAGGGTGAGGACGCTGTGCTTTGGGCATTGATACATACAAGAACAAAAGGGACGCATGAAAGGGACGCCTATCACAGGGGATCTGTTTTAGGGACGTCAAAGGCAGCGCATGAGCAGCGCAACAGCTCCAAACACCTGTAGACAGCGCTCGACAGCATGTTGTCAGGCTGTGATAGGCAGCTGAAAGGGCACCAAGACCTGATGGGCCCACCGAGATCTGAAAACTGAGTTCAATGTGAACATGTGTTGGTGCACAGGGCAACCAGAGCGCACGCTTCCTGAAGATGGTTGGTGCCAACGTCACCACTCTGGGCAACCACGTGAGTGTGATGCATGAGAGATGAGAGATGGAAGATGGGAGATGCCTTTGGAGCAGGGGTGTGTGCAACCACAGCCGTGTGGGATTGATGAGCTAGGGGCTGTGTTGAGGGTGTAGGGTGTAGGTTTTAGAACGTCCCTGATGCGGCCAGGTTGCTGCAAAGCTCATGATCACCCCAACAGCCCATCCAGGTGCATTCACGTGCATTTGGTGGCTGTTGATGTCCTGAAACATGCCCCCTTCAGTGCTCCAGTCAAACCTGGTTCCCCTGTCAAGCGGGCTCCCCCTGTCAAGCCTGCAATCCCTATCAAATTTGCGGCCCCCAGTCAAACTCAATCCACTCTTCCAGGCCCCGGCAAGCAGCCACAAAGCTGTATTACATCACTGTTCTGTTATGGTCAAACTTGCGCCGTGCAGGAGTTTGACTGGCGCGTGCCTAACCTGGCCGCCAACATCAAGGCTGCCCAGGCCCTGGGCCTGCCCTACCTGGGTGCTTGCAACGTGGACACCTCCAAGTGCGTGTGCACTACCCCTCATTCCATGCGGTTAAACCCTAAAGCCTAAAACCCTAAACTCCACGTGGCTGTGGTAATAATAATCACACGGCGTTCCACGTGTGACTGTGTCCATTATCAGTTATCAGCGCAGCGCAGCAAGCTAAAGGTCCGCAAGGCTTGGCACATCACTGCATGCATGGCGCCTGCCCAGTGTACAGCAGGTGCTGGTGCAACCTGCAGCAGCGAGTGTAACCAAGCCAGCCAAACCAAACCATGTTGAATCGCAGTTGAGCAGCTGACATGCGAGCTACTGGGTGATCCCACCACATGCTCACATACTTTGCTTTGTTTTTAAGTCCGTGCTTTCAGTCTGATGTGACCCACTATGTGTCTGCCTACATGCCTGCCTGTGCAGGCAACCCCTGCTGAAGGGCCTCCTGAAAAAGTACGTCACCTTTGAGGTGAAGGGCTTCCGTGTGGCAGTGGTGGGCGTGCTAACTGTGGAGACCAACTACATCGCGCTGCAGGCAGCCGACATGCTGACGGTGACAGACGAGGTGAGCTGAAGGGGTCACGCGAAGGAACCGAACGGGTCGCATGAAGGAAACGAGCAGGTCGTGTGAAGGAAACGAACGGGTCACATGAAGGAAACGAACGGCTCACGTAGTGCTTGTGCACGGCCCAGGGGCGCAGGAGGGCATGAGAAGAAGGGCTGCAAGAGTGGTGCAGCTGTGATATGGGGTCAGAGAATCACAGCAGGGTGCATGAGGCAAAGCAGAGTACATCTGCTGTGTATGCAGTTATTGGGCCAGTTCAGAATATGGCCACTCCGCTGCACAGCTGGAGGCTGTGCTTCACCGCTGTTATCATTATGATATGTTACCTTATACCACTACGCTGCACCTGCTGGCTGCAGGTGGCTGGTGTACAGAGCTGTGTGAACGAGCTGCGCAAGCAGTCCTCCACCAAGCGCCCCGACATCATTATTGTACTGTCCCATGCAGGTGAGGCACCTGGGCAATACACATGTGGCAGCAGTTTGTACAGTACAGTACAGTACAGTACGCATGCCTGTGCGAGCAGTACGCATGTGTACACCTATGGGAGGCAGTACACACGGGGTCCTGTGGCTCTATGTCGGTTGAGTCAGCGGGCACGCTCCCGTATCAGCCACATTCCGTTGCAGCTTCATTATAAAACTGCAAAAGCTGCCAGACACAGTATGTGGGACCAGTGGCTGTGACCTGATGAGCCCATGGGTCTGATCGATACGATGTACTGCCAGGATGCTACTGCCACAACGTACTGCCATGAGGTACTGCTTTGGCAATGTACTGCAGGGTATGAGACGGACAAGATCATTGCTGCAAAGGTGACAGGCATTGACCTCATTGTCGGCGGTCACTCACACTCCTGTGAGTTTTGCTCTTTCTCACCCTGATGATGAGTTCAGCTGTCGGTGTGCCATGCTGTACCCAGTCATGCGTTGACGAGAAGTCATCACTGGGGGATTCCAGTGGCAATCTGTGTCACGAACTGCTGGAGCCACGCCAATGAAATGCCACACTGCATGCCCTTCCCTTCTCCGGCAAGCAGGAACATCTGTGAAACGCCGTGCTAATATCATTAGTATGCCCTTCTCTTGGGGCTTGCGCTGCAGTCCTGAACGGCAACGGCTCCACCCCCGGGCCGCTGCTGAACCGCAACACCACAGGAGGGGCATCGTTCGACCGCCCCATCGGCCCCTACCCCACCTATGTGGCCTCCAATGTCACACGTGGAAAGAAGGTGAGGAGTGGGAATGAGGGCCCAGTGGTGGATGGTGTGGTGGGTGCTGCCCTAAACCCTCATCCCTCACCCTCGCCCCTAAACGTCAAACCCTGACTTGCAGAGGCCGTTGATCACTTGGCCATGTGGTGATGGTGACATATCATATGTTGATATGAATCACATGACAGGTCAAGATCCAGAGTGTGGGATGGATCCCGTGGGGATGCAGCACAGCCAGAGCCCAGCACAGCATCTTGAAGCAGCCCGGTTCAGTGACATCCTGTATCTTACACTGTCGCCCTTTGTACACTTCACGCCTCATACAGGCTGCACACATTCAGTTGGTGCTGTATGCCTCGAACATTCCGTACGCTGTTCTGTCATCCTCAAATGCGACGCCTCGACCTCACACATACGCCACCTCCCTTCCCCATGTCCGCCCCTTCACTCGCACGCGCTCAACACATGACTCTCGCACAACGGCGATACCGCTGAACCACCCACGTTCTCCCCACACGCACGCACACAGGTGGCCATCACCCAGGCGTACTGGGGGTCCCGCTACATGGGCGCCATCCGCATCACCATGAACGCCCTGAAGCGCACCCTGGTGTCCATCGAGGGCTCCCCCATCCTCCTGGGAGGCTATGCCAGTGAGGAGCCTGTGAAGCCAGATCTTGTGGTGGCCCAGATGGTGGCCCAGGCTGCTGAGCCCATCACTGCCTTCTCAGCACAGGTCATTGGTAAGTGAGGTCATTGGCACAGGACTGTGAGTAAACCCTAAACCCTAAACCCTAAACCCTAAACCCTAAACCTGGCCACCGCACGCTTGTGGCTGACATCATGCGTGATCATCACATGGCTGGCTTAGCGCGGTTCAACCCCCACTCCTGCGGTGTGTTCCTGTGACTTGTGCTGTGCAAGGACGTATATATGTGCGTGCCCCGAGCTATTCAAGCACTTCCCATGCATGTAGCACTGGGCCGCAGACGTGAGCCACTGTGTATGCAAGTTGCACAGCTCACGCCTGCCCCAGTTTGCCTCCCACCCTCCATGTGAAACCCATCTCACACCGCGCACAACCACAGCCTGTGCTCTGCAGCAATGTTCAATCATATGCAACAATGTCCGACCGTTCCACATGCCTTGATAGTGCTGATGCACCGTGCCTCGCAAACATCGGATCTCGCTCCTTGCGATTCATCCTGATGATCCTTGTTATAATAGTCTCAATGCTCTCCTCGAATGCTCCCAGGCTTTGCCACTGCGGACATCAGGCGTGGCGACTACGGCAATGAGAGTGCAATGGGTAACATTGCTGCTCAGGGCATTGTGAGTTGTTCACCATGCTTATGCTTGTGGTGTGGCCGTTCATATGTGGGTGTGGGCAATGACTATGGCGCCTTTGTTCCCGCCCGCCAATGAACGCGTGTGAGTGTGTGAGCATGAGCGTGGGTGTGAGCGTATGAGTACGTGGGGGTGTGTGCGTGAGAGCGCGGGCGTGTGTGAGTGCGTGTGCGTGAGCGAGAGGATGAGGGGTTCATTTGGGCTGGAGGCCGGGGGCCAAGAAGCGATGGGGAGAGGAGGAGCACAGCCCAGGCACAGTGCAAGGCAGCCGTGTCTCCCCTTACTTTTCCGTGACTCCACCCTGGTCCTCCGTCTAACACTGGTCACACTTCCAACGCTGGTCATACTGCCAACGTTGCTCACACTTCCAACGCTGGTCACACTTCCAACTCTGGTCATCTCCCAACGCTGCTCATACGTCTGGTGCATCCCCTTGCAGCTGGACTACCTGAGCCCCACCTGGAAGACTGAGGAGGAAGGGCCCCTGTTCATGGCCCTGGTCAACTCTGGCGGCCTGCGCGCCAACATTGCTGCAGGGGATATCACCATTGGCTCGGCTTTTGCTGTGCAGCCGTTCGGGAACCTGCTGGCCGTGAAGCAGATCAATGGCTATGTTCTGTTCCAGGTGTGTTGCTGGCCCTCGTCACAGCTGGGTGTTGCTCCCTGTACTGCTGGCGTACTGCCCATGTACTGCTGTACTGCTGCCAGCGTGAGGACACTGCACGGCTGTGCTGCTGGTGCCGCTGCTGTTCTGCTGGGCTTTTGTGTCACGCTGTGTCACACTGCGTCTCGCTGCGTCTCACAGCATCACACTTTGTCACACTACGTCACAATGCCTGTCGCTGCATCACACTACGTCACACTGCTTCGTGCTGCATCACACTTCGTCACACTGCTTTGTGCTACACCACACTTTGTCACTCTACGTCGCACTGCGTCTCGCTACGCCAAACTGCGTCACACTGCCTGTCACTGCGTCTCACTGCGTCACACCGTGTCACACTGCGTCTCACTGCGTCTCACTGTGTCTCCCTGTGCTGTGCTGCGTGGTACAGGTGCTGGAGAACGGCGTGTCCGCCCTCAACACAGCCCTGGGCGGCGGCCGCTTCCCCCAGCTGACCGGCCTGCAGATTGTGTACGACGCGCGCCAGCCGCCCTTTGCCCGCATCAAGTCGGCGCAGGTCCTGAGGCCGGGAGCGGCCGCGCCCGAGGCCATTGACGCGTGCCAGACGTACAACCTGGCGTCATACGACTTTGTGATGAATGGGGGCGACAACTACACGGTGCTGGCCACCAACGGCCGCTCGCTGCTGGCGTCCGGGGTGTCCCAGGTGAGCTTGGGAGGGTGCGACTAAAAAAATCACTACGGTACTTGTTGATACTTATCATCTTAGTACTTATTGCTTAGTACTTAGTACTTAGTACCTATACTGGTACTGGTACCCAGATACTGGTACTTTAGACTGCATTCTTGATACTCGCGCATTCTATTGTGTCTTGTGTTCTCTGACATCTCATCTCACCCGGAACCAAGCTCAGCGCATCACACAGTGCACCTCACACCCCATCACTCAAAACACATGGATCACACAACCTAACCAACTCTCACGCCCTACCTCCCTCTCACACATGTTGATCACAGGAGGTGGCGTTCTTTGAGTACATCCGCCAGAACTCGCCCCTCACGCCCAAGCTCTTTGGCCGCATCAAGGCATGCAACGGGGACGCGAACGACGACCCAGCATGTGCCGCGCCCTATGCCCCTGTCCTGCCGTGCCCTGGCGCTGTGAATCCCAAGCCCAAATAAATCCAATCAGCAACCATGACGGTTTCTCATCTCTAACTCGTTGCATGCCATGAGCCAGGTTTAAAAAGTGGGGCCAAGCAGCAGGTACTGTAGCTGGCTGCTGTGCCATGCCCTGGCTTTCGTCCACATGGCTGGCTTATTTTTCGTTTGGCCAGTCTGGTGGACTGTGGCTGTGCGCAATGCACCGGTGTGATCAACAACCATGTACTGCCATGCGTGTTTAGTACATGCAGTACAACATCATTTGTATGTGTACTGTGATAGAGACATCTGTTGCTTGTCCAGAGGGAATGCTGCCAATTGGGCAAAGCACAAGGCTTACTATGGACCATGCAAGCTATGCAAGCACTCTGGCTAGTCCTCATTGATCAAGTGTAAGTATACAGCAGCTGTGTATTGCTCCTGTGAGCTGGCAGAGGCAGGCAACGAGACACCTTGATATCCGTTGTGGGCTGTATTGTTGTGATGTGACCATGAGTCTTGTATGCTCGTGCTGCCAAGTCAACAGTGATTGGGCCATGAGGGCCTTGACCGACGCGTACAGCTTTCTGTAAAATCAGATGGGTCAGCGCATGCTGCCTTGTGCACGCGTAGCATGAATGTCCACCAGTCAGATGCAAGTCAGCCAGATGGCTGAGGATCCAGCTGTCCCCCTTCACCAGCAATTCTGCATACCTTGCCAATGTAGCAAGCAGCTGCCCTACATCCCAACACTTGCGCACCCCAAGCACCACACGTCCTTAGAGCATCCATACCTGGAAGAAGAATGTTGCAGCAACTTTAAAGAAAAATTGGGTTACATGGCTGTGGAAGTGTGGATCCACATGTTACTCATTGTTTGTCACCTTGGAAACAACAGAGCAATGGACAAGTAGCACGCGTGCAAGCACATTCGCAGGAAACAGAAAAGATTGGAAGCACTGAAACATTAAGGCGTTGAAAACCCCTTCCTAGCTCTGCGTTCTAGAGCTGATTATGCCAAGAGCAGGTGCTGTGCCGAGAGTTTGGTCACCAGCTGCACCTTGCGTGCACCCATATTTGATATTTCTCCCACTGCCATGTACCAGTCTCACAATCCTGTAGCACCTGGATTGGGCGAAACAGCCTGGAATCACACACCAGCTGCACCTCCATCTGATGCGGCTGTCTTGTTCTCCCGTGCGCGTGCTCTGGCACGTGCCAGCAGCTGTGCCGCAGCTGAAACTGGCTTGCGTATAGTGGAGCTTGTGGTAGGTTGTGCTGCTAGCGCTGGTGTGACAGTGACTGCTGTGATGGGAGCTGTCTGCTCGCGTGCGGCTTGTGTTGGCTCGCCTGTTGCCTGGGGTGTTGCAGGTGGGAGTGGTGGTGGCTGCACTGTGTCGGCTGCAGCTGGTGCACTTCTACGCCTTGCCTTCTTGTTGCTTGCAGCGGGCTTCACATGGCCATTGTGCTTTGCTGGCTTGCCAGCGCAAGGCGCCACCACCTGCAACCACAGGTGCCACATGTGTGCCGCACAAGTAAAGATTACGGTAAGTTGAAGGCAACAAACATGCACGCATTGATGCACAATGTGGACACAACACAGCAGGTCAATGTTGTTGCAACCGCCGCATTAATTGCCAGAAGTCCTTCATATGCTGATAGTGAGGAACACATGCATGTGCAAGCGAAAAAACCAATGCACAGCAGCATCAACAGACAGCAACGCACCTGCTCCAGCCGCTGCCTCAGGTACTGGGCACGTGCAGCAAGCGCCTCATCAGTACCCAGATTATTCCAGGTGGCCCACTCTTGCCAAGAAACGGCCAGGAACGCTCCCTGGTACAGGTGGGCCAGCCGCGTGTGGCGCAGCAGGGTGCGGCCGTCCAGGCGGTCAGGTGGGTGGGTCAGGTAGTGGCTAGGGCCATCAAACTCAATGGCAATGCCGTGAGGGAAGCCCTGACCCACATCGTGCACCACCACATCCACAGCCATGAGCCCATCAGGGCTGCGCGCCTCCAGGGATGGTGTGTACCCCAGGTGGCGCAGTGCAGCTGCCACCTGGTGTTGGCCTGAGCTGGCTTGCGTTTCCTCCCGGTCCCACTTCACTGTGGTCAATGCATCAAACACCGGCCCTGGTGGCAGGCCAACCGCTGGCCCCAGCAGCTGGGTGCCCATCAGGTGCGCCTGCAGCAGCTGTGTCCAGTCTTCTGCTGTCAAGTTGCTGGGTTGCTGTAAGGCAGCTGTTGCAAGTGCGTGGCGCAACAATGCCTGGTAGCTTGAGACAGGATGTCCGGTGCTTGCTGCCATCAGCACAGCCGCTGAGTAGGCGGTGTTGCACACTTCTTGATTGCTCCACACAGCCCAGTCACGTTGTGCAGCCGCTGCCCCCGCCAGCTGCTCCACAGCTGCATCTGTGTGCCGGCACTGGGCGCATGCCA
>QAXD01000034.1:128535-146954 GCA_004335575.1 Haematococcus sp. NG2 | reverse complement strand
TGTCGGCCGCGGCCAGGGACGCGGCGGGGGGAGGCCCCGCGCTGCACAAGATCGAGCGCGCGGCGATCGCGGCGGCCACGCCCCTGTCGTACGCCCCGCACGAGCTGCTGCTGCTGAGTGAGTGGGCGGCGGGGCTTGTGGGCGTGCGGGGGGGGTGCAAGTGGCTGCTCAGTGTGTGGTGGGATGCGGCCAGGGCGATTGAATGGCTGCCCTTCTGGTCCTCAAAAGACTCGAGTGCTGGGTGCACTGTCAGCGCATGCACGTTGTTTTTTGTCTGTGTTTTCATGGCGCTGCATGTACATCGCCACCTGTGTGCACCCACATTCATGCCGCATGTACAGCACGTTTGTTTTGCGCCAACCGTGTGCGCCAACCAAGTGACCAACTAGCTACCTTAGCTGACGAACCAGCACAGCAACAAGCTGCTAGCTATCAGCTGGTTCCTAGCTTACGACCCCATGGTTGCTGTCACTTGGCCTCCTGCAGTCTACGAGCACCTCCGTGTGAGTGGGCTGCACACCGCTGCCGCAGCTCTTGCCCGAGAGGCGGGCCTCCCCAAGGTCATGGCCTCCTTGGCCGCCATCGGCGCCATCGCCGCCCTTCCCCCGACGTCCAATTCTACGCCCCTGCTGCTAGCTGGCTCGCCCGGGCCAGGAGCAGGGGGTGTGGCAGTGGAGGCGGGGGGTCAGGCCGGGCCTGCACCTCTCACTGGCCTCACACCTGCGCTGGACCTGGCCGGCCCGGCAGTAGCCGGACTGTACCGCCCCACCACGCCCACCCCTGTACTGCCTGTACTGCCTGCTCCTGCGGCCGCTGGTGCTGGGCACGCCGGCCTGGCTGTGTCCAGGGTGCTGTCTGGACCCTTACCCAGCGGTCAAGGTAATGCAGGGTTGAGAAGCGAGGCCACAGCCGGCGCAGCAGCTGCCGGTGCGCCTCTCTTCACCACACCGCTGCCCCCGGGAGCAAGGGGTGTGGCGGCTCTCAGTGCAGCCACCCCTGGGACAGCAGCACCTGTCGGTGCCACTGTGGCCAGGCCCAAGCCCGTGAAGCCCATCCCGGTGTCTGCGCAGCTGCTGGGTGGCCATGCGGGCGTGCTGCACACGACTGCAGTGCCAGCGTCCGCTGCAGAGGCGCTGCCCCTGCTGCAGCCGGAGGCGTCTCACGCGCGTGAGGGTGTGACTGGGCAGCTGCCGCCTGCCACAGTCCAGCCCAGCAGCAGGAAACGCAAGGCGGTGGATGGCCATGTGGTCACTCCTCACCCGATGTCACGTCTCCATCAGGCAACGACCCCAGCCCCCGAAGCGGCTCCAGGTCTGGCCGCGCCAGCCGCAACAGCGGTGGCGGTGAACGGAGCGGCGGATGCCAACGGGCCACCCGCCCCCATGGTGGCCGAGACGCCTGTTCAGGCGACGCAGAAGGTGAACGGCCCGCGGGCCGCGCCGCCCGCGTCCACGCTCAGGAAAGAAAGGGAGCCGCGGGGCAGCTCAGCGGCAGCTGGGGAGCAGCTGCAGCAGCACAAGGTGAGCAAGGACGTGAAGGACGGGGCGACGGGTGCGGGGCAGCTGGGTGGTCTGGCTCTGGCTTCCCAGAACCCGGCGCACCTCCCCCACCCCCACCCGCCTTCGTTGAGCCTTCCCAGCGCCACAGGTGTCCCCCTCCCATCCCTACCCGGGGGCGCCCTGTTCAACCCATCCCCGAACGCGGTCCCCTTCACGCACTCCATCCCCGCACTGTTTGCGTTGGAGATCGGCCGCTCGCAGTCCCCAAGCCTTGTGCCCGCTCCCACTGACGCTGAGTACGCCGCACGGCTCGCCACGATGCACGCGGCAAACGCGGCGTGGGGCGTGGGGGGCGCGGGTGCTGCGCCCACCCCCTCGGCGTCCCCTCAGGCAGGCAGGAAGTCCGTGGGCCAGGGCCCAGGGCGCTCCCTTGAAGCAGCCGCAGCGGGCGGGACGGCATTTGCGACAGCAGCAGTGACGGACACTGCGGGCCCAGGTGTCAGGCCGTCCCAGCCAGCTGCCGCAGCTGCTGGGCTCCTGACGCACAGTGCGCAACCAGGGGGCGGCATCACGCCAGGCAGCGGGTTATTCACAGCAGGGGCAGCGGGGGTAGCAGCTACTGGGGTGGTATCCGTACCCTCCCAGACCTCGGCTGTGCCCCCCGGGGCCAACCCGCTGCTGGTGGGGCTGCCCCGCGCATCTGGCACAGGCGTGGTGAAGGGCACCGTGGTCGTTGCTGGCGGGGCAGATGAACGGTTCACGGGAGGTGAACGTTCCACGGGAGGCGAACGGGCCACGCCCACCCCGGGCGGCCGGCGGCTGAGTGGGGGGGCCCCGTGCTTGTCCACGGCAGCCTCCACACGCCGCCTGGCCCGGCTGTGTGGAACCTCGGGCGCCACGATGGATGCAAGCGGGGGCGAGAGCCGTGATGCAGTGGCCACGGACACCTCCCACACCTTAAGTGAGCTTGGGGGTGTGTGGGCGGGGGCCGGCCCAGAGGCCGCTGGTGCAGGGGGCCCGTTGCAGGGGCAGGCCGCTGTGCGCCCCAGGCTGGCCCCGCATGTGGAAGCAGCATGCAAGGAGGCGGCAGTGATCGCGGGGCTGCAGGCGCCGTCAAAGCTCAACTCCATCGTGATGGCGTACCTCCGGCAACAGCACCGCCAGGCGTGCATGCAGCCACATGCTATCCCTGTGGCCGTACTGCCGCCCGTACCGCTGTCCAAGCAGTACCAACTGCCAACCGCCACGCGCGCGGGCGACGCGCCCGCGAACGCGGCTGCGCGCGTGGCAAGGCGCGAGCTTGTGGGGTGGCATGGGGGCCGGTGTGGTGCGCGTGCGGACCGCCACTTCATCTACTCCCGGTGCGCTTGCGATGCTTTTGCTGATTTGGCATGTGCATGTCCTGCGCCCTAGGCCTTGCCCGTGCGCTTGTCATGCTTTTTGGCATGTACATGTGCTGCTCCCCCGGCCTTGCCCATGCGGTGTCGAGATGCAGGCTGCATTCCTGATGCCCGTCCCTTGTGATCCATGTCAGCACGGCTCGTGATTCAAGCCAGCACAGCTCTAGGTTCAAGCCAGCACAGCTTGTGGTTCAACTCAGCACAGCTTGTGGCTCATGTCAGCACTGCGCGCCGCTGCCATGTGATCGGCCGTTCGTCTTCCGCCATGGCCCCTTCAGGTTCCGCCCGCTGCGCACGCTGCGAGACGAGGGGTCCATCTCCTTGTCTGCCGCGTTCATGGCCGAGGCTGACATCTTGGCGGTTGGGACGCACAGCGGTGGTGAGCGTCTGACTGCACGTTTGACTGCATGTTTGACCAGGGTTGGTCACCTGGAGTTGACCAGGGGTGACCAGGGTTGTTCACTGGAGTTGACCAGGGTTGGCCAGGATTGGTCACCGGAATTGACTAGGGGTGACCAGGGTTGGTTAGGGTTGGTGACTAGGGTTAACCAAGGTTGATGAGGGCTGGTGAGGGTTGGATGCAGTTGTCGCTATAGGTGGTGCCTGTAGGGCAGTGCTAGCCATGGTGGGGGTTTTGAAGGTGTATTGGACAACCTGCTACGGTGCCGCCGGGTTTGATTATGGCACCGAGTGCCCAGCGTTCGCTGGATGCATGCGCGGGCATGATTGCCAGCGTGTTTCTTGTCTGGGCGCTGTTGCCAGCGCTGCCATTGTCGGGCGGTGTTGCCATTGTCAGGCTCTGTTGCCATCAATAGGCGCTGTTTCCAGCTGCTGCCGTTGTTGGCACACATCGCACACGCACCGCACCGCACACGCACCGCACCGCACACGCACCGCACACGCACCGCACTCTCACCGCACACGCTCACACCTCCTCCATTCCCTCTTCTTCTTCACAAACCATTTCATGCTTGCAGACATCGTGGTGTACGACGTGGGCGCGGGCCAAATGGTGGAGGTGTTTGAGGGCCATGCGTCACCCCTGGTGCACCTGGTGTCCGCTCCTAACCCATGGGGTGCTGAGGCGGGGGCCACACTGCTGCTGTCCTCCTGCCGCAACGAGGTGCGCCCAGACCTGAACCCTGCAACCCAAACCATGAACCCAAACCATGAACCCAAACCATGGAAACCTAAACGCTAAACCCTGATATTTGAGCCTCTTTACCCTAAGCCCTGCAACTTCAGCCCAAACCCTAAACCCTGAACATTGAACCCTAAACCCCGAAAATTGAACCCTAAACCCTGAACATTGAACCCTAAACCCTAAACACCCTAAACCCTTCAACTCAAAGCCTACACCCTGCATGCACACCATGGACCATGGCATTTAGGAACCCTAACCCCTCAACTCTTCATCTCAAACCCTACACCCTGGATGCACACCAAATCTTTTCCCATGTCCTACGTCCTATGTCCTATGTCCTACGACCTATTTCCTATGTCCTATGTCCTATGACCTATGTCCTGTGTCCTACGTCCTATGAAACTGGAACTGGAACCCCGTCCGTGCTGCGCGGCAGGTGAAGCTGTGGGACGGCCTGGCTCTGGGCCGGGGGGCGCTTCACACGTGGGAGGGCGCCACACGCGGCTGTTTTGACGCGTCCGCCAACCGCGTGATTGGGGTGACCCCGCCAGGGGGTGGGGCGGCCCCGCGCCAGGCCTTGGTCTGGGACGTGCGCACGCACGCGCAGCTGCTGGCACTGCAGGTGGGGAGGGGTGCGCGTCCTATTCTCCTATATCTCCCTCTTCCAGGGCAGCAGGGGCAAGGGCTGCGGTCTGTGTTGTGCCGCCGAGGCTTGCTCTGGTGGTCTCGCTGTTGTTGTGGTCAAAGCGCAGGCTGGATGTGGAACACTATCAGCTGACACAGCGAGATGGACTGGTTGTGGGTTTGTCCTACTACGTGCCGTGCCGCCACGTGCATCCCTGCCGCTGCCTGTGTTTGCATGTCTGACTGGCTGCTGATCATTCAGTGTGGCCAAGATACAACCGATGTTTGTAAACGTGGAATGGTAATGAAT
Source organism: Haematococcus sp. NG2 (assembly GCA_004335575.1). Lineage (NCBI taxonomy): Eukaryota > Viridiplantae > Chlorophyta > Chlorophyceae > Chlamydomonadales > Haematococcaceae > Haematococcus > Haematococcus sp. NG2. The sequence goes on along the minus strand of QAXD01000034.1, from coordinate 141,977 downwards.
ATCGACAATCCAACGATCTGACACGGCTGCTGCAGGAGTCAGACTCGCTCGCGGCACTGAACTCCCCGATGCGCCCCTCGTCCCGTGCCACCCCGCCCGCCTGCTTCGACCCGTCGGGCAACCTGGTGCTGTGGGGCGCCTCGCTGTGGGACACCCGGTGAGCTGATCCTGCTGCCAACGACATAACGTGGTGTGCTGCATGCTGGTGCAGTTGTGTGCTGACGGCTGCATGTCCAATGCATATGATAGCTCCGACAGCCCTTGGAAAGCAACAGCTTACTGAATGCAAAACAGCCGCTGGTGCCTCAGCTGTGGGTATGTGCTGACAAACTATGCAGCCCCCAACGCCCCACCCCCAACCCACCATCCCAACCAACCAATGACCACCCTCCACCGCCCCACCGCTTCTTGTCTCTGCAGGGCGCCCACCACTGCGCGGGCCCTGCACACCTTTGATGTCTTCACTGAGGCCCTGGACACCGTGTCTGGCACCTTCCACCCAGCAGGCTCCGAGGTACAGCTGTACTGCTGTACTTCCACAGCCGCTTTACTGTTGTACAGCAGCTCCTTCATACAAGTGTACTGCCTCATTATGTGCAGCTGCACTGCTGCGTTTTGTACTGCTGTACTGCTGTGTCACTGGGGGCTGCTTGTGGCTGCCTGTGGGGGCAGCTGCCTTGATGGGACAGTAGCTGCACCAGGCATTCCAACTGCATCCTTGCAGCGCGCTTCGGGCAGATCAGGGGCTTGGGCCCCGCTGCCTACCCGCTGTGGCTGCCCAGTGATTGGCTGCTGCTCGCACAGGGCCAACTGTTGATGTGCATTCAAAACAAATGTGCTGCTGCCGCCTGTGCACGAGCGCACACAGGTGCTAATCAACAGTGAGGTGTGGGACTTGAGGACGTACCGCCTGCTGCGCAGTGTGCCAGCCCTTGATGGCACTCAGGTGATCTGGGGTTTTAAGGGTTTAGGGCAGGGCTGGGTTTTTAGGGTTTAGGGCTTAGGGCAGGGCTGTGTTTTCTGTGCTGGGTGAGGCGGTACGATATAACTCGTGCTACGGTATTGTGCGCAGTGTCGTTATGTGTGCAGTATGGTAATCAGCAGTATGGTGTTGCCTGCAGTATGGTATTGTCAGCGGTATGGTGTTGCATGCAGTACGGTATTGCCAGAAGTACGGTATTGCCGGCAGTTTCCCCTGCTACAGGATGTGGGCCGCATGCAGTGGGGCATGTCCTGCAAGCCATGCATCAACGCAACGCTGAGCTGAGGCTCTGCTGCGTTTCCAGGCTCTGCTGACTTTCAGGGTGTGGTGTGCTGCGGCTTTCGCGCCGCAACGTTGTCGTGCACTGCACACCAACTGCCTGACCCCATGAGCCACCACATCACATGCACCACAGTGTGCGCGGTGTTCAGGTTGCCTTAGCCCCAAAACCCTAAACCCCGAAACCCTAAACCCTGAACCCTGATACCCTAAGATCCAAAACCCAAACAGCACCTTGCTGACAGATGACATGCCGAAGGCGCCGCAAACCGTTCCCTTTCCTCATATGGAAAATTCTCACCTTACGCGCCATGTGCCGTCCGCCGTGCTCTTCCTTATGAAACAAAATCTGGAAATCCGGAACGTGCGCTGCGCTCTTCCGCACGGCAGGTCGCGTTCAACAGCACGGGCGAGGTGGGGTACGCGACGCTGAGGCGGCGCGGGGGCGAGGAGCTGGCCGCCCTGCTGGCCCCCCGCCGCGTGCGCCACCCGCTGCATGCCGCGTTCCGCGTGGTGGACGCGTGGGGGTGGGGCGAGGTGGCCACGGTGGACGCGGAGCGGTGCGTGGGGGGCCTGGTTAGGCCGTGCGCAACGCCGGGGCCTGGTTTGGCCGTGCATGAACCTGGGGCCTGGTTGGACTGTGCATGCGGGGGGCCTGGTTGGGCTGAGCACGCGAGAGGCCTGGTTTGGCCATGCACGACGCCGGGCCCTGGTTGGCCATGCACGGTGCCGGGGCCTGATTACATCAGTTCATGACCCTGTGGATCTCCTTATCCTCCTCCTATCACTCTCTCATCACACGCATGACACACGAGCCACGTGGCTGCAGGCGGGCGCAGTGCAGGGAGCCTGACCCGTTCAACTCCTTGTGACCGTTCATTTTCCCGCACATCTTGCCCTGTAGGGCTGTGCTTGACCTGGCGGTGGAGCCATCCAACTGCCTGGTGGCTCTGGTCACACTGGACACGGTGGATGACACACTGTCTGGCGGTGTGCGCCTGTATGAGGTGCGCATGCGTCTGTCAGTCAGTCTGTCAGTCAGCCTGCCTGCCTGTATGTCTATCTGCCTGTGTCTGCCTGTCGGTGTGTCCGTCTCTGTGCCTGCCTGGCTGCCCGTCTTTCTGCACAGCTGGTCAGCAGGCGTGCAATTGTTTTGGATGCATCACGTGGGGGTGCATTACGGTGCATGCCGGGTATGCTGCAACACGGGCATGTGCCGGTTTACGATATAACCATACCGGTATATCACCTTGGCATCATGCGGCATCAGGCTCAGAGCTCAGAGATCAATGGCGATCACGAGATTGGTGATGGATGATGAGTTTTATGGTGGATCTAACTGTGGATCTAATGAATACTCTGGTCACGATCTCACACGCGGCCGCAGGTGGGGCGGCGGCGCCCAGTGGCTGACGACAGTGAAGAGGATGATGAGGAGGAGGAAGAGGAGGAGGAGGGGGCGAGTGAGGATGATGAGATGGACCTGGACGCACTGCTGGGCTCGGGCTCGGACGATGACATGACCCTACCCGGTGCGCCCGCCTCATATATCAGCACAGCGTGAGGCAGATCCTCAGCGTGTGGCCTGAGGATCTGCCATATGCAGAGAGGATCAGGGCGTGAGGATCAGGGCCAGAGGATGTGGCAGATCCTCAGACCACATCCTCAGGCCCTGATCCTAACGTCCTGATCCTCGCCCTCTTGCTCGCTCGCCCACTCTTGCTCACTCTCCCAATGCCTGTTCCACTCCCTTACTGCCTGCCTCACTCTCCACCCCACACATGTACGCTCACACACTGTCCTTTGTTCTGCCCCTCACATGTGTTTTCCCGCACCGTCCGTTTGTACTGCCCCTCACACGTACTCTTGCGCGCCCTCGTACTGCCCCCCGTGCCTGCCTCACTCGCCCAATCTTGCTGGCCTGCCGCTTTTCACTGTTGCTCACTCGCCCCCTGCATGCCTCACTCCCTACCCCACACATGTATGTTTGAACACCGTCCGTTTGTACTGCCCCTCGCACGTACGTTTGTACACCCTCCTTTTGTACTGCCCCCCACACGTACTCTTGCGTGCCCTCGTACTGCCTTACACACATACCCTGCCTTACACACATACACCCATATGCGCGCCTTCGTACTGCCCCCCCGCAGGCACCACCCCGCGGCCTCCTGGCCGGCGGCGGGGCCGGGGCGGGGCCCGCGCGCGCATCGCTGGCACTGATGCCTTGGTGATGGGCGAGGGGGAGGCGGCGGTGCGTGAGGCTGAGGGTGGAGCTGGTGGGGGTGGTGAGCCGGGCACTCGAGGGCCACCCCCGGGCGGCTTCCTGGTGCGTGGCTGGGGCTGGGTGCGCCATACAAGTTAGGAGTTAGTTATGGGTTGGTTGTGACTTGGTAATGGGTTTAAAAAGCTCATTTGCTACGTATGTGCATGGGCTGCTTAGGCCCATATGCTACATAGGCACATGTGCTACAAGCAGAGTGCTACATAGCCAACATAGGCTCATGTGCTACATTACATAGGCTCATGTGCTACAAGCAGTGTTGATCGGTGCACTGCGCACAAGCTGCGCTGCCGCTCACCTTTGGGTCCAGTGGCCGATGGTGGCCTCTGTCCTGCTTCACTTGCCTTTATCCTGCTTTCCTCTTGTTCATGAGGTCCACAGACACATGGGCTTTCCATAATGTGTGTGTTTATAGATATCATAAGTTCATAATTCTTCTGTTGTCTGTTCCTTTCCTTCTGATGTTTCATGCCGCCTCATGGCACAACTTGGGCCCTACCTGTTGCCTTGAACAGCTTTGGCCTGCGCCCCTTGTTTGCCCACCGCCCACCCGCCATGGCCCGTTCACGTCCCCGTGGACCGTCCGGCTGCCGCAGGTGGGGCAGGAGGAGGATGAGGAGGACGAGGAGCCATCGTCGGAGGGGTGGGACGATGAGGAGGCCGCACTGCGGCAGCAGATGATGGTCATGGGGGGCATGGGCTCACCCATCTCACTCTCCCAGGTGTGTGAGGCACCCCTCACAGCCCTCACACTCATTCTTTAGGCATGTACAAATTCCAGCCTGTTAGTGGGAGTAGCTTTGTTTGTTGTTGGTTGGTTGGTTGGTTGGTTGGTTGGTTTGCTTTAGGTATGTTCAAGCTCCAGCACGCTTGTCAGTGCTTATACAGCATGGGGTTGGGATACTTCCAGGCTGTTTCAGCACTGTTATGCGCTCGCATCATGTGTCAGCCTCACACATGGCACTAATGTGCCACAGGACCTTGATGTCGCCCACTGCACTGAGAGTCTGAGACCAATGTCTGGGGGCCCACTGCCATGCCACTGCTGCACTTGCCACCCGCACTGTACTGCAACTCATTGTACTGCCTCCTACAGTACTGCTACCAACCGAACTGCAACAATTTGCACTGTTGCCTACCGTACTGCAACTCATTGTACTGCCACAGCCTGTACTGCCGCCCACTGTACCGCCTCGGCCTGTACTGCCTCAGGGCCTGGAGGACGAGTATGAGGAGTATGAGGAGGACGACGGGGAGTTTGACGAGGGGGCGTTTGACGAGGACGAGATGATGGACACGTCACACAGTGGGGAGGATGAGGGAGAGGAGGGTGAGGGGCTGATGCTGGTGGACGATGGCAGTAGCGGCAGCAGCGGCAGCAGCGGCAGTAGCGGCAGTAGCGGGGACGAGGGGAGTGAGGATGAGTGGGAGGAGATGGACCTGGCTGAGCTGGAGGCAGCAGGTCTGGTGGAAGCCACAGGGACAAGGGCTGGGACTGGGGCTGGTGCTGGTGCCGGTGCACGTGGTGCTGCTGGTCACAGAGCAGGTCCCAGCACCGGCGCCACAGCAGGTAGCACTGGTGGTGGGGCAGCTGGTCCCGGGGCCAGCGCTGGTGCTGGCACAGGTGCTGGCGTAGGGGCAGGGGCAGGTGCTGCTGCAGCTGAATCAGCAGGGCCCCGAGCGTTACAGCACCCGCAGCAGGACGGCGGCGCCGCCCACACTTTGCGTGCCACCCTAGCCGCAGCTCTGGCATCTGCACTGCCTACGACCGACGGTGGAGGGAGCACACAAGGCGAGCGTGGGCAGGCTGAGGCTGGGCCATCTGGGCGGGGCGGCAGGAGGCGTGGCAGCAGCAGCCAGGCAAGGGGCGGTGCAGCAGCCACCAGGAGAGGGACGGGGCACGGGAGCAGGCATGGTACTGCTGCTGGCCGTGCAGGCCGCAGCAGGCAAGCAGCTGGGCAAGGAGCAGCGGACGGCGGCGGTTCTGGCGGGGCAGGGGAGGGCGCAGCCGCAGCAGCCGCGCAGGGCGCAGCAGGCGCAGCAGCAGCAGCAGCAGCAGCAGTGGGGCAGGAGGAGGGTGCGGCTGTGCACACGGCTCCCATGTACACGGCAGCGGCAGGCAGTACAGGCAGGCAGGGGGATGGCGGACCAGGCACCTCGTCAGCTGGCACAGTTGCAGTGGCCCCCTCAGGCAGGCGCACTCGGCGGCAGGCTCAGGCAGCTGGGGCACGGGGTGCAGCTGCCACAGCCGCTACAGCTACCGCTACTGCCGCTACTGCTGCAGCCGCTACTGCTGCCACTACAGCATCAACCGCTACTGCTGCTACTGCCGCTACTGCTACTGCCGCTGCTGCTGCTGGCCGGCGCAGCACAGAAGCCCCCACCGCCCCTGGGACCCAGCCGGCCCCAGAGGCCAGCAGGAGCAGGGGCCAGTCGCGCGCAAGGGCCACTCGAGGGCAGCGGGCAGGAGCAGCTGGCACAGGTGCCGCAGCTGCAGACGCAGGTGACGCAGCTGCTGCTGCACAGCCAGGACCAACAGCAGCTGCTGCACAGCCAGGGCCAGCAGGTGCTGGTGGCGGTGCTGCTGGTGGTTCGTCCGGTGGAGGTGCCGCTGCTGTTGGGCGCAGGGGCCGTGGTGGGAGAGGTGGGGCCGCAGGGACGTCGAGTGCACAGGCAGCCCCAGCCGCCGCAGCAGAACCAGCAGCATCAGAACCATCTCCAGCCTCCGCTTCTCCTGCCGCCACTGCTGCCACGCAAGCTCAGCAGGGCGCAACAGGCGCGGCGGCGCGAGCCACAAGAGCGCGACGGGGGCGGGAAGCCGAAGAGGCGGGAGCAGAAGGGGCGGCTGGCAGTGAACGGGCCACGGCACGCAACAGCCGGGCACGGAGCAGGCGGGGGGAATGAGAACAGCAAAAGTAAGGTGGTGTGACGAACAGCGACGACTCGGGGAAATAAACAAGCTGACAAAGCTACGCACACTCACAGGCCCTGCAGCGACCTTGGGACATGTTCTTTTTAGTTGTTGTGACTTATGAACTGAGTTGTTGTGAACCGAAGTTGTGAACTGAGTTGCTCATTGCCCAGGGTTCAATGCGTAAAAGAGTAACAGGAAGCACATTAAATCAGACGAACATCTCGTGTTATCCAACCGCATGGCACCGAACGCCATGCCCATCAGCCACTTTGAGCCAATCTGAAGCTGTGTGCTTTGTATGCCACACAACAGCATGGCAACTGTCGGACTGTGAGATGTGGTACACAATCAAGGTCGGGTCGCTGGAAGAAAGCAACCCTGAACTCCAACCCTAAATCCTAACGTGTCAGCTTGAGCACACCAAGAGGATCTCCAGGAAACACACAACGAGGCGATTGACAACATAGCAGGTCATCGAGTCAGGATTATAAGAGGAGACGTGAGTCAGCTGCATTGAACAGGTCTGGCTGCAGGATACAGGTGCAGGCGGAAGGAAACATGTTACATGTGGTTTGCGCGACAGCATTGCATATCCAACACCTACTCCTTAACACACAATTTTACAGAGCACCAAGTGGGTGGGGTCCCAGGCAGGCACAAAGGCCTGAGAAGCAGCTGGACTATAACATCAGGCATAGCAGCAGCAAATCAATTGCAGCAAAGATGAGCGAAAGAATCAAGTGCACAGCACCTGGACAGCTACAACCCTGGCTGGCACGGGCATATCTCAGCCCAGGCAGAACACACCCCAGCATGAATGCAACCTGGCACAGCTACAAGCTCCAACCTACTTCAAATGTGCAATTCAAACAGGCATGAAAATGCTTCTGCGCACAGCATAGTGTCACAGCACCCAGTCGCCAGCCTGATGTATCTGTGCCATGTCAAGCTGCAGTGATTAGCCTGCAGCTAGCTGGCACTCTTCCCCAATAACCCAGGCATAGCTGACCTGGAGCAAGCGCATCTTAGGGCCATACCTAACAAGCCGACACCTGCCTAGCGTCTATACGCATCCCATGTGTTGGGTGGACAAGCGAGCAAGCTGTGATGAGCATACGCCCCATCAAAAACAAGCTGTGAAGCAGCCCTGGGGCCAGCTCCAAAACAATGGGGGAGGAGGGAGGTTCAGAGGATTCCTCTTTGCATCAGCATGTCTGGATAGCACAGCAAAGCCCATCCATGCACAGCACCACCATGTGATAAGCACGATGCTGAGCAAGACTTGGACAACTCATCCTGCATGCACGCTACGGGTCGCAGGCATCATGAGGCGCAAGAAATGTAGGCCACCTTCTAGACAGGTAGTGCCTCTGCACCTCTGGACTCCCTCAAAGCATACATCTTCAATCCATCTGTTGCGCAACCCAATAAAACATCACAAAGGAACAGCAAATGAGGCAGTTGAGATGAATCGCTCATCCAACCATGTGATGGATGCCTCAGCTCCCCTTAATACACGGCCCGTTGTGCATACAGAGCATACTCTCAGAGCATACAGAGCCTACAGAGCCTATCCCACACTGAGGATACAGAGCATACTCTCTGCACACAACCCGCCTCGAAGCACACACCCAGCTCATGCCAGGGCTCGCAGGCAACACTCACACGAACCACAGGCAGTGCTAGGTGTCAGGCGCCTGCGCTGCATGCGGGTGCTCTCGAGTGTCCAGGCCAGGCTAGTGGGCTGCAGGGGGCTGCGCGTTACCCAAGGTCGGCCGCCACCGAGCCAGCCGCCAGTCCCGGCTTGCACGCATGGCGGCATGCAGGTTGGCGGGCCGGACGACGGCATGGGTGGGAGGGAAGGGGACCTGTGGGTAGGCGGTCACAGGGGGGTCCTGGCCCGTCTCAATCCACCAGGAATAGGCCATGGCCAGGAGCGCGTCGCTGGTGTTGGGTGGGATGTAGGGGGCGAGCGTCGACCCTGCGGGCGCCACGGGCACATGGAGCAATACCACGCAACGCGATGAGCATGGGAAGGGCAGGCAGAAGGTTCAGTGAGGCAGCGCGCGCAGGCTGCAGGTGAACATCAAGGCCACATCAAAGATGGGAAAGGGAGGCGGAAGGTTTATTGTAACCTCCCCTGGCTGATGATAACACAGCACCAGTTCAACACAGCGCAAGACCCCATCCCCCACACGACATGCGTCACGTGGTTCACCAGCACAGGCACACACAACTCCCCCCCCCCACACACACACACCGATTAGGTTCATGGTCGGCGCAAAGGTGAGCGGCGGCGGGTTGAGTGCACGTGCCCGGCCCTCTGCGCCGCTCGCGCCGCAGCAGTACACATTCCACAGGGTGGTGAACGCCGCGGCATGCGTGCCGCGGTTGTCCGCGCCACCCGCGGTCCATGTGCGCCATGTACCGCCTATGTGGGCAATACAGGGGTGGCGCGCAGTACATGTAAGCACAGGCAGTAAAGGTGGTGGTGCACAGCACAAGCACGGTGGCGCCTCTACCTGTGCGAAAAGGAGCCTCTACGTGTACCAAAAGATGCGCTACCTGTGCTGACGTTGGTCCACAGGGTGGCGTAGGTGTGGGTCCGGTGGTGGTCCATGGTCAGATCCACCGCTGCCCCGTTGCTCACCACATTGCCGCGCGCAAACCACTCGAATGAGACGTCGTGCACAAACTGAGCCTGTGTGTGCCGTGCATGTGTGCGCTGTGACATCCGCCCCGGGTGTGCTGACACAGCTGCAACCTCATGTGTGCATTGAATACTACTTGTTGGAAGGGAAAAAACACACTGTTCCGTGTAAAACGTCCAGCGTGCATGATCACACAGCTGCAACCACACATCAGCACTGCCTACCACTGGTTGTCACAACCAAATAAAGCACACCATATCCAGATACATGAACTATCCAGATACAGTACATGAGCTAGCTGCACTGGATGGCATCATGGCATTCATCCCACACAGCAGCCCATGCAGCATATGTCCAGGTCCCTGTCGACCGTGTGCACGGTCTGACATGGGTTGGCATTGTAGCGCACAGCGCAGCAAGCACAGTGCATGTCGATTGCGTCTGTGGTATGTCAAGCACACCTTGATGCTGAAGTCGGTGAGGATGCTGTCACTTGTGTCCTCCACCATCTGCACCCCATGGTGTCCCTCCAGCTTCCCACGGCCTGTCACAAGGGCAGTGCCACGAGGCGGGGGAGGGGGGTCAAAAGCCGGGCCAGGGCTCATGGAACAAGAAACAAGAAAAAAGTGGAAGAAACAAGAAAAAAGTGGGAGGAGCACTGGGAAGCGGCTGGAGAGGTTTGACGCTACAACAATCGGCATGCAGGAACATCTTTGAAAAGTACCGTATCATCATTATTCCAACATGAGGGAGTACTGGCGGAAGGGAGTACTGGCAGGCAGCAGCCACGATGCCTCTTCAGCAGGGGTGATGCTACAAGGTCAGGGCCCATGTACGAGGCCCAGGCTGCACATCCAGGCAGTACAATCTGCCCACTAAGGCAGTGCAGCAATACACATGGGCAGTACAGGCCTTGATCACCGCTGCACACAGGCGCAGCTGTGTAACACCTGCGTGCACAAAGGCACTGCTGCACAGCCAGCCCTCTTCCCTCTCACTTGGCCCCATGCATCCTCACAGGCCCTCACAGGCCCTCACATGTCACACCACTCACTCTGGGTTGTGCGCAGGTAGATGCCAGTCATTGTGCAGAAGCGTGACCGCTGCAGCACCAGTGCCAGGTCAGCGTTGACAAACTCCACATCACGGACCTGTGAAGTGGAGTGTGGGAGGCCATGGTGTGGCAGAGTGAGAAGTGTGACCAGGAACCACAAAATGTGTGACCGGGAGTCACACAGGCACAAACAACGGGGGTGCCACGAACAACCAAACCATCATGAAGCATGCTGGGCTGGTGTGTGCGGGGATTCAGCTAACATCTGATTCAGCCTGACTGTGCAACGCGGCAGTCAGGCTGCAGCAGCGCAGTGAGATCACACGTTCCACACCAGGCTCACCCAGCAGTTGTACAGGTTGCGCATCTGCAGCGCGTTGTAGCCGTGCTCCTTGAAGTGCCCAGGGTACTCGGTCCAAGGGAACACAAAGGACAGGCCGCTCACACCCAGCCCTTGGGCAGCAGCAGGGGGCGACCACCTGTAGAGGGGGAGCAGGCACATACATGCTTTTGAATGGAACTGGCATGAGTTTGTGGTACGGGGCAGTGCAAGCACGGTTTCTTGGGGGTTGAGATTAGAGCTGCCAGCCAGTACTGCTATTGCTGTAGAACGCAGCAGGGGCACCCCTTTAAATCAGGGTTGCAAACTTGCGATGCGCAGGCCTGGGTGTGCCCTGTGTCGGATCAGATGAGTGAGCATTCCAATGGGCCATGAATGCCAGTTTAGGGCTTTCCAGGTGCAGGTTTCAGGGTACAGGTGTTAAGGTACGACCTATAGTGCAGTACTACCTATAGCGTAGTACTCACGCGTACAGGCGCGGCTGCAGGATGGTGAGGGCGTTCCAGGGCAGAGGCCGCTCCAGAAGCACGACGCCCCCACTGCCTCCACTGACTGTTGCCAGCTGCCTCACCCCCAGCACCCGGGAGTGGAAGGAGTAGACCGACGTCTTGTTGATGCACTTGAGGGCCTCAGTGCAGATGTCGTCGCTCACATACTGGTTCATCTCCTGGAAGAGGACCCCGTTCACGTCACTCAGAGTGATGCCGATCCAGCTGCCTGGCTTCACTGCGCTCACGTTGGCCACCTGCACACGAATGGGCCAGCCTAATTACACTTACAGGATCTCACGGGGGTTGAAGTTCGGTGCGGGCAAGGTGGTGTGATGGCGGGCGGTGCAATGGAGGCAATGGTGTGGAGAGTGAGCACACTGAGCAGCAGCACACGTGCATGACCAGAAGCGGCAGGGGCTGCTGGCACCGGCGCGGGTGTAGGGGTGCAGGTATCCAACACATCACGTGCACAGCATGATTGTGTGCTGCTTCCAAATGTGTGCTGCCAGCACGGCCTTTAGACATCCCGCTGGTAGAGCAGTACTGTGCATGCATGCTGTCACACCCAATGACCGTACCTCAATGATGAAACTGCCGCGGTACGCGCTGGTGGTTAAGGTGGTTAGGGGGCGGCTGGTGGGCGGCCACGTGTAGTTCCCATTCACACTGATGAAATAAGGTCCGAATGAATAGATGCTCCGGCCCAGGGAGTCCGTCTCATTGAACCGGCCGTCCACCTGATCAAACAAACGATGCACACCACCCATGCATTCGACGCATGCCATACACATGTAGGTGTGAGGCAGATAAGGATGTGTCATATGGGTTTGACCTTGCTGAGCCGTGTAGTGATCATGGTGATAGAGAAGGATGCTCAGCCGTGAGCATGCCCTTCATCATGACCACCGTAACAGGCCCGGGTACCGCGGTTACTAAAGCCATATGAGCAATAGAAGAATAAGCTACAATGTTTTTAAGATCAGTTATGATGAAGGGCATGTTCACGGCTGTTGCCGGTATGCTCTGATGCATGTGGGCAGCCCAGCGCTGAACGTGTCAAGAGAGCTGTGGAACACGTTCAGCGATCCTCAGAACAAGTTGGGAGGCAAGAGACCCGCGGACAGGTGTGCTCCCAGCCTGCTGCGCCTCTTACTAGTGCCCTGATCATGAAAACACCTTCCACGCCATAACGCCATCCATGTCACAACATCAGTCACACCCATCCCAGCTGTGAGGCACTACAACAGCGTCAGTATGATGCGGATGCATCGGCTTGAACAGCTTGCAGATGCTGGGATCGTGTTGCTATGGGGGTGCGCGCCCTCACACCTCGCCCTCACACTCACCTCCTCCATGTTCAAAGGGAAGTTCAGAATAGTGACGCCCCGGCCTTCCCCTTGGAGTGAGATGCCTCGTGTGATGATCAGCCGCCGTGTGATGGTGTACCTGCAGGCAGTACAACGGCGCAGTACAGCAGTACAGCGTCATGGTGCAGTACAGTGTGCCATACCATGGGGTGCAGCACAGCACACCAATCAGGGACCAGGCGGTAGGTACGGAGAAAACAACACAAGGGATGACCAGCACCCAGGCACACATCGAGTGAAAGATGCAGCACGGATAAGGGCCCGCAGCAACGGCGCCACGGTGACCAGCTGATGCCACGCTGCTCAGCTGCCCGATTTAAACCCATCCTAAAACCACTTATCAACAGCGCAATCCATCATAAAACCACTGATCAAAAGCGCAATCCATCATAAAAACACTGATCAACAGCGCATAAACCACTCACGTGCCCCGAGGAAAGAACAGCGTGCACCCGGCCGGCGCCCCTGCCAGTGCCGCTGCGATGGCGTCCGTGTCGTCTGCGATGCCATCCCCCTGCGCGCCCCAGGCCAGGATGTTGACCACCCGGATGCCATTCTCATCCACCACGCCTGCCCTGTCGCTGGAGTAGGTGGGCCGGCCAAGAGGGGGAAGCTCCCGATCCCCTGCAGCATAGCCTGCACACCGCGCATGAGGCACACCGCGCATGATGCACACCGCGCATGAGGCACACCGCGCATGATGCACACCGCGCATGCACAGATGGTGAGATCCGTGACCCTACGACTGGCACTGTCCAAGGGCAGCCTAGAGACCATGAACACGCGGTACAGCAGCACCACCAGTACAGCAGTACAAATGTACAGCACAGCAGTACAAGCCGGGCATCACAAGCGTGGCCCGGCCGGAGCGCTCGGATAGGCCTGCCACATGACAGCTGCATGTGCACAGTCTACATCTCATTTGTGTTTCTGCATCTGATTTCTGCTCTGCTTCACAGCCCACAACAGCCCCACACACCTGCAAACGAAAAGTCGGGCAGCCGGTTGGTTGGCATCCACAGCTCCCCCTCCTCTCCAAAGAGCACGGAGGTGAAGGGGGGAGGGGGGATGAGGGGCGGTGGG
>QAXD01000034.1:83263-119307 GCA_004335575.1 Haematococcus sp. NG2 | reverse complement strand
GCAAGCGACGTGGGGCCGCGCGGATCGTGTGCTGCGTGCCGTGGCCACGGGCCCCTGCCACACGCTGGCGCTGGGGGCGGATGGCCGCGTGCACGCGTGGGGCGCTGCGTGGCTGGGCCAGCTGGGCCACACGCAAATGGTGCGTGTGTGTTGTGTGTGTGTGTGTGTGCGCGTGTTGGGGCAGGAGGTGCTGGCACAAGGGCTGCCTAGCAGTTGGGGCCATTAGGGTTTAGGGCTTGAGGTTCAGGGGCTAGGGCTCTAGGGCTTCGTGGGGGAGGGTCCACAGTAGCCTGCGAGAGCATCCGCTGTGCGCTTCATCTGGCACACGTGCCTGCTTTGATGGCCCCATGCCGCATTTTCCCCATACACTGTTCCCCAAACTCCCACGCCCTCCCACCGGGTGTGAGGTGTCCATGCATGCCTGGTGCCTCATGCATCGCGCATGGGGATGTGGCCATGCTGCGCAGATGGCGACCGGCGGCTGCCTGCTGCCCTACCATGAGCGTGACTTTGCGGAGGCCACGACGCTCAACCCAGCCACACCCTTCCCGACAGACTATGGGCAAGCCATCGGGTTGGACCCTGGGGCGGCCCAATCAGGGTGAGCTGGACCCTAAACCCTAAACTGTTGGCCGCACGCGTTGCAGCCTGCACGATGCATAGTGTCTCGCAGCCTTGGACAGCCATGGCAAATCAAGATGGCATTCCATCTCCTCTGCATCAAGATGATGTCATGGTTGTCGTGCTGTATGGTTCTGCCATCGAGTGTTGTTACTGTCCCCATGTGACGTCAGACTACTGTACCATCAAGACCATACCGCCCTGTCCTCATCATGTTGTCGTTCACTACTCTTGTTCCCTCTTGATCACTACTCTTTGTCACTCTTGTTCACTACTCTTGTGGGCCCGCAGGCCGCGCCCTCGCCGCGCCATGGGCTGCGTCACGGTGCTGGACAGCAAGGCCGTGTGCCAGATGGGCCTCATGACACCCTCCATGACCTCCATGCCACCGCCTCACGACTTGGATGGTGGGAGGTCGGGTGGTGTGTGGTGTGGTGTGTGGTGTGGTCACTGTGGTGGTGGGTGGGTGCGGCTGATGTGGTCCAAGGAGAGGAAGATGACTGGACCGCAGCCCCTCAGGTCCAACGTAGCATCGCCGTAGCAAGCCAAAGGACTAGGGAGAGGAAAAGGGAAACGGATGGGCTGGTGCCTGGGGTGGTGGAACTGGGGTGTGGGCTGGGGCTGGGGTGAAGTACTGGCTACATCCACATATGCCATCCAGCCATGTATGCACTCCTTCTTACCCACTCAGATTGCATGCACACTGCTGCTGTGCATTCATGCTTCTGCAGTGTAGCTTGTCCACACCCTTGCATGCACACTCCTGCTTGTGTGCTCTTGCCTGCACGACCTTGCACGCGCCACACTCTTGCTTGCACGGCTCTGTTTGCACGCTCGTGCTTGCGCAAACTTGCTTGTGCACTGTCTGCGCGCGCCCCCTGCAGGCATCGTGTGCGTGTCCGCTGGCAGCGCACACTCAGCTGCAGTAACGTCAGACGGGGCGCTGCTGGTGTGGGGGTGCAACGACAGCGGTGCCCTGGGCGTGCCACTGGGGGCGGACCACCTCATTCAGCCTTGGGTGCAGTCGTGAGTGCAAGGCCAAGGCCGCTGATCCGGCAAGCTGTGCATTCGGGATGAAAACTGCGATTCGGGATGCAAAAGTTGGCGTCTAGATTCTGGTTCTAGTCGTCTAATGCTTGATCCTCGCCGAGGGTTCACCTGCTTCATCCAGCATGGCATTCACCCCACCTCTCTGCCCATTTCTATCACACATTGGGGTCATGCACCATGCAAAGGCCACTGGTGCATCCGTACCGCTGTACTGACAGCTGTGTCCAAACCTGCCCACACAGGACTGGGTGCAATTGCGCTGACAGCCAGTGTCAAGGTCCCACTAAGGTGCGCTGTGGAACAGTATGACAGGATTCAAGAAGCTTCTTCCTGCACCCACACCGCTCAGCGCGACTCAAACTCTCTGTCTGTGGCTTGGCAGCCGCCGCCTGCGTGGCTGCAGCCTGCAGTGCCACTAAGGCTCCGCAAGCTGTGCACCAGGTGTAGACTTGGAGGTGAACACCAGTGCCCTCTTTGCTGCTTGGAGGTGAACATAATGGTCCTGTTTGCGGCGGGGTTGTGTTTGGATGCAGGTGGTCTCTGTGTCATCACCCATCCGAGTGGATCTCACAGGAGTGGCGTCAGGACGTGTGGTGGAGGTGCGTGGCATGGATCCCACCACTGGTGCACAACAGGCTCCGTGGACTGGCTCTGATCCTGTGAAACTTGCATGTGTCCAGTTTGCTTTCGTTCCTGAATAGTGGGCCAGCTGCACTCATCGCATCTGCCACCCACTGGATGGTTGGCCGATTGAAATTGCTCGAGCCGTGGTCAGCAAGTGCGGCACAGATGTGAGTGTTGCAGACCATGTGTTTGGGGGCTAGGCCCGGCTGCCTGGTTCCCCATGCGCCACACATGCCAGGTGCTGCACACCTTCGCGCAGCAGTGCACAACCTGCACATCATGGGCGCATGGACGCATGGACGCTTGGTGTGCGCAGGTGGCGTGTGGGGCGGCCATCACGGTGGCGCGCACCGATATTGGGGAGGTGGTCAGCTTTGGGGCGGCGTGGCGTGAACCAGCACGGGTGGACCAGGTGTTTCCAGATGGCGAGGTGCGTGGAGCCCATGACTGCTGTGATTTCCGTACACAGAATTTACGACTTGGAAGTCGAATACGAAAACGATAATGGGACCCATACGGAACCCAATGTGACCGCTCTCTCACCACTGCTGTTCCATGCCTGCACTGGCTGCATGTGCTCTGCTCCACGGACATCTGTGGCGCACAGCACATGCAGCCAGTGCAGGCTCTACGATGAACATCTCATGGATCGGGTTCACAACACGCGACCAGAGGGTCAGATACACGATGCAGATGGCTAACTAGCCCCCAGGATGCGCGCGCGTCGCGTTCAGCACGATAAAAAAGGTTCCTGGGTGGGCCACCCCCATGTGACCCAACCGCCCATCCCGTGCTAGATGAACATGCAAACAACGAAAGCACCCCGGGGCTTCCTGCCCCGTCATCCGCATGTCAGCACTGGGGGCGCAGCAGCCCAAACCGGGGTGTGTCTGGGCTCTGGGCGCCTGGTTGTAAGCAGAAACGGCAACAGCTGTGGTTTGTGCGTGGCTGCAGATCGGCGCGACAGTCGCTGCAGGCGGTGCACACGCGCTGGCTGTGACTCAGCCGGGGGGTCAGGTGTTCTATTGGAGCAGGTGCGTTGGGGCGTGGTGCAGTGACTGCTTCATGGGGGATTGGGCTGGGCTGCAAGGCGGGCGGGGCAGATGCTGTTGGTGCGGTTTCTGATGTGGAGCACGTCTCAGATGGTGTCGATGTGTGGCCGTCAAAAAGACGGTGCTCCTATGCCCAGGCTCTGGCTTGCCGGTGCATGTGAACACATACCCTGCTGTCTACATGCTTCCTCCTGCCGTTACTCCTCTGGCCCCTGTGTGCCGCCTGGCGGCTGTTTACGTCAGGGTGGGGCGACGTGAGTCAGCCATGTAAGGCATAAGGGTTGTGGTGCATGCATGTTCCCGCAGGCCGCCTGTGGGTGAGTGGGAGCTGGTGGCCGCGATGAAGCTGGGGGGCGGGCCAGTGCACAAGTCATGGCACCCACGGCGTGTTGAGTTTGTGGAGGGGGCAGTGCTGGCGGCGGTTAGCAGTACACACGGGGCTGTTGCCACACGTGATGGCCGCGTGCTGCTCTGGCCTCACGGATCACCCCTGGGCAAGGTGTGATAAGTGCATGCTGGCATGCATGGCGCGCTTGGGCATATGCGAGTGGGATTTTGCATGATGCTACCTGCTGGCCCATGTTCTGCTGTACATGTGCGCATCATGCACCTGCGTGCTAGTGCACCTGCCGGTCCAACTTCTTCTGTGCTTGTGTGTGCGTATCTGGCTTCGCAGTCTGCCCAGGCATCAGAGTACGACGTCCCTGCCCTGACCGGGCTACGTGTCCTTGCGCTGGCTGTGGGTGATGGCTTTGCCCTGGCCACTATTGAGGCGGTGGAGAAGGAGGAGGAAGGGAAGGCAGTATGATGAAGCCAACGGGTGCCTTGGAAGTCCTGTAGCTGGCTGTATTTCTAATGTTCAGGGTTGGGACACAGATTGATACAGATATATTATGTGACAAAGGCAGTTGGTGGATTGACTCGTCGCTGCCCGTTCAGATCCCGTTGTATAGGCACCCTGTGGCAGTACGCACACTGCTTCAAGCATGCTGGGTGCAGCACACATCATCCAGATCAAAGCGGGGCCATGTAAGACCCATCTTGCACACTGAACATGTGTCTGTTGTTGTGTGCTCGAATGTAAATATCCAACCACCCAGGGAACTCAACCGACTGGAGTCAAGTCCTTTGGGCCTCCTCGCCAACCCTCCGAACGGCTCCTAGTGCCCAGGACCTCCCCAGATCTTCCTAACAGGTTCTCACTGCACAATCCCTCGTTTTCTTCGGGGTTGGGGGTTTCGGGCTGGGGCCAGCGTCGCATCACCTGCTAATTGTAATGAGGCTTCTGGCTGCGTCCCTTGCAGTTGCGCCACAGAGACGTCGATACGAACAGCATGGGTTGTGTGCACAATTGGATTAAGATGAACATCTTGTTTAACAATGAAAGCTTGATAACTGCGCGTGTGTGAATCATGCGGGCAGCACTTTGCTTTTGCCTGCTGTGGGCAGCAGTCGTGCTTGAGGCGAGGACGCTGCACCAGCAGAGCAATTACAGCACGCTGACACAGACCATCACCTCGTGCCAGCAACTCGTTGACGCGCTTCGGTCCCTCCCGGATGGTCGGGATGTGGTGCTGGACCTGCGGCCACCCAGCGGAATCATTAACTGCAGCGAGCCAGTAATATTTGAGACCCTGGCATCCGCAATGCGCACTTCTGGCAGACTGCTGATAACTGGAGCGAACAACAGCTTGCCTGTAGTTATTGACGCGGGCTATCGGAGCGCTGTATCGGTGCGTTGGTTTTGTTGTGCTTGCATGGTTTAGCATGCTTCCCATGTTGGTCAACATACTGTGCACCTGCCCCATGATGCATGCAGCCGCTGTTCACGGGTAGTGCACAGGTGCAGTACGAGGCATTGACCTGGACGGGGCAGTGCGCAGGGCTCATGGTGTTGGACTCCGGTGCCGGTCTCGTGCGCTGGGACTCACAGTTCAACTTCTTCCTGCAGATCGACACCATGGTCAGTCCAGTACCCCATAGAACGAGCACATGTTGCACCGCAGCTCAGCTGCTGTGCAGAGGCATGTTGCAAGCCATAACCTGGTCTGCATGGTGCATGCACGGTGTTGCATGGTGCACGTGCCTGCGCTGGGTTGCTGCACAGTGTGGCAGCATGAGGAGGTGACATATGTGCCGACATGTCTTCGTGAACACTGCTCCCCATTCTACTGTCTGCAGCTGCCTGGCCAGCCGGTTGGTAACATCCGGCGCACACATCTACAGAATGTCACAGTTCTGCAGCCACAGTCGTTCGTAAGTGCACGCCAGCACTTGCGCTGTCTGATATTTTATCAACAGAATGCCCTGCATGCTGCATGCAGCATGTGGATGATGTTGTAGCATGGCGTGCTATGGCAACCTGGACACTGCACCATTCTCCCAGCCCTGTTATATGTGTACTACCGTAATGTGCCTACGAAGAACATGTCGTTGCATGCCAATGGCCCATTTTTGCCTCATCCCTTGCCTTGCAGACATGGTTCTACCTCTACAACTCAGTGCTCTCGTGGTTATTGGATTCACACATCCCTCCCACGGGCATGTTTGGGCAGCTGTCTCAGCTCGTGGGTTACCCACCAACTGGCGGGGTGAGGATTACGTCAGGTCAAGTGATTGCCATCTGATCAGGGTTGCTTGCTTCAGCAGCGACTGTGGATCTGGATGCACAGTCATCACTGCATCTGCAGTGATCGCAGATGGCTGTGGTATGGACAGCGCTGATCAGCAGCTGCATATATGCAAAGGTGGGAGACATGACGGGGGCGCACGGCAACTGGTTCATGCTGCTGCTGTGGGCTGTGCAGAACATTGTGTACGACCAAGGTGTCACGAACATGACATATGAGTACTCAACCAATGCGCTGAGTGAGGGCCACTGGTATACACTGGACACACCGCCTGGTTGGCACATCCCATCACGGGGCTCGGATCCTGCAGTGAGCGAGCCTTGCTACTGCCCATTTAGTGCACGCCTGCGTACCTGCTTCGGCTCTGTTGCCCAGCTGAGATGGCTGCAGATCAAAGTGGCTGTGGATCCTCCACATGTTGCACCGCCTCACGTGTGTGTCTCCTGCAGCCTGGCTCAGTGCCCCCACCACGGCAGTGTGTGGGGCCCCAAGGCGGTGGCCCTTTTGTGCCCCGAGAGGCAATGGAGGTCAACGTCACCACATCACCCTTCTTTGTGGTTGACAGCACACGCGCGCTGAGTGCAGCCCTGCAGGGATGGGCTGACTACTCAGCTATGACAGTGCCTTTGGTGGGTACGCTGCCACTGATGCATGGTTGCAGATGTTGATTCAGGGCGCTTCCCATTGTGCATCACCGGTTTGCTTCAGGGGCAGGCCAATTTACAGGGATCCTGTTCGTGCAGGATTGAGGGCCATGGCTGTTGGTGTTCCATATCGATTCCTCCAGCCATCTCTCTGTCTAAATTAGGTTAACTCACTGTGCTGCTCACCACCGTGCGCCATGTGCTGCTGCCTGCTTGTGTGCAGCGGCTAGTACGTGCGATGATGATCTTGCGCAACACCAGTCTGCTGGACGCCCTTGGAATGGCGCGCAACCCTGCAGCAGCAGCCACCATGCGCCACAAGACCATCATCGTCGGCCCCTTCCTCGATCTGGGCAAGAACAAGGGAGGCAACAGCAAAACGGTGTCCATGAACCTTACACGGGGCCTGAACGTCACTGGTGCTGCAGCCATCGAGCCACTTCTCTCAGTGCCTCCGGACACTGATGGCATCAACAACACGCTGTACCTGGTCATGCACACCGCGGATCCCATTCCTTCAGCTCCCTTGCCACTAGAACCAGGTCAGGCTTGCGCAGTCATCATTGTTTGGCGCCTGCAGGTCTAAAGGCACCCTGTGATTACCAGCAGCACATGCCCACTCTCTCCTGTGCCTGTACTGGTTCTCTCATCAACACAACATCAGAGAGATGGGATCCCGTTGGCCTCTTGTATCATGCCCTGACCTGACCCCGCTGCTGCATGTACCTTTCCCCGTGGCAGGTATCACCATTGACCCCAGCAGCCCCTACGCGAGCAGCTCACTACCCCTGTGGACGATTGGGCGTGCAGCTCTGAATGAATCCCTGGAGTATGTGCGCAGTGGGGGCCCGGGCAAGGGCCTGCTGCCACCCTCTGCAGTTGGTGGCCAGCTGCAAGCATCGATCCTGCTGCTGGTGCTGCCCAGACATGAGTTTGCCGCCATGCTAGCAGCGGGTCTCAGAGGGAGTGCGTGGAAGAGTGGGGCAAACATCACGGCACCACTCTTTGCTGGCATCCGGACGTTCCAGATCTTCACCCCATACGCGTGAGTGCTGCAGCAGGTTGTAACACGACGTTACAGACACTGAAACAGAGTGTTTGCTTCTACGTGCCGTTGTGTGCTGAGACATCGTGGCCGGGGTAGAGTTTGGGGGAAGGGCATACTACACTATGATCACATCCAATTACAGTAGTCACATTTCCTCCTTTTCCTATGCCAATGTGCGCGCAGGCCCCTGACCCCTAACAGCAGCCAGATGTTTGTGCGCGCATGGGATGGGTGGGGCTGGGCTGGCGGCCCCATCCAGTTCCAGCCCTCACAGCTGCCATACACAGGGACCTGTGAGGATCTGCCAGACATGCCACCTGATTACTGCGCCAAGTACTACGCCAGCATGAACCCCAGCACGGGGTCAGGCACTGGTGGGGGCTCAGGAGGTGGTGGTGGGAGCAGCAGCCACAGTGTTGCGATCGGGGTGGGCGTGGGTGTGGGTGTGGGCGGTGCGTTGCTGCTGGTGCTGGCAGGTGCTGCACTGCTTGCGTGGCACAAGCAGCAGCCACCCCATGTGGCACGACCCCTGCCCAAGGATAGTGTGGAGCCAGTGCTTCTGTCGATTGTACCGGAGCTGAGGAAAGGCAACAGCAGTACGGCGTACAGGAGCAGGGGCGGTTTGCCCAGTAGTATGAGCCACATCACAGTGCCGTCTGTCACCGCATCCAAGGATGGCGGTGACGGCACGACAGCCCTGGCACAGCAGGGCCTCTCAGAGCTGGTGGCGGCGGCGGGTGAGTGATGGCAGATGAGATGTGGCCAGCTCGGCTCCTTGGGGAAGAGCTGCTGTGCCTGCATGCTCATTTTGTTGGACGTGTGCACCCTGGGTCTGAATGCGCACATGTGTGGCACACCACATTCTGGGCTGAAACGGGAAAGTTTCTTCTGCAGCCTCCATAACCTGGGTGTCCCTGTGCGTCACCGGACTGTGCGAACCTCCACATCTGCAGAGTCATCCCTCATCAAGATGGGCCGCATACCACACACACTCAGCAGTGGAGTGAGCACTGCAGTGAGCCAGCGCAGCCGCAGCAGTGGCATGACCACTGAGATGCACTCGGAGGCGATCACAAAGCTGGCGGACGCGCTCGGAGCACAGGTGGGAATTCACACATAACTCAGCAGCTGCGCACGGCCACCGTCAATGACCTGCTCTCCTTATGGCTGCACCGAGCATACATCAACCTGCCAGCTGCAACACTCCCCATCCTATAGTTACATCAATCCCATCCCTTCCACCATGAGTCTCTGTTCCTCTGCTGTCAGCCAACCACATCCGCCATTTTGGGCATTGAACAGAATGACAGCATGCCCATCCTTTCCATCCTGTGCCTGTGTGCCTCTGCCGTCATGGGCCTGCCCCCGCTTCAGGTATTGTTTTTACTTCTCATCACACGCACAGGGCGCCAACAAGCTGGTCATCGTGGGTGTGCTGGGGAAGGGCGCGTGGGGGCGCGTGTACCAAGGCATCTGGCGCAACCTGCCTGTGGCCGTCAAGACGTTCGTGTTTTCATCGCCCAACACGGGCGGGGCACGCGGCATGTCCACCTATGAGGCCGCGGTCAATGAGGCGGCGATGTGCAAGAGCATATCGCACCCCAACATCGTGGCGACCTACCACTTTGATGTCAAGGTGCGTGTGGGTGGTGCGAGGGGAGGGTTGCAAGGGCATGATGATATACATGGAGGCTGGCATGGGATATAGGCTCATACCCAAGGCGGCCCATCAGGCCCCCCTTCTTGCTGGGGTGGTGCTGTGGTTGTGTGGCTGGGTGCACTGCGTGACTGGGTAGTGTGTGACCTGCTACAGCTGCCCCCCTGCCCATGAAAGCCAGATAGTAGTGGGGTAGAGATCAAGACGCATGTGTGCTTCGTCCATGCTTGTGTGCTTAGAATGGATGGTGTATGTTCTTCAGGCACGTGTAATCCGTGTATGGTGCCTGCAGGCTGTGGTTGACCGGCAGGTAACAGGCGAGGGGCTGGAGATAGATGCAGTGGAGGCAGGCCGGGCCGTCCAAGAGTGGAAGATGTACCTGGTGCAGGTAGGTCGGGGCGTCACAGCTACATGTGCTGCAGCATCCCCGTTGCAGGGGGCCCTTGCATGCCTGGCTGAGTGGCCTCGGCTTGGGTGCACTCAGCCTGGAGGGCACTGGAGGCCGGCCCGCTCTCCTGCTCCTGCCTGCTTGCCTGCCCTGACTTGTCTGACACTGCCTGACACAGTCTGACACAGCCTGCCACAGCCTGCCGCAGCTTTGGCCCAGCCTGCAACCTCTGCCCAGCAGGCGTTGCCCCCTTGTGGCCCATGCATCCATGTGCCATCATGCACACAGCACTGGAAATTTGTCCGGCGTGTGGGTGATGCATGTGTGCATGTAGGAGCTGTGCAACACGACGCTGGGGCAGGCGTACAAGGCCAACGTGATGCATGACCCAGCCACCCGCTTGCCGTACATGGAAACGCTGCTGCCAGTGTTAAAGGACACCGCGCGCGGCCTTGCGTACTTGCACGCCGCCAACATCGTGCACGGCGACATCAAACCCGCCAATGTGCTGCTCAAGATCGACCCCAAGGCCCCATGTGGCTTTGTGTCCAAGCTGGCGGACTTTGGGCTGGCTCAGAAGCTGGATCCAGGCGCCACTCACATGTCAAACTTCTCCAAGGGCACCCCCTATTATGTGGCGCCTGAGGTGCGCCATGGGCTGGCAGCTGTTATGTAAGAACACAACCAGGGGATGGGGGTGGGATGGGGTGGGGTGCGCTGTGTTTGGAAAGGAATGAAGGGGAGGCAAGGGAAAAAAAGGAATATGCGGCGTGGAGAGGCTGGCTGTTGGTGTGGCCATGGTCGGACTAGTGCTGGCAGCACAGCACAGACGTGCTCGAGATTATCTGATGACATGATGAGGGAGGAGACTGGGAGCGGGTTGCACTGTCATTTGTTTTTGTGCTCCACCTTAAGCCGCAGGGCTGAGCCAGACCCCTAACCACACGAGCCTGCTGCACCCTAAACATGCCACCCGAGAGCACGGCTGCCCACCCCCTTGTCATCTAGCAATCATGGTGTTCACTTGTGCATTGTGCCTGTACACACACAGGTTGCAGCTGAGGGGAGGTTGACGACTGCATCAGACATCTTCAGCTTTGGCATCATCATGTATGAGCTGTACACTCTCACACCTCCGTGGGCCATGACCAAGGAAGGGCAGTACGGCAAGAACCCTGCCTTTGGCAATTGGACGGTCCCCTGCCCTGAGAGCTACAAGCAGATGTTTGCCAGGTGGGCAGCAGTGAGGGCTACAACTCCACATGTGCTCAGGCCTCTTGTCCTCTTTTGTCTCTGTCTGCCATAACCACAGTGATGATCCGTCCCCAAAACATCCATGCCTGGTCACCAGCAAGGCTTTCGCATGCGCCCATGTCCAATGCAGCATACGATGCTTGCTGAGTCGGGCGTTTGGGGTTTGTGCTTTTAGGATTGCGCGAGTGTGTGGCCACGAGTATGTATCAATGTATGCTTGCAGCCCCTGCGGCCCATGTATGAATGTATGCTTGTGGCCCATGCCCACTGTGCGTGCAAGCCCATCAAGCTCAGTGTTCACCATGTGGTTGGCTCTAACCCTAAACCCTGAACGTTGCACAGGTGCCTGGCCCCAGACACCAAGGCGCGGCCGACTGCAGAGGAGCTGCTGGCTTTCTTTGCGTCTCTAGAGCAGGAACTGGGGCTGGCAGCTGTCTTGCAGCCGCGGATCAGTGGAGGACCGGCAGAGGGCAGCGTGCCAAACAGTGGCCCGCAGCCAGTGCCAGCGCAGGCAAATGGCATGGGGCACGTGGATGGCATGGCACATGTGAATGGCACGCATGCGCATGTCGGGCATGCGGACGCAGCGCATGAGAACGCAGCCCAAGCAGCTCAGCAGCAGCAACAACAACAGTAGCAGCAGCAGCAGTAGCAGTAGCGACTGGGGTGGGCTGTGGGATGGGATCCTTTCAGGTGGGCTCTTGGCCTTGGCTACATGTGAGGCTCCCAGTCATGCTGCATGCTGGTGTGGCACGCTCTGCTGCTTTTAGGAAACCGCAGTAGTTGGACTCATCAACAGCTTAGGCAGCTGCCTGGGCATGGACAGGAACATGCATCTCCCGTTGCACGGGAGGTGAGGAATCAATGCATGTCTGAACGTCAACACACTGGCCCTTGGCATTGGCATGTGTGCACTTTGTGGCCATTGTGTGGACACCGGTCGTCCATCCCACAGTGCCTCACTGCGATACAAGGGAGTCTGTATAGTATCTGGATCGTTGGGAGGAGCAAGTATATCGTGTGCGCTGGGCGCTACCTTTAGTTCTGGCTGAGCCATGGCTGTCCTTGTGCGGCAGCAACTTATTGCGTCCATAGGGCCAGTGCGTATGGGCATGATGCCCATGCTGCATGGCTGCAGTGCAAGCATGTTGATTGCTGGTGAGATGGTGTGTGACAGAGCAGAAGGTGCTTGCAGGGTGTGTGTCGGATGGCAGGAAGAGGTGAATGGGTGGCGGTTTGTAGTGGAACAATGAGATTGGGCGAGCAGTGCATCATGTGTTTGTTGAGCAGGAGAGACGCAGATTGATAGCATCAGAATAAAGATCATGTACTGCACGAAGCTGCTGGACGCATGACATACTTGTAGCTTTTGCTAAGGAATGTTTAGATAAATGCGCGTGTTTTGCTGGAGTGAACCTCATCACAACTAACGCATGCTTGCATGTAGCTGGGTGGCGTGCATGGAGCAGGATGATTGAGAAGAAGTCGGAGGCATTGCAGCACTTTGGCTGTAACAAATCAAGCTTGAGCTTGACAGGCGAGTTGTGCATCGAGAAGCCTGAGCACTGGCACGCCATCTTGGATGGCTGCTTCTAGCAGGACAGCCTGGACAGGTCACGGTTGGCATTGTTGTGCCCAGATCCACTCTGTGCGCCTGTCCCATCTTCAAATTAAGGCCACGATTCACATCTTCCCCTCCGCGATGAAATGTATGTTTGGGGCTACAAAGTACGTAAATGAAGGGCACAAGAGTCCACTTCAGGCACCCTTTGCATGCCCTCCATAAGGTCCTTTCCCCACCACGCTCGTAAAGCTGCAGGCATGAGTATACAGTTGTTGCACCTTACTGTGCAAGCCTGCATTTCTTGTGTTGCGACATCAGTGGTGGGGTGAGTGAGCATTGGATGAGCTGGGGCTTGTTGAGACGGCGAGCAGTTATGTGAATAGGCTCCATATGCAATGAAGCCATTGGCATTTTTGTGACTCTGGTCCCAATGGCTGCAGTGGTACAATCTGGCACCACCAGCAAGTTTGGTGTACTATCAACCAATCCAGCCAAGGCACAATTTATGGCTAAACACACAGCCGACTCAACCAGGCAGCCATTAATGGGGGTTGCAATGGGTGCGCTCGAGATGTTTTTACCACACATCCACACCGTGCGTGAAGCGGTGCAGCAGTGCCCTGTACAGTACTGGCGCACCATGCATGCAGAGGCGCACAGCATACACGCTGCAACCCGGCAGACACTGCAACAAGCCACCCCATGTGTTGTAGGGTGGTCAGGGGCAGCAGGGTGCACATTACATTCTGCAGATCCGAGGAGAAATCAGCAACGGTTAAAGCAGGTTGGCAAGGACGCGTTCCGGCACCTCCCGGCTTTTTACAGTTAGGATTTATGCCGGTAAGAAGGTGCTCTGAAGTGGACGGTTGAGAAATCACACCACGCCGGCAAGGGCCACTATATATAAAGCTCAGGCAGGCTCTTACGTATGCAAATATTCATTCTCCTGCACGTTTATCTTAAGCGACGCTTTTGCTCAGGCAGCGCAGTAGTTGGTCCCTTCTGGTACTGCCGCAAAGACCGCTCGCGCCTGAGGTTAAGGAACGAACCCGAAAGCTATATTTGTTAGATCTTGGGCACGGGCAACGGCTCAGGGGACCTGTGAGTGCTGGGGGCACCACCGACATCAAAATGGCGAGGCATATGCGGGAAGCCACTTTGTGGCTCACGTCACTGACGCTGGCGCTTGTGCTTGCGGGTGAGCGCTGCGGTGTTCTATGGCCTTGCGGGTATGCTTCATGCAGCCTGCACATCACATGCATGTTGACACTGCGCGGGTGAGAAATGCGGCATGTGCCTGGAGTGCACCTGTGCTGCACGCCCCCATTGGTCAGCAGCAGCGGCAGCACCTGGCCCTGCGCACTCTGCATAGCCCTGATGGTGCTGTGCACACATTTCAAGAGACATTTCGTTCATAATGTGCTGGGCTGTCAGTCGCAACTGTTGCCTAGGAGCTTCTGCAGGGGTGCAAAATGTACACCCTGGCAGTTGATCACCTGCGCAAGCCACACCCCACATCCACCACACCGCACCCGGCAGATGCACAACAGTGTAAACAGCCCCCTGCCATGCTTCCCACCTTCCTTACTTGCTAGCCACAGCCGCAGGGGACCTTCCACACACGCTCCATGCGCACAAACCCCATGCAGTCTGACATGCAGCCCATGGGCTTAACCCTGCTGACGTGCGATTTTCACGTCTGTCTGCTGGCTGCAGGTGCCGCCACCCCAAGCCGTCCGCTGCCTAAGACACAGCCGCCCCCAAAGCTACGTGGTGCCAATGCAGCCACACCCCGCCGCCTCGGCCCCTCCACTGCCTCCCCCAGCCCTGCCCCCCTGCCCAAGCCAGCCCCCAGCCCTGCACCCCTGCCCAAGCCAGCCCCCAGCCCTGCGCCCCCGCCCAAGCCAGCCCTGCCCGTTGCCAACGCAACCCTGCAACAAAACACCACCACCACCACCACCACCACCATCACTGCTACCGCAAAGTCCACGAACACCACCACAAACACCACGACCCCCACCACCGCCTCAGTGAACAACAAGAACACCACCGCCCCTGTTAAGACCACCACCCCAGCCACCAACACCACCGCCCCTGCTAAGACCACCCCCCCAGCTACCAACTCCACCACCTCCCAGCCTGCCAACGCCACCAGTGCCTCCAAGCCTGCAGCCAACAGCACGACAGGCACCACAGTCAGCACCACCGCCACCTCTGCCACCATTGACAGCAACGCTGCAGCAGCTGCTGCTAGCCGCACCCCTGGGCCTCCAAAGCCCCCCTCCCCTACCACTCCCGCCCCTAAGCCCCCTTCACCACCCAAATCTCCAGGCCCTCTCCTCCTCAGCCCACCATCACCCCACCCCCACCCTTCAAGTCAGACCTGTGGGGGGAAGTTGGGGAGCTGTGGAGCCCAAAGGGCCGCCTGCTGGACTACTCGTACGCCGGTGAGTGGTGCACGCGTGGACCGTGCAGTTCTCGTGTCACCTGTTGGTGCTCTGGCCGGCCTTTGATCTCCAGGCTTGGAGGGATGGCCTCCCCATACCCAGTCAGCAAGCCGTGGATGGGTGTGGATGCGCGCTTCAACCACACGCGGATCCATGCTGGCATGCATATTCACCGATTTCCATTCTTGCTGTTATCATAAGCCTGTGTCCATCCATATCCACGTCCCTAAACCCTACACCCTAAACGCACGTCATGGGCGCAGGCTACGCGGCAGGCGAGCGGCCACTGCCCCCCTTGGCGGACCCCCCAAGCTCCTCAACCATTGAGGGCAGTGTGAGCTCCACTGGCGTCCGGGTGGTGAGCGTCAAGGCGTTTGGTGCCGTGGGTGACGGAGTGGTCGACGATTCGGCTGCGATTCAGACAGCGCTCAACAATGCCCCGGTGGGCTCGGTGCTGTACTTCCCGGCTGGGCGGTACATCGTGACGCGGCGGATCAAGGGCACGCGCGGCATCTCACTCCAAGGGGAGGGCAAGGGTGTGACCACCGTCTACATGCCCTTCGCCATGTCAGAGGTGGGTGGGCACTGGGCAGGGTGTGTGTTAGGGATGAGGAAGCTCTAGGTTTAGGGTGTAGGGTTCATAGATGTGACAGCTGGGGCCGGTCTCATACCACCCCACAAGCAAAGACAGAGGTTGCTGAGTCAGAGGCCAGTTCAACAACCAGTTGTGCTGACATGCTGTGCGTCCGCTAGCAAGCGGTCACAGCAGCTTCCAGCCAGCCCTGCATAAATTCATCAAATTGCATATACGCTGCTGCCTGCCCCTCACTTTTGTCGCCCCACCCGCTGCTGCTGTCTCTCACAGGTTGACCACAAGAACGTGACCTACGTGTCGGCCTATTCCTTTGGGGACTTCTTCATCACCTTGTCAGCCACTGGGACCACCTCCAATTGGACCAGCAACTTCACTGCCCCTGCAACTCGGGGCGACTTCATTGTGCAGGTGGCCAACCTCACAGGGGTCACACCAGGCTCCTGGGTGGCCATCTCGGTTTCGGATGACAACAACGGGACACTGTACCGCGATCTGGACATGTATGTCCCAGGCGGTACGTTCTGTACCGACCCCCTGTGCCAGAACAGGCGCGACCAGTACAACTTCCACTCTCGAGTGCTGGAGGTCAGGCGGGACAACAGTAGCGGCAGCCTAGGTGGCTCACTACTGCTGGAGCGCCCCCTGCCCTGGAATGTCACTGCCAAGTTCAAGCCACGCATCTATGCGTGAGTGTCCGTTCTTGTTCTGTCTTGCTTGGTGGTGGTTGTGCCTGGTGATGGTGGTTGATGTGTCCTGCCAGTGGTTGTCGCTGGTGTGTACTGCCACTTGTTCAGTCTGTACTGCCCACCCACACTCCTCAACCCCCCACTACCCACCCAACGCCCCAGGCATGTTCATACCTCACGCCGTCATCCCTTCCACGTCACGGTTGTCACTCACAGGTGGTCCCTCAACCCCACAAACAGTGAGGTGGGAGTGAGCGGCATGTCCTTTGAGTTCCCTTGGAGTCCTTACCCGGGCCATTTCCTTGAGAAAGGCTACAACGCACTCTATCTGGCCTCCTACTCCAACTGTTGGGTGAGTGTGGAGTGATGGCACACTGTGATGACACACTTTGCTATCAATGGGATGGTGCGGTACAGCGGTAGGTATGGTTGGCGCCACCAGGCTGATCTAGGTTAACAACCAACAGCCACATGCCATGTATGCCATTCAGTCCTCATCCTGCCTGGATCCTATCTCGAATCACCTCGTTCCATCTCGTACCATATTACAATATCAGCGACATCACTCATCATGGACTTTTGTGTGCCAAACAAATACTGTGGTTGCAGGTGAGGGATGTTGAGATCATCAACGCTGATCTGGGCCTTCAGCTGAGTGGGGCGCGCTTCTGCACTGTCCAGGACATTGTACTGCGCACCACTCAGAGTGAGCAGCGCTGAACTACGCAGATGTATTGCTGTGTACTGTACTGCTCTGTACTGCTCTGTACTGTGCTGCTCTGTACTGTACCCCTTAACCGTACCCCTAAACCCCAAACCCTCACCCTAAGTTACTGCTGCGAGGCGGGCGTTGACTCCCCAAATGAGCCTTTATTGCATGCCTCCTGATTGCCCTCGCACTGTATTGTAATGCGTGTTGCTGTACTGCCTGTACTGCATTGCAGGTCGTGGATCCGATGAGGGCCATCACGGCATCACTCTTTCTAACGATGCAGTGGACTCTCTCGTCACTCGTTTTGACATCCAATCCACCTTTGTCCATGACATCACCTTTGACTGGTTCTGCCGAGGAAACGTGGTCAGTAATGGCCAGGCAGTCGATCTGGCAATGGACCACCACAAGGCCCATCAGTTTGGCATGCTCTGGACCAACATTAGCACAGGTGAGGGGGCCTTGCATCCTTGGCTAGGTCTGCGGCTGCAGCGAAAGCTGCGTGCGGATGGTCATGATTGCATTCCAGCCTGTGCAGTTGTCATGCGTGTGTACAGTGCACATGAACCTTGCCTAGGGACGTGCGTGATGCCTGCAGAAAGGAGTGCGATGTCTGCAGAACCACATGAGATGACTGCAATGTTCTTGCGGCGATGCCTGCAGGCCGAGGCCAGCGCGCTTGGTGGGCAGGTGGAGATCAGGACCGTGGACCCCACGCGTCCAGTCTTACAACTATGTGGCGACTGTACACAAATGGAGACCAGGGGGCTCAGGGCCAAAGCTCACCTCTGCAGCCCCCTCCCACTGACTGGGCCCCAATGATGAACCTCATTGGTGAGCGACAAAGCGCTGCTGCTGGCTGTTGTTTGGGGCTCATGGAGCTGTGCTTGCCCATCTCAGCATAAGATATGTAAGTAATGCAACATACAGTACACACTGCTCAGTCCCTGACCTTGCCCCTTATTTCCTACTGCATTGATCTGCAGGCTCCACAGTCGCGCCCTACATTGCACCCAACACACAAGTGCTAGCAGCATCATGGTTGGTCGAACAAGGCATCGCGCCTCCAGTGGTGGCAGCTAAAGGTGTGACCTATCCAAGGGCTCACGCACTGGTGCAGCCAGCCAACCTGCACGAAGCCATGGTTGCCAGCAAGCAGTGGCGGTTGCAGCGCTGGCGCCCAACGTCTCTGCAGTGATCGAGCAGGCAGCTCGCAGGCCTGCAGAGATCTGCACGTGGAGCGACAATGCAGCCACAGCTGCCAGGCCTGAAGTGGCCCTACCTAGTGGCCCCAGTCCTTCTGCTGCTGCAGCTGCTGCAGTTATCACGCGAGTCTGATTGCTGCAGATCTTGGAAGGGTTGGATGGCTGGTCAGCAGCAGGTATCTGCTGGCTGGGCCCTACTCTCACCAACATTTGAACAAGCACAGACAAGGAGGTTCAGGGCAGGTCAGAAACCAATATGGTGATCTGGTTTACACTGAGCAGGCAGCTCAGGCTGCATTGACTAGAGCAGAGTCACATGACCAGCTCAAGCCCCAGTAAGGAGGGGCAGCTGGCTATTGGCATTCATGCTCACATTCAGACGCAGGATGATTCATGGGGGGTGCCAGACGCATTCATGCGTAGGAAGGGGCCTGCAAAGGCTCTATGCCTGGAAGTTGCAGGATGATAGTTACAAGGGGCTCTGGGAGCAAAGGGGATCAGGCACTGCCATATGGCGGCCTGTAGTGGGTGCTTTTATCTTGGGGGTGCCGACCAGTTTGACCAGTTTCATGATGGGCAGTGAATGGAGGCTATTCATGTGTTGCCACCAAGGGGCGGCAACCAGGTATTTGCCACAGCCTTGGGTTTCCATGATTTCACTATTTGTTGCACACTGTTGGGGGCTGGGACCAACTTGGCCCAGCCTTGAGCAGACTCGCCTCATCAATAACACACCACCATGCTGCTTCGCTACACTTGGTCTTACCTTGCTCGCTCTATGCTTCTGCCTGCTTTGGTGCGCATTCATTTGCTGCATGTGAACACGCGCTCGTTTGCAAGCGAGTGCTGACGATTTGGAGTGAGGGTGTGATATGAACTGTTTGCTGTTGCTGTGCTGGGGAGGGGGATCAGAGTTAAAGGGTTCATTGCTGTTTTCATCTGACGCAGAACCAAGATGCAGGATGCAGGCTGCTCCGATGGTTGTGAACAGGGCTGCAACAAGCTCTGGGGTACACGGAGAAGCCATGACTTTATCCAATATTCGCTTGCTGCGCTTGCTAGGGTATGCACTTTTTCCTGTCAGGCACCTGAGAGATCCTTTTGCTCCAGTGCTCCACATCTGCTGTGGCTTGATCTGTCCGCAAGTCAAGGGGGAGCGACTGCTCTACTGGATGCAGTATGTTTTGTTTATCTCTGCCAGCTGGTTGTCCAGAAGCCGACCGTTTTCTGGTATCTGCTTACAACTCACATTTTCTGCTGTTGCACTGTTGCAGCACACTGTTCTACTCAAGTACACCACACATCTGTAACAGTATCGCCACTGCGCATTGGTGAGCAGGAGGCATTCTCAGAGCAGTGCAACATTAGTTACATTACACGCTCGCAGAATGCAAGAACAACATACAGCAACAGCAGAAGTTTAAGGTCAGGACATATGTACCTGGCATATGTACATCAGTAAGACTTAGCCTGCAGCACAACTGGCAGAGTCAACTACGGCTTCTCCGTCACTTCAATTGCCTACATGACTGCCACCCATGTGGTCCGCCCCGCTACCTGGTTGGGCTGTTCACATGCCTGTTAGATCCTTTTGCACGAGTGTGTACAGATCTTTGTGTGTGCTGCTAATCGTATGTTTAAAGCGTGGTCAGCCACACCATGGTAGATGACCCGTCCTGCAGCTGTCAGAAGCACTGCTGCATATGTGTTTCAGTAGGTTATCATCCACGGTGATCATCACATCTTGGAGAACTGACTGGGATCTGGAGGGGTCAGGATGCACAACACAGGTTGGAATGTCTGCATGCTGGGAAGGAGTCTGGGAGCTGGGAAGCAACAGTGCTGAAAGGACACTAGGAAGCATGCTCAGCGTTGACGCCTATTGCTCTTCCATCAGCCCAGCACATGGGGCTTGTTCTGTGCGGCAAGGCAGGCACAGCACGGCACAGCACGGTCAGTAGCATGACACATGGTGTCGGTCGCTGACTATGTACGTGGAGTTGTGTGGGACGCGCACGTATGTGAAACAGCCCACAGCCGCAGTCACATGCGCTCATGCAAGCACACATGCAAGCACGCATGCCGAGGCCATGCAAGCACGCCTCCGCCAGCTCATGCAAGCACGCACCTGGTGGCGGCCTGTAGTCAGGTGAGGCACGACATCACGGCCCTCAGCAATGACGCGCCCGCCTGTGGCAAACACGACCACACACGCGACAACAACATCATGAACAGGGTTTATGATAACATTGACAAGGGTTCAGGGTTTAGGGTTTAGGCAATGCAGTACAACAAGTTCAGCAGCATGGGAGCGAGGCGGTTGCTTGGTCACAGCAACCTCCACTGCATGAAAGCAGCGTGGGCATGCACCGGGGGCCTTTCGGAAGCAATCCTTTGACCCGCAAGTCTTTAGTGGCTGAACACACCAGTGTAGCAGGACCCATGGCCCACACGTGGCCGCGGCTCGTTGTCATCCGCCTGTTTGCAGAGAAAAGGCACCGGTCAACAAAACAAGATCGGCGATATGTCAAGTTCACAGCAGGGTACCACGTCCGTGGATACAGTGAAGGCTGCGGGTATGGCTGTTGGGGGGTGGTTGATTGGGAGGTACACAAGGGGAATCGAAACCCAGCAACAGATCAAGACCAAGAGCAAGACCAGACCTGGCAACAGAACAAAACAATGTTCCCCCAACAATGCCGGATGCCCCAAAAGAAGCTGGTGTGGCCACATCAAAATCCCAGTCCAGGGCCCACAGAGCCCAGATCTCAGCATGCCCCGAGCTTGCGCACCATGGGG
The DNA here is from genome assembly GCA_004335575.1 of Haematococcus sp. NG2. Lineage (NCBI taxonomy): Eukaryota > Viridiplantae > Chlorophyta > Chlorophyceae > Chlamydomonadales > Haematococcaceae > Haematococcus > Haematococcus sp. NG2. The sequence goes on along the minus strand of QAXD01000034.1, from coordinate 98,331 downwards.
GGTGCTGCAGCATGCTGCCCACCGCCAGGGTCCACGCCACCCTCAAAGTCAGCGTCCCGCGCACCCACGTACGCCTGTACCGCAGCAGTATAGCAGTACATACACATCAGCACAGCAGTACAGCAGTACATGTACAGCAGCACAGCAGTATGCGTGAGGAAAAAGCATGGCGCACGTGCAGCAGTACAGCGGTGCACATGTGCAGCAGTTGAGCAGTACATGCACACCAGTGCGGCAATGCATGACAGGCGGGTGTGGGCAGTACATGCAGTCTGCAGCAGTACGAGTCATGTGGCTCATGTGGCCGGCCCCTTTTGCAACCACACCAAAGCCCAAAAATGATACTATGTGACAAGCAGCGAGGACAAGCAGTGACGCAACTCATACGTTCTGTGCGAGAAAGGCTTGACGTAGTTTGATGCAAAGCTCCACAATGACTATGCTCCCACACCCAAAGATGTGGGGTGCACCGGTGATCCCCATGAAGCACTGTACTGCTGTGCTGCTGTACTGCTGTAATGTTTGTGACAAGGGGTGCAGCCGCGACTCTTCCATATCAGACATCACAGAGCAAAATGGTCACACTCACGTGGTGCTCATCACGGGGCTTCGCATGGATCCTGCACGTGCAGCGAGGAGTGGGAACACTCGTTGACTTTCAGGGTTTAGGCTTCATAGTTTCACAGTGTCATAGTTTCATAGTTTCATAATTTCATACACCCACTTCACTCCCAACCAAAACACGCCATGTTCAAGACCTGGTTGCTATTCAAGTTGTTCTTAACTCACTGGAAACCATTTCAAACTCACTGGAGATCGCGCTTGTCGCTGCGTCCCGGGCGGTGGGCGGTCACCGCCTTCTTGAGGTTGTGCAGGTGGGGCTTGCCCATGCGCTTGGTCTCCGCGGGGTTCAGCTGTACAGAGGCGGTACATATGCAGTACAGAGGCGGTACATATACAGTACAGATGCAGTACAGAGGCAGCACATAAGCAGAATAGAGGCCGCACAGAGGCAGTACGGATGCAGTAAAGAAGCAGTACACGTGTTGCGGTGCACTGGTGCCGGTTGATGCGTCGCAAGCAGCGCGGCAGCAGTGAAACAGCAGTACAAAGCGGTACATGTGCTGCGGTACACTGGGTTACACTGCCCAAGCGGCACGCCCTCACTCACATCAGTGCCGACCTTGTACTGCGCCTGCTTGGAGATCTTGTCAAAAGCACCCTCCACCTGTGGATGTGGGTGATCTGAATGATATGCGTGAGGTGTAACGCATGATCGCAACATGGGTCACCTGTGCCAGGGATGCCCATGGGCACATGTGCAATCAATGCCCCCAGCGCACATGATATGAGTGAGGTACGACGGGGAAAGTGCATGGACTGCTTCCACTAAATGCAACCCACAGGGCTGCAGCAACTCTCACACTTCTCACACCGACAAGCGATACTGATTCTCTTCCAGGGGTTTAACACCCCTGGGAAACTCAACCCGGGAGGTCACACGGCCCACAAAAGTCACACGCTCACACCTCCCAACAAAGTCACACCACATCACTCGCGCACCAGGGAGTCAAAGTCAGCTGCAGGTTTGACCGTGTCATCATCTGCTGCTGGGTACATGTCACGGACATCCAGTGGGCGTGTGGCCAGCCCCACCTTCTCACGTGTAAAGTCAGGGCTGTGGGGTGTGAGAGTGTGATGAGCGTGTCAGATATGTGAGAGTATCATGAGTGTGTGCGGGGTTAGGTTCTAGGATGACCTTTGAGCTGTGGGTATGTGCTTTTGAAGGTTCAGGCGTCAGGTCGAACCCTAGAGTGTGAAAGGGGTTCTATGGTGTGAGGTGTGATGGTGTGAGAGGAATGAGAGTTGAGGGCGTGTGAGACGTCAGGTTCGTCATGGGCTGGAAAGAAAGGAACTCCAAACCTGGCTGAAGTTGCGCACACAACTCGCCAACGTGGAATGTGAACAGTATAGACACATACATGCTGCAACAAGTCAAGCCGCCGAGCCCCACAGCTGATGACGCTCTCACCATACCCACATCAAGTTAGTACCCCTCACCCACCTGATGTGCTGTGGGGCCCCCTCCTCTTCCTCTTCAGGATAGCCCTCGTACTCGTACTCATACTCGCCCTCCTCACTCTCACTCTCATAGCCGCCAGCCTCCTGCAGCGCAGCGGTACAGCAGTACAGGAAGGCCTTGACTTCTTTGCCATACAGCGGTGCTGTATCTGAGCTCATGCTGGCTCATATTTACGCTGTCAGGCAGCGGGAGGCCAGCTGGCCCTGGGGGCAGTTGAGGTTGCTGCAGAAAACATTGCATGCGGCCTACCACCCATCACCACAGCAGTACAGCACCACAGCAGTACAGCACCACAGCAGTACAGGCATGAAAGTGCAGCTGCCACAGTGCAGGTGGTGGGCGCGGTTTAGGGTTTAGGGTTTAGGGTTTTAGAGGATCAGCTCAGCTCAGCTCAGCAGCAATTGAGTGTGGTGCAGGATCCCACTTCCACCAACCACACATGCTCGTCACCCTCCCACCCTGCCCCAACCGAACTCAGGACCTGAACCAGACATCGACGCCATCCCTCACACCTGCTCACGCTCAGCCGCCACGTCTTCCCTACCGCCAGCTGCACTGGAAGCCGTACTGCCTGTGCCGCCCGCATGGGCGCCAGACGTGGGCGCCATGGCCGCCTGCCTGTGAGGTGTTGAGGTATGAAATACGAGGTATGAAGTGTGAAGTGTGATGCAACAGAGGCCATGGTGAGATCAAGCTGGCTGCACAAGGGCGCAGCGCATGAGGCACAGTGCTTTTTGTGGCAGACCTGCAACACGCAGCGGCCGAGCACTGCACCAAGGCCGCCCATACAACAAACCAGCAGTACAGCAAGCCTGGTGGTACAGGCAGTACAGTCACCTGTAGCCAGCGGAGGCAGTACCATGCTCCAGCTCCAGCACGCGCTCACGGGTGCCCTGTATCACGGTGGCTGCAGCAGTGGAGGGCGCCCTACGGTCAAACGTGCGGTCAAACACAGTCAAACATTAAAAGTCAGACAGGGCAGCCCCTTTCCTTTCCTCGCTTTTCGGTTCTGTTCCCTTCCTCTCCTGTCCTTTCACAGCTTCAAAAGGCAGGTCAGGGCAGAGCCTGGAGGGCCACACCAGGTCAAACCATCCAAAGTCAGACCAGGTCCAACAAGCAAGCCAGAGCATGCTCCAGCCACGCCACCCACACTTGCTCTCCCGCACTCAGCCAACACAGGTCAAAGGTAAGGTCTAGCACCCCGCACGGTCAAACCCAGGTCAAAGTCAGTCAAACACAACGTCCAACACGCGCACCCGCCAATGTTGCCAGCCGCAATTGTACTACCAGCTGTACCGCCCGTCCCCACATGGGCAACAGCAGGGGCAGCAGTACCGCTGTCTGTCATGACAGGCTGCGGTACACCTGTTGGTTTAGTCCAGCGGGGTGAGGGTCCAGGGCTTAGGGTTTGGGGTTCAGGCCATTAGGGTTCAGGGGTCAGGTTCGTGATTCAGGGTGAAGGGGGGTTCAGGTAGTATCCAGAGGCGTACCCAGCAGGACATATCGGGACACGTGAAGTGTGACAAGCATGCTAATGGTGTGATGAGCACCACATGGCGAGGAGCATGGCCATATCAAGTCATGACAAGTCACATCAAAGCCTTGAATCCCTCTGAATGGGGAGTCTCTGAAAAGTCCCAAAGTATGCTGGCTCGCACCAGGTCCCAGCCGTGTGTCACCCATGCGCTTCGTGAGCTCATCCGCAGCCGCCGCATGGCCCTGGGCCACCTGCAGCATGCATGTTCAAGGTTTGGGAGTTCGATGTCATCTGGGTTAGGATTTGACCACTAGGGTGTGGGTTTGGTGCGTTTACACGCTGGATGGCTCAATCCAGGCACAGCCTGTATGGACTGCAGTGCAGTAGCAGTGAGCACTTGAAGGTTTAGCCTTCACCAGCTATGCAAATTACGGTATGTCAGTTGTCAGTTTCAGAGCCCAGAGCCAGAACCATGCCAGCATGCAACGACAAAGTGACACAGGGCGAGAAACAGGAGCACCATCACACTTGCCGCCCACCAGGTCACTCATGGCCCCTTCACCTACCCACCTGCAGTGTGGTGGTTGCTGAGCTAGGGTCACGTACCACGGTCTCACCCCCACTCACTCCTTCCATCACACCCCCCTGCATGTGACGATGTGTGAGAAGCAAATGCGTGTGAGAAGGATCTGCTTTGAGAAGCAGATCTGTGTGAAAAGCAGATCTGTGTGAGAAGCAGACCCAGCAGCAGAACCGAGCGACAAGCAGATCTACAGTGAGATCGGTGAAGGATGGCAGCGTGCTGAGTGTGAAGCGGATCCACAACTCCGACAGCTTAGCAGGACATGCTGCAGCAAGCCAAGTTTCGAAGTAAGCGAGTGTTGAAATTGCGCAAGACATACCGGGTTGATGAGCACCGGGTTGTCGGTGGCCACAGTCCCAGCCAGGCCGGCAGGGGGCATGTGAGCATGGACCGTGGGGCCCTGTACCGCAGATCACAGCAGGTAGTGCTTGTCCCGCCACATCTCACCCACAAGCAGTACACCGGGAGTGCATGGTCACGGTGCATCTGTGTGTATTCAACTGGGGCGCTTTCCAACCAAGACACTCTCAACAAGTGTGCTAGGCCTCCTGTGCTGTGCTGAGTCAGCAACAGGTGTTGGCGGTCGACAGGAAACGCTGCAACAAGTCAGGTCAAGTCAACTCCACTGGTGTCAGATTCGCCGAGTCAAGTCTGCAAAGTCAAGTTCGCTTAGTCAATTCCAGTCACTTCCAGCCACGTCAAGTCAAGGCAAGGGAAGGAAGGAGGGGGATGGAACTGAATGGAAAGGGAAGGAAAGGGAAGGCACCTCGCCCTCACCGTCAGTCCGGCAGCAGTGCTGTGAGAGCCCAGCTCCGCTTGGGCAGGTGTGGGCTGGCCGTGCCTGTGCCGTGTGCGTTTTAAGTGAGCAGTACAGGTGTGCGGTACGATTGGTCACAAGCAAGCCCCTCACAAAGTCCCTCGCACCGCCCATCTCACTCTACTCACCCCACAAAGTCCGCAGGGCGAGGGAGCTTGTGTCCAGGCATATGGATGTCAATGGGCCGGGGATGTGGCCCGTCCGGATCCAGCAACTGCGGCCAGGGGCGGTCACACCGTCCCCTTCTCACTCCTCCCTCACATGCAGTGCTTCAACCCTCTCTTGCTGCTGTCATAGATAAGCCATGGATGCAGCACTGCAGATTCGTTGCCTGCAGCCTTGGGAGATAGGCTGCGTGCAGGTGAGCTGCAGCAACCCTGTACTACACAGTACACACGTTGCGCACACCAGGCACATGCGTACAGCCAGTCCAGTCATACCAGCAGTCAGACTGGCCACCATCCACATCAGACCAGTCTCACCCGCTTCTCCACCATGGCGGGAGCTGAAGGGTCCTTGCGTGCCACCGTGACCGTGAGCGTACCGCGGCTGTACCGCGCAGTGGCCTGAGGCGGTACAGCAGTACAGCAGCATGAAGTACAAGGTGCAGTACATGCAACACGTGCACGCTACAGCCAGCAGCTCACTGCAACCAACGAACCCATTGGTTCAGGCTTTTGGGTTCAGGGTTCACTTTCTGCTGGCAGTTGCACACACGTGAGCAAACAGCATTTCGAGTCTACCTTAGTGCCTTACACAGCAGTCTTAGTGCCTTACACAGCAGTCTGAAGTCACAGCCTGACTCGAGATGGCTGCTGTGGAATCCCTGATGCAGTGAAAGCACACCTGTCTTGCCCCATCACATGCCCCTCACGCGGGAAAAAAGCAATCAGTCAGACCATGGACCCTCTTCATCATACGTAAGTAGTTAGGTATGTTACCTGATTAGTGTATGCGTCCTCTGGAAGTGTGATCTCCCTGTGGTGTAAGAAGACATGTGTGATGACATGGTGTGAAGACAGGGTGATGACATGAGAGGGCCGAGGAGTGACTGAGTGGTAAAAGTAAGTGTGTATGTGTGTGGTCTAAGGCGTGAGCTATATCCCATTCACAACTCACGGCTGTTGCTCCCAACACACGTTGCACACTGAGACCTGGACCCTCACACATACTCACTCAGTGTGGTCCTTGATGCGGATGAGCAGCTTGCCGTAGTGGAAGGACACACCCAGCTGGGAGTGAGGGTCGGTCACACCCTGACAAACATCAGAAAGTGTGAGATACCATCGTTGCCGGGTGTGAGAAGTGTGTGTGACGTCGGTGCATGCTGGATGAAAAGGTAGACAAAGGTATATGCACAGGCACATGGAGTACAGACAGGCAGGCCGCCTTGTGCCCAAGTCAGCAGTTAAGGTGTGTGTGTGTGCATTGTGCAGCAGCACGCCACAGGCAAGCACAACGTTCTCCGCCACCAATGCAGCAGCCAGATGAGGCCGCATATATCCATCTGTTGGGCAGCCAGTTGTTATGCCACCCAATACTTGGCTGTCTAGTTCCACCCGTCAGGCTCATGCAAGCAGCTGAACGCTGTAAGACGACGCTGTTATGTCATTCAAATCACGACCCACCCACCTCCACATGGCGTTCAAACACATAGGGGTCGCCTGAGGAGTGAGGAGCCTGGGGGTGGGATGCCAGGGGTGCTGCCTGTGCTGCCTTGGCCTCAGGGTCACCTGGCACATGGTGGCGCATGCCACAAATGTCAGCAACAGGGTGGGGTGTGGCGCACACATGTCGGGGGAGTGAGAATGGTGTGGATGAAGAGAGATCCCAGTTGTGAGTCAAAATAAACAGGGAAGGGTGACACTTCCAGTGCCTCAGCAGGTATCTGGTGAGGCAGTAATGGTCCCTAAACCCTGCCGCTGGAATGCCAACTACCAGCCATCTAAGCCCTGCCATGAGAGTCAGAAAAGGGCCGTGCGGGCACACATGCACCCAGAGGGGACACACGGGCTCGCATGCAGGAGGGATGATGGGCAGGCGCTGCATGCCCTGATTAGATCAGATTGTTTTGATCGCTTCTGTTCACCACCCACTACCTTCCCACTGCTACCCCAATGCAATGCAACCCGCCATTGCGCACCTGGCCCATGCATGCCTCGCGTCGGCATGGCTCGGTGGGTTTGAGTTTTTGCCTTTGCTTGTTCAGGTGTCGGTCCTTGGGTACTTGCAGTGATTTGCCGGGTTTGGCTCGGGGTGTGGAGTCAGATCAGATGGTGCAGAGTCTGAGGGGCATGGTCGGCACGTGGCAGCAGCCACAGCAGCAGCAGTGCATGTGTTGAGGATGGGGGCCAGGGACGGCAGCACAGAGAGTGGTTGCACATGCCTTGATTCACATGCACATCGGTGTAAACGTCTGTGCTGGCCACTTATAGGGGAGAGGGGCCCAGGGAACCACACAGGCAAGGGGGCATAGTTTGATGGGTGGGCTGATCTGGCACAGATCTGGGCAGGGTTTCAGCAGGTCAGCAGGGTTTTCAGCAGGTCACCGTGCTCCTTCGTGTGGGTTTGTGAGGACGCATGCTCGCACACAGGCACGTTCCTGTGCACCTGTGGTCATGTGGCACTGCCTGCTGCGTGCCTGCTGCTGCGTGCTTGTTGCATGGCGGGCAGGGCGGCAGATGCAGCAGGGATCCTCACCAGCAGGCCCCCAGACCCAGGCACAGCTGTATGAACCCCACTCTCCCTGCTGCACACTGGTCAAGTCCTCCCACAGCCCCACCAGCCTGATGCTTCGTACCCACCTGGGATGAGTTATGGACAGTAAAGCTTGGGGTGCTGTAGGCTGGGATGGGCTTTTCTCGCAGCAACAGAGCTTTCAGCCAAGCAGGTGTGCGTGCAGTCCAATTAAGGACCAAGAACTGGGCGCAAAGTAACTTGTCCTCGTGGCGATCACACATCATGGCGCTGATGTCACAGCCTGATCCAGCCTTTGCAGCTGCCTCAACTGCATGGTACAGCATGATCAATACAGCGTCATTGTGAAGGGTGCGGCATGAGCTGGATGCCGGCGCTGGCCCGAGAGCAACGCTATGTGCCATGCATGGTCCATGCAGCTTCAAGCACAAAATCTGGCACAAAACACCACAAAACACCACCAAACAGCACAAAACACCACAAACCTGATGCAGCAAGGCACGCTGTTCCTGCCGTTGACTGGGCGTTGACCAAAACCCTGATGGGCGCATTCCCGCATTTGTGGGTGACTTTCCTGATTTAGTTATGTAGATAAACGGTGAAAATTGCAGCTGGCGCGATGCTGCCAAAGCAAAAGAAGAAGAAACAAGCGCCAGGCAGCTCTTCAAGCAGCACTGCAACATCTTCTGCAAACTCCTTGTCAAGAGAGCAGAAGCAGGTTGTGGTGAAGCGTGCTGCAATTAATGAGCTGCTTGAAAATGCAGCAAAGGACTTTGCAGCAATCCAATTGAGCAGAAGGAAGGAGGCCGAGCAAGCCAAGCAGCGCATCATTGACTTGACACATCCTGTGGAGCTTCGGCCGGATTCCGAATGGCAGCCAGTCGAGCTGAAGGCAAGCAGCGTCTTTTACAAGGTTTGTGTCCCCGGCTTCGTCCTGTGCGAGCATGGTGTTCGAAACCCATGGTGCTGAATGTCCAAGGTCAGCATGGCGCGACCGTCACTGTGCTGCGAACGCATGCAGGTGGTAGCTGCGACTAAGGAGGGCCAGCTGGTGTCCGTGTTTGACGGCACTACGCAGTGGGTGCTGCGCTGCATGCCGCTCTCTGCTGGCCCATTCTGTGCGTGTTCAGCACCCATGCAAATTATGCACGCGCACAGCATGCCATGCCTGCCTCCTGACCAGATGTTCCACATCCAACCACCAATGTGTGACAACAGGTACACGCTAAACAAGTGGACATTTGCCAAGGCTGGTGCTGCCAGCTGGCCGCCAGTGTATGCCTGCTTTTACGCATATCCAACCCCTATGGAAGCAATACAGGCCAAGTTCCCTCAGGACAGCGCCAAGAAGAAGGCGCCACGGGTAAGAGCACGGACATAGGCAGCGACGCATGTGCTGTCAAGGGCGTTGAACGTGAAGACGTGGCTGCTGTGCCATTTCTCGCAGCACGGCAATGCTGAAACAGTCGTAGGCCTGCTTTGCATGCTACAAGGAAGCCTGTGGTCTGTGCGCACTGCACCAGCAGCAACACACACAACACTGCAGCGGCACAGGTACCAGCGCACACGCACACGAGGCGCCCCCACTGCATGCGCGTGCGTGTGTGTGTGTGTGTGCGTGCGCGTACAGATGTTGATCAAGGTGGAGGCTCGAGGGCGTGCATACCACCACCCTCCCAGCAACGCATGGGCCCTGTCAGCTGTGCGCCCCCTGGACCTGCTCACCCAGTTCTCAGACACCACCCCCTTGGACATCCACTACACCCTCAACCCTGTGGCCTTGCCTGTGGAGGCGCCCCTGCCCCAGCCCACGGGTATGTCACACAAGCTGGCGGATCACGCGCGTGCCAGCATCGCAGCTGGGGGAGGGTTACTGTCGCCTGGGCGGTCACGTGTCCTGTCCACTGGGGCCATGCTTGGGGGCTCCCTAACCATCAGCCCTACTGCAGCAACGGCAGCAGCTGCAGGCTCAGCCACCAGCCGGGGTGCAGTGAGCCGAGGTACATCTCCAAGGAGCAACGCCATGGCCTCTTCTCCCAACCCAATCATCTCCCCCTCCGCCTCACCCTCGCCGCCCCCCTACCCCGCATGGGGACCCGTGTCCCCGCCCCGCAGTACGACGCGGCAGGAGCACGCGCAGCAGCTCGTGCGGGACCGGTTGTACACCAGCCTGTACAATGGCAGTAGCAGCAGGCAGTACAGCAGCGGTGGGGCGCAGTACAGCGGGACAGCTGGTAGTACACCTGCAGCCTCGTCAGCGCCGCACACAGGCGCATCTTGGCAGTACGGCACGGGCGCGTCGTGGGCACAGCAGGTGTCACAGGGCGGTACGGCGTCACAGCTACCACAGCCGCATGACGCGGCGTACGTCACGGCCGGCAGTGGCAGGGCCTCCCCCACCCGACGCACCACCTCCCCCGGCAAGAAGCCCCCCTTCAGCCCGCCCTCTGCCTTCCCCTCCCCGCCTAAGGAGGATCAGGATACGAGGCAGAGGGACACGGCATCCCCCATGCCTGCACCACGCATGCGGCCCATGGGGCTGTTCCCCCAGGCCCCGCCTGTCGCAGCGCAGTCACCGCTGTCACAGCTGAGCGAGGCACCGCAGCAGCCGTACAGTACCACTGTACCGCCACAGCAGTATGGTACTGCTGTACTGCCACAGCAGTACGGTACTGCGCCTAACCAGAGCGGCATGCCCACGCGGGTGGAGGTGCGTGTGGGGGCTGGCACCGGCTCTGGTGGCCCTTTCACATCCGCTGGCCCGTTCACTTCCTCAGGGCCCGTGTACCCGTCCCCCATGTCCCTGGTGCACCCATCCAGCATGAGGCTGTGGGGCCCAGCAGGAGGTGCCAGCACTGCCAGTGGGGCTGGGGCTGGGGCCGCTGGTGGTGGCCTGGGTGGTGGTGGTGGCGGTGCAGGCGGTGGTTACGGTCCTGTTTTGGCGACTGGCGCGCGGCGTGACGTGGCGGGTGACGTGGACCAGTTGTACCGCGACGCAGCAGAGTGAGTCACATGGGCTGCACATGTACAGCATCACATCTTCACGTGGCACGTGTACTGCATCACATGGGCATGCACACTGCACTGGTTCACAGGGGAAATGAGTGAGACCAAGCGTCATAACCATGCAGCTGGTCATAAGAATGATCACATCTGCAGCTGCACGTCATATTGCACACAGCCAAACACCACTTGCGTCTCAGTCCACAAGCCTCGTGTGCATTCTGGTCTGAAACCCTCATCGCGCTGGCACTGCAGGTATGTGGAGGGTGCAGTCATGGGCAGCCCCTCAGGTGTTCTGCGTGACCCAGCCACTCACCCGCCGCCCAGCCTTTCAGCAGCTGGCACAGCAGCAGTTCCAACATACGACAAAGCCTACAGCGCGGCCGGATACGGGGCATACCGCAGCAGCGGGGCGGGGGGTGGGGGCGTGCACGGTGGCGCTGCGTCTGCGACAGGCGGTGGCCACAGCACTGGTGCTGGTACTGCTGCCGGTACTGCTGCTGGTACTGCTGCTAGTGCTGCTGGGGTTGCGCAGGCGGGGTATGGCACTGGCACGGGGCCTGGAGTTGGGAAAGCAATGGGGCCAGGGGCAGGAGGGGTGACGACAGGCATGTCAGTCAGGGTGGGGTCGGGGCCGTGGGTGGGTGTGAGTGCCAGTGGGCAGCGTACCCAGCCGCCACCACCACCACCCACATGGTAGGAGCTCTCAGACCCTTGTGACCGTTCGATCGCGTAGACTGCACCCAGTGCAGGCATGAGATTTGTGGCCCCCCTGCTACCACCACCCGTGTGGGGAGTTGAAGTCGGGAGGCCTGTTGTTGGTTTGTTGGAATAATATGATGATATGTGGCTGGGACAAGCAGCTGGAAGCTGTGATAGGCAGCTGTTGTGTTATATCTGCTGGGACATGGGCGTTGGGGCTGGCAGTCCATGCGCAGCAAGACTTTTGTTTGGCCGAGGGAAAGAGATTGGGAGCTGCATTGCTTCTGTCGGCACCTGGAACATGCCCCTGAGTCACTGTGTATTGCGCATGGCTTGCTTGCATGAACAAATTGTTATGCCAATGCTCGCCAACACGATGCGCTTGACCCCCAGCCAAATCATGCTCGCCAGCCAGAGCTGCTGCTTAAGACCGCATATTTTTAAGTGCTTCAATAGCACCAGCATTACACCAGCATTGCTCATAGCCAGACAGCTCCAGATCCAACCACCATTAGGGTTTTGTCTGGTGCTGTGCAACAGCCAGTCAATGAGCACCCCCACAAGCAGATTTGGAAGTTTCTATAGATTATAACTTCCCGGGGAACCTATAGTCATAGTTTAGTTAGGTGCGGTTATCGTCGGATCATGCTGCGTGGTGCGTAGTCTGCGTACCCACCCCCCACAGCCACACAGCTACAGGCTGTCCCAGCAGCTGGGCAGCCCGTGCGCCCGTCTCCCCATGTGATGCAGGCCCTCACCTGCACCCCAGCGCTAGCAGCTCCTTGGCATTCTCAAATTCAAACAGATTCGCTCCAGGGCAGCTCCAGGGCATGCTGTTTGAAGTTTGGCAGTCCAACGTTCCACCCCTTGGACGAGATCCTGGAAGAGCGTAGTACATGGGACCCGGCGTTCGCCCAAGCTAGCTCTACACAGCACATAGTTGAAGGGCTGCATGAACTGCACAGCCCCAACACCAGGAGATTGAGGGTTTAGGGTTGCAGCAACCAGCTATGGCTTCGACTGCGATGCTCCAGTTGCCTGGGGATGCGACAAACACGCACAGTGTTGGTTTCCCCTGCTGATAACTTATGTACTTATGTAGCTCTCCCATATTTGCCCTCAATGGTCAATTACGCAATTGGCAATCGATCAACGGCACAATCTGGCTTCAAATGGCTTGAACGGCCGAAATCCCAAGTCAGATCATGTGCATTGCTACAACTGCCAAGGGTTCGGCCTCTTGCAAGCACGGTTTGGGCATCTGCAGGTGCGCTGATGTGTGTGGCGCACAGTGTCGCATTGCACGGCAGCATGGTTTCCCATGCACAGTGTATGCATCCATGCATGCATACACGTTGTGCCATGCACACGTCAACGGGGAGTTTTCAAACGTGCCAGTGGCTTCACTGCACACTGCCGCAGGCGGCCAGCAGCAGCACGCGCGTAACAGCAAGGACAGCAGCAGCACCAACAGGGGTAACGGTGTCGGCAGGAGCGGCCGCAGCGGCGACGGACACAGCGGCAATAATCACAGCGGCAGTTATCAAGGCAGCAGCAGCAGGCACACAGGCAGCAGTTATCAAGGCAGCAGTGATCAAGGCAGCAGCAGCAGGCACACAGGCGGCAGGCAGGCTGGTCGGGGTGGCAGCAGCAGTGGTGGCAGAGGCGTGGGACATGGGCGTGATGGTGTTGGTGGTCGTGGCACAAGTGAGTGCTGCATGACCTGGTGGTTGTGGACTTAACGGGCGCAAGCATACAAACGACATATGAGACCCTGTATGCATAGACACGTGGGGTCCCTTCATGGAGTGCTTGAGTTTGTGCCCCATTGCTGATTGTCAACTGTGCGTTCGTGTCTCATCCATATTACATCATGGGTCATTCATGCATTACCCAGATTGCGCTGCATTTAAGGATCGGGACTGCCAATGTCTTGATGCTGCTTGGGCATGGCAAAAGGCTAGCTGCCTGACAATTGCAAGCGCCCGGCTCGTTCTCTCATGTGTGCTTGATGCACCTGTGTGTGCAGGGCGGCCTGCAGCAGAGGTGTTGAGGGATGTGCAGCAGCAGCTGGAGAGCTGGATCCATGGGGGTGCACCTGACGCACGCAGTGTGGCATGCGCCTTTGAACAGCTGGCCAAGGTCAGTGTGGGTGACAAGCGTGCGCCTGTGGCTCGTGAGGCAGGTCAGCTGGTGGGGCTCTTACTACAGGGGCATCACAGCACCCAGCCGCTTGTATGTAGTTTGGGCATGGATGAGGCGTGGCGTGTGGCATGGGCTGCATGCAAACTGATGCCTCGGCTGCAGCATGCACCACCCATGCTGCTGCAGCTGAAGCAGCTGTGCAAGGCGGTGGCAGACCGTTGTATGCAGCCAGGGGTCATGGATGGGGCAGACGCAAAGCGGTGGTCGCTGCTGCTGTGGGGCCTGGCCAAGGTAGAGGGCGAGCAGCAGCGTGCGGAAGTGAAGAACAAGGCGTTGCTGCAGCTGCTGCCGCTTGGTCTGCTGCGTGTGACCGAGCTCATAGCAGCAGGCAACCGCTGCGTGGCTCAGGACATCAGCAATGTCAGCATTGCATGTGCAGAGGTGGGCTACGCAGGGCGACCGTACAAGGCATTTGTGGATGCAGTTGCAGAGCGGCCTACAGCCATGGCTGGTGCCGCTTGTCAAGCATGGTCCAACCTGACGTGGGCCTGTGCAACCCTGCAGGTGCACAACAGCAGCTTGTTCACACAGGGCCTTGCGGAGGTGAGCACTTTGTTGATGAAGGATGCGGCAGCAGGCCAAGCTCAGGAAGGACATGGGTCATCTATAGCAGTCAATCCGCAGCACCTCAGCAACACCCTGTGGGCATGCGCCACAGTGGGCCACGCACAGGGTGTGGCAGCGCTGGTGGAGGCGGTGACATTGCACCCAAAAGTCATGGAGGGCGCAAATGCTCAGGCGTGGTCCAACCTGTTGTGGGCTCTGGCGAAGCTGTGGCCGACTGTGTCTCACATCCAGCGGCTGCCCAGCCTGTTCTCACGCGGTCTGCAGCACCTGCTGGATGCACAGGGGCTGGGGCCACAAGACATCAGCAACACCTTGTGGGCATGCGCCACAGTGGGTCACACAGAAGGTGTGGCAGCGTTCGCTGAGGCAGCGATATTGCACCCCAGGGTCATGGAGGGCGCAAAAGAACAGGAGTGGTCCAACTTGTTGTGGGCGCTGGCGAAGCTGTTGCCGACTGTGTCTCACATCCAGCAGCTGCCCAGCCTGTTCTCACGCGGTATGCAGCACCTGCTGGATGCACAGGGGCTAGGGCCGCAGGGCATCAGCAACGCCCTCTGGGCATGCGCCACCATAGGCCACTGTACTCCTGAGGTGGCCGCACTTGTGGCGACTGTGGCGGGTACAGCTGAGATTACCATGAAGGGTGCGAATGCTCAGGGCTGGGCCAACCTGTTGTGGGCGTGCTCAGTCCTCCGGCTGTACCATGCACACCTGTTCAGCAGGGGTGTGGCTGCGTTGAGCCAGATGCTCGAGCACAACGTTTCCTCGGTCAAACCACAAGACCTCAGCAATGCGTTGCTGGCATGTGCCCAGTGCCGGCACACAGATGCAGCTGTGGAGCAGCTGGTGGGGGCAGTGGCTGCACAGTATGATTGGGCTGACTGGAACAATCAGGATGTGTGCAACACCGCCTACTCGGCTGCTGTGCTGATGG
>QAXD01000034.1:57650-72623 GCA_004335575.1 Haematococcus sp. NG2 | reverse complement strand
AGCTGCACTGCGCCACCTGGGGTACACACCATCCCTGGAGGCGCGCAGCCCTGATGGGCTCATGGCTGTGGATGTGGTGGTACAGGGTGCGGTGCAGGGCTTCCCTCATTGCGTTGCCATTGAATATGATGGGACATTCCACTACCTGACCCACCCACCTGACCGCCTGGACGGCCGCACCCTGCTGCGCCACACGCGGCTCGCCCACCTGTACCAGGGAGCGTTCCTGGTCATCCGCTGGCATGAATGGGCCACATGGAATAACTTGGGTGCTGATGAGGAACGTGCCGCACGTGCCCAGTACCTGAGGCAGCGGCTGGAGCAGGTGCGTTGACATACCTTTCTATACCATACCTGCAACATGTGCACTGGTTGCAAACTCCATCTGCATCGGCATGGAGTTCAGGTGTTGAATGCATGAACATCCGTGATGAACAGTTGCCGCGTTTGACCCAATGTGGCACGTAACCCCTGTGGCCTGCAGTGGCCGTCCCTTGATTTGTTACCTCTGCACACGTGTGTGTGTCGCTTCGCTCCATGACACAGCTCTTCCTTTACAACACGCACGTGGCTGCAGGTGTTGTCAAGAGGCGGTAACTGAAGCCCGCAGCAGGAAACAAGAAGGCAAGGCGTGAAAGTGCACCAGGTGCAGCCGACACAGTGCCACCACCACACCCACCCGCAACACTCCAACAACCAAACAGCTGAAGGAGCACAGCAAAGTATGCACCTAGCACCTGGCACGGCTGCCAATGACACGCCCACCAACATGATGAGCCCCACCAAGCTCAAGCCGCGCTCAGCTGCTGCAACACTGCTGGCAAGTGGCAGGGCACGCGCAAGAGAGGATCAGGCAGCCGTAGCGGATGGGGACATCGCTTGAGCCCGTTTCCAGACTGTTGCGCCATCCAGGTGCAACGGGAATGGTGACGCACTGACACATGGCACTGGACGGAGTACAGCGCACGTAAGGAGCAGCTGTTTCCCTCGCACTAGGTACAACAGGAGCTCCAGGCAACCTCAGCTGCATATGCCAGTTTGGCTTGCTGTAGCTGGTGGCCCTGTGGCTCGGCAGCTGCAAGGGGAGCCATGTTGGTGAAACACTCATGCAGCTGTAGCACCACAAGATGAAAGCTGCAGCACATGATGCACACGTGTGGTGGCAGCATACGTGATGCGGCGGTGTTGGTTGGGCTGTTTGCATGTGAGGGCGTATTGTGCATGAGCTGCGCTTTTTTGTGAGCAAGCGTGCATGAGCATGCACGGTTGTAGCGAGCAGGGCAGCCGGGTTTGCTGGATGTGTGCTGGCAGTGGAGTACTGAGTGGCACTGAAGCAGCTGATGAGGGACTTCCTGCTGGCATGTGGGCCAAGCATGATGGTGCAGGTGGTGCATGGTGCTATGCGCTGCGGACAATGAATGACGGGTGAGAAGCAGAGCCTACTGAATGACAAGACTGTGTACTAGGAACAAGCAAGTCTAGGTCGAGGTAGGAGGTACAGTTTGGTGCCCGCACATACATTCATTTGGGTGCATGCTTTGCAATCGATGTGCTGAGCTGCGCACACGCACCAGCTTGGGCACTGCAAAGCAAGTTGTCACTGCAATGTCCCTGCCGTGGTGCACGCAGCTGATCTCCCTTTGATTGACGACTCTGCTGACATGACACAGAACAGAAGAAGCTGTTACTGGCTGTTCAAAGAGTAAAAGAGGCTTGCAAGCAAATGACGGCCAGCAGCTTGGACCAACAGACAGATCAGCTACAGCGGCCCAAGTGACCGCCTCAATGAACGCACACCATGGATTACCTCACCACCTACGCCCAACTTGAGCAACAACATAGGAGGATGGAGGGATGCAGCCCCGGCTGCCGGCTGGTTGGTGCAGCTGGTGGGCTTGTGCTGTGCCACACTGGGGCTACATGCTTCGCATTGCAAGTTGAAACAAGTGCCGTGCAAGCGCAGCAAAAGGCGTCCACCTGCCCATTACTCTGCTGAGTGCCGGGCTTAGTTTGTGCAAAAGTACCAGCCATCTTTGCAGCAGGGATCTTCGGCTCACAAGCTGCACAGTCCCAACAAGGGCTTAGGGTTCCTTCGCAACATCAACGGCCCAGCCCGGCCGATAGCATCGGCTGCGATGTTACAGCTTCCGGTGGATGCAAGAACCTCGAACAGAGTTGTGCTACCTTGGTTGGTCCGACTGATCTACCCCGTCAAACATGTACATAACTAATCTTCAGCGTTTTCGTTTTTCTACATGAAATAATATGCTTCTTCTCTCTGGGTTCATAGGATGCAAATGCCTCGACAGAGCACGTGCACTGCTGCAATGGCCGAATGTTCGGCATATTATCAGCACGGCTCATGTGTTTGCAGGTGCGACGACGTGTGCGGTGCGCAGTGTTGCATGGACACAGTGATACACATGCACATGCAATGCAAACTCCACTGGGGAGTTCCTGCACATGCATTTAGCTTCACCACTGCGCACTGCAGCAGGTGGCCAGCAGTCACACAGGCGCAACAGCCAGGACGGCAGCAGCACCAACAGGGGTGGTGGTGTTGGCAGGGGGGGCAGCAGTGGCAATGATCATGGCAGCAGTGATCAAGGCAGCAAGGGCGGCCACAGAGGAGGCAAGCATGTGCACGGGCAACGCAGTGGTAGCAGAGGCCCTGCGCATCAGCATGATGGTGGTGGTGGCCGTGGATTTGCAGGTAAGTGTGCGTGGGTGGTCATGGCACAGGGCGTCCATGAGTGCTGCCCACACACCTCCAGCACCCTCGCAGCGACCACACCACATGACACTGGGGTGGCATGCTCCTTGCTGGCTGGAGTGTATGCCCGACTGATTTGTGCACATGACCCATCATCAACACACTGCCTGATCCAGGCTCACTGGTCAATCAGTCAGTCGAACCGCAGGCCATAAGCAACATGTTGTGGGCGTGCGCCAAGGTGGAACACACATAAGGTGTGGCAGCGCTCACGGAGGCAGTGGCGTTGAACCCAAGGGTCATGGAGGGCGCAAATGCTCAGAACTGGTCCAACCTGCTGTGGGCCATGGCAAAGCTGTGGCCGACTGCGTGCCACATCCAGAAGCTGCCCAGCCTATTCTCGCGCGGTCTGCAGCACCTGTTGGATGCACAGGGACTGGGGCCACAGGAAATCAGCAACACCTTGTGGGCATGCGCCACCATAGGCCAGTGTACTGCTGAGGTGGCTGCATTTGTGGCGACTGTGGCGGGTACAGCTGAGATTACGATGAAGGGTGCAAATGCTCAGGATTGGGCCAACCTGCTGTGGGCATGTTCAGTCCTCCGGCTGTACCATGCGCACCTATTCAGCAGGGGTGTGGCGGCAGTGTGTCAATTGCTCAGGAATGGCCCCTCAATGGTTGCATCACAGAACCTCAGCAACACACTTTTGGCATGTGCCCAGTGCCGGCACACAGATGCAGCTGTGGAGCAGCTGGCGGGGGCAGTGGCTGCACAGTGTGACTGGACAATATGGGATGATCAACATGTGTCCAACACCGCCTACTCAGTGGTTGTGCTGATGGCAGCAAGCACCGGAAATCAAGCCTCAAGCTACCAGGCGTTGTTGCGCCACGCACTCAAAACAGCTGCCCTAAGGGAGGCCAGCAACTTGACAATGGAAGATCAGAAACAGCTGTTGCAGGCGCACCTGATGGGCACTCAGCTGCTGGGGCCAGCGGGTGGCCTGCCACCAGGGCCGGTGCTGGATGCAGTGAGCACAGTGAAGTGGGACCGTGAGGAAACGCAAGCCAGCTCAGGCCAACACCAGGTGGCAGCTGCACTGCGCCACCTGGGGTACACACCATCCCTGGAGGCGCGCAGCCCTGATGGGCTCATGGCTGTGGATGTGGTGGTGCAGGGTGTGGGGCAGGGCTTCCCTCACGGCATTGCCATTGAGTTTGATGGCCCAAGCCACTACCTGACCCACCCACCTGACAGCCTGGACGGCCGCACCCTGCTGCGCCACACGCGGCTGGCCCACCTGTACCAGGGAGCGTTCCTGGCCACCCCTTGGCATGAGTGGGCTACATGGAAAGGCCTGAGTGCTGATGAGGAACGTGCCGCACGTGCCCAGTACCTGAGGCAGCGGTTGAAGCAGGTTCGTTGTGTTGACATTCGTTTCTATGCCATACCTGCAACATGTGCACTGGTTGCAAACTCCTTCTGCATCGGCATGGAGCTCAGGTGTTGAGTGCATGAACATCGGTTGCTGCATGTACCTCAATGTTGCACTTAAACCCTGTGGCGTGCAGTGGCAGTCCCGCGACTTGATAGCACCGCACACACGCGCATGCGTTGCTTTGCTTCATGACGATATTCTTCCTTCACAGCACGCACTTGCACCTGTGGTTGCAGGTGTTGTCAAGAGGCGCTCACAACAACGTACAGCTTCAGCGCCCTCTTAAGCCCGCAGCAGGAAACAAGAAGCCCGCAGCAGGAACCAAGAAGGCAAGGCGTGTCAGTGCGCCAGGTGCAGCCAACACAGTGCCACCACCACACCCATCAGCAACACTCCAACAACCAAACAGCTGAAGGTACACAGCAAAGTATGCACCTAGCACCCGGCACGGTTCCCACTGATGCGCTCACACTGGCAGCGCAAGGCAACATGATGAGCCCCACCCAGCCCAAGCCACGCTCAGCTGCTGCAACACTGCTGGCCAGTGGCGGGGCACGCGCACAAGAGGATCAGGCAGCCACAGCAGATGAGGACATCGCTTGCGCGCGTTTCCAGACTGTTGCGCCATCCAGGTGCAACGGGAATAATGGTGACGCACTGACACATGGCAGTGGAGGGAGTATAAGTGCAAGAGCTGCGCTGTTGTATGAGCAAGCATGCATGAGCAAGCGTGCACGGCTGTGGCGAGCAGGGCAGTTGAGTGTGCTGGGTGTGTGCTGGCAGAGGAGTACCGAGTGGCACAGAAGCAGCTGATGTGGGGTTTCCTGCTGGCGTATGAGCCGGGCATGATGGTGCAGTTGGTGCACAGTGCTGTGCACTGCAGACGATGACGAGTGAGAAGCAGAGCACACGGAATGGCAAGAGTGTGTAGGAACAAGGAAGTGTAGGTCGAGGTAGGAGGTACAGTTTGGTGCCCACACATACATTGGGGTGCATGCTTTGTAATCAGTGTGCTGAGCTGCGTGCACACATGAGCTTGAGCACAGCAAAACAAGTTGTCACTAAATTGTCCCTGGTGCACGCAGCTGTTCTCGCTTTTGATTGACGACTCTGCTGACATCATACAGAACAGAAGCAGTAACTACTGGCTGTTCGAAAAGTAAAAGAGGCTTGCAAGCAGATGACGGCCAGCAGCTTGGACCAACAGACAGATCAGCGGCCCAAGTGACTGCCGCCATGAACGCACATCTGACATCAAAGATTCCCTCACAGCCTCAGCCCATTTTGAGCTTGAAGATAGAAGAATGGAGGGATGCAGTCCTGCTGGCTGCTGACTGGTTGGTGCAGCTGGCGGTCTTGTGCTGTGCCGCACTGAGGCTACATGCTTCGCTGTGCAAGTGCCATGCATGCGGTTGCAGGTGCCAAAGTTGCAAGTTGCAACAAGTGCCATGCAAGCGCTGCACCCGGCATCCTCGTGCCCATTACTCCGCTTAATGCATGGCTAAATGTAAGACAATGTACCAGACATCTTTGCAGTAGGGATCACGAGCTTCGGATCACGAGCTACACAGTGCCAACAAGGGTTTAGGGTTTCTTCGCAACATGAGCGGCTCAGCCCAGCCGATGGAACCGACTGCGATGTTTCAGCTTCCGGTGAATGCACGAACCTCGAAAAGCGTTGTGCTACCTTGTTGTCGTCTGATCAACCCAGTCCAGCATCTCAAAACCAATCTTGAACGTTGAAGTATCTTTGTTTGAAATATTATGCTGCTCTTCTCCGGCTGCAAATGGTTCAGTGGATGCAAAAGCCTTGACAGAACATGTGCACCGCTGCGATGGCCGGGTTCTCGGCTTTGCATCAGCACGGCTCATTCGTTTGCAGGTGCGCCGAGGTGTGTGTGCTGTGTTGCATGGAGCATGGATGCACATGCATGATACGCACACATTATGCGTTATGCACATGCAATGCAAACTTCAGCGGGGAGTTCCTGCACATGCATCTGGCTTCACTACTGCGCACTGCAGCAGGTGGTCAGCAGCCACACAGGCGCGCCAGCCAGGACGGCAGCAGCACCATCAGGGGTGGTGGTGTTGCCGCAGCGGCAATGATCATGGCAGCAGTGGTCAGCACAGCAAGGGCGGCCACAGAGGAGGCAAGCATGTGCAAGGGCAGGGCAGTGACAGCAGAGGTCCTGGGCATCAGCGTCATGGTGGTGGTGGCCGAGGAATCGCAGGTATGTGTGTGCGGGTGGTCATGGCACATGGCGTCCATGTGTGCTGCCCACATGCCTCATGCACCCCCGAACTGACCAAACCACATGACACTGGGGTGGCATGCTTCTTACTGGGTGCAGTGTATGCCCGACTGCTTCGTACACATAGCCTATCATCAACACACTCGTTGCCTGATCCAGGCTCACTGGTCCCATGTGCTGTCGCAGACCTGTCTGCAGCTGAGCGCCTGCGAGAGGTCCAGCAGAAGTTGCACAGCTGGAGGCAGGGCACCACACCAGATGCCCGCAGTGTGGCATGCACCCTGCACGAGCTGGCCAGAGCCAGCAAGGGCAAGGGTGGTGCACAGCTCCTGGTTGCAGATGAACCTCGCCAGCTGATTATGCTGCTGCTGTCACAGGGGCAGCACAGCACCGGGCCGCTGGTGCAGCAGTTGGGTTGCGATGAGGCATATCGTGTGGCGTGGGCAGCATACACATTGATGACCCGCTTGAAACACAACCCACCCATGCTGCAGCAAGTGGAGCAGCTGTGCCAGGCAGTGGCAGCACGCTGTTTGCAGCCAGGGGTCATGGATGGGGCAGACCCAAAGCAGTGGTCGCTGCTGCTGTGGGGTCTGGCCAAGGTAGAGGGCGAGTTGCAGCGTGTGGAAGTGAAGAACAAGGCGTTGCTGCAGCTGCTGCATCTGGGTCTGCTGCGTGTGACTCAACTCATTGCAGCAGGCAAACACTGCGTGGCTCAGGACATCAGCAATGTCGCCATTGCATGTGCCGAGGTGGGCTACGCAGGGCAACCATACAAGGCATTTGTAGATGCAGTTGCCGAGCGGCCACGGCCATGGCCGGTGCCGCTAGTCAAGCATGGTCCAACCTGATGTGGGCGTGTGCGACCCTGGCGGTGCACAACAGCAGCTTGTTCACACAGGGCCTAGCAGAGATGAGTAGTTTGCATGGTGACGGATGCGACAGCAAGCCGAGCTCAGGAAGGACGTGGTGCTATTCAAGCAGTGAAGCCGCAGGACATTAGCAACACGTTGTGGGCATGCGCCACTGTGGGCCACACAGCAGGTGTGGCAGCGTTCGCAGAGGCCGTGACATGGCACCCCAGCGTCATGGATGGCGCAAAAGTTCAGGAGTGGTCCAACCTATTGTGGGCCCTGGCAAAGCTGTGGCCGGCTGTGCGCCATATCCAGCAGCTGACAAGCCTGTTCTCGCACGGTCTGCAGCACCTGCTGGATGCACACGGGCTGGGGCCGCAGGGCATTAGCAACACCTTGTGGGCATGCGCCACAGTGGGTCACGCAGAGGGTGTGGCAGCGCTGGTGGAGGCACTGACGGTGCACCAAAGGGTCATGGAGGGCGCAAAAGCTCAGGAGTGGTCCAACTTGTTGTGGGCGCTGGCGAAGCTGTTGCCGACTGTGTCTCACATCCAGCAGCTGCCCAGCCTGTTCTCACGCGGTATGCAGCACCTGCTGGATGCACACGGGCTGGGGCCGCAGGGCATCAGCAACACCTTGTGGGCATGCGCCACCATAGGCCACTGTGCTCCTGAGGTGGGCACATTTGTGGCGACTGTGGCGGTTACAGCTGAGATAACCATGAAGGGTGCAAATGCACAGAACTGGGCCAACCTGCTGTGGGCATGCTCAGTCCTCCGGCTGTACCATGCACACCTGTTCAGCAGGGGTGTGGCTGCATTGTGCCAGATGCTCGAGCACGACGTTTCCTCGGTCAAACCACAAGAGCTCAGCAACGCATTGCTGGCGTGTGCCCAGTGGCGGCACACAGATGCAGCTGTAGAGCGGCTGGCGGGGGCAGTGGCTGCACAGTTTGACTGGACGAAATGGGATGATCAACATGTGTGCAACACCGCCTACTCAGCGGCTGTGCTGATGGCAGCAAGCACCAAAAGTCCTGCCTCAAGCTACCAGGCGTTGTTGCGCCACACGCTCAAAACAATCGCGCAGTGGCAACCCAGCACATTCACAGTGGAAGAGCAGACGCAGCTGCTGCAGGCGCACCTGATGGGCACTCAGCTGCTGGGGCCAGCGGGTGGCCTGCCACCAGGGCCGGTGCTGGATGCAGTGAACACAGTGAAGTGGGACAGTGGGGAAACGCGAGCCAGCTCAGGCCAACACCAGGTGACAGCTGCCCTGCGCCACCTGGGGTACACACCATCCCTGGAGGCGCCCAGCCCTGATGGGCTCATGGCTGTGGATGTGGTGGTGCAGGGTGTGGGGCAGGGCTGCCTTTACGGCATTGCTATTGAGTTTGATGGCCCTAGCCACTACCTGACCCACCCACCTGACCGCCTGGACGGCCGCACCCTGCTGCGCCACATGCGGCTGGCCCACCTGTACCAGGGAGCGCTCCTGGCCATCCCCTGGCATGAATGGGCCGCGTGGAATAAATTGGGTACTGATGAGAAACGTGCCGCACGTGCCCAGTACCTGAGGCAGCGGCTGGATCAGGTGCGTTGCTGCCTATGTTCCTTTGAGCAGGTAGTTGTGCGTGGCTTGCTCATGTTCAGCACATGACCAGCTTCATGCCCCATCTTGCGAATGAATCAAGCCGTTGCAACAACATTGGACTTGTTTGTTATGGCTTCATCATGAACCTGACGCATGCCAAATTTATTGTTTCAGCTTCATGACTGCAGCTGTGCTACAGTTGGGCAGTATAATGTTGCATTTTCCGTGGCAGGTGTTGACGCATCACACCGGCAACCAAGTACAGCACCACGGCCCTGTGAAGCCCGCAGCAAGCAGCAGGAAGGCAAGGCGTAGAAGTGCACCAGCTGCACCTGACACGGTGTTGCCACAGGACCCACGTACAGCAACCCAGCCAACAGGATTAACAACACAAGCCGCAGGCGAGCACACAGCTGCCAACGAGGCTGTTGCTGACACAGCAGCAGCTGCAGCACGTGGCACAACCACCCCCACCCAGCCCAAGCCGCGCTCTGCTGCGGCAGCACTGCTGGCACGTGCCCGGGCGCGCGCGAGAGAAAACAAGGCAGCTTCAAACGATGGAGGTGCAGCTGGTGTATGACTCCAGACGGTTACGCCCAACCCAGCTTCAACGTGGCTGACGCCCCACTGGCCTTTGGCAGTTGAAGGACCCTGACAGCACACAAGGAGGCAGCTGGCTACTACTGTTTTGGGACAGCAGCTGTGGTAGGCAACATCAGCGGCATCCTCCAATCAGGTTTGCAGCAGCTGGCGGCCCTGTGCAGTGATTGGTCCCCCGCACAGGCGATGTACCACATGAAGCTGCAGTGCATCCCTAAACCCTGAACCCTAAACCTCAATATGGGGGAACATGCCTGCTGATGGAGTCAAGTGGTTGCATTTCATCCTCCCACCGTGCGTCCCCTCAGGCTGCCTGTGGAACCATAGCTATGTAGGTGGAAGCCTTAGTTTGCTGTGGCAGCTGGGCATCCCATCCCTTGGGCTGTGTCCTGAAAGCCTGAGTCCAACGCTCAATGTGGCACCAGGCCACCACAGCAATCAGTGCTGGGGTGGTGCATGGTCACAATGGGGTGTACCAGGTTGGCGTGACTAGTGGCAGTGTAAAAGCAGTGCGGTCAATACGCCCGTGCATGCGCAGTGAACAAGGTTGATGCGCTGCATGCGGAGGCTGCATGCTAATTTCAAAGAGCAGTGGGTAGCAGGAGCTGAAGCTAAACACGGCAGTGTAAGCCAGGGGGTTGGGATGCAGGGCAGAGCATTTGTGGATGGAAGAATCGAGGGATGCAGCCCCAGCTGCCGGCTGGTTGGTGCAGCTGGTGGGCTTGTGATGCAAGCGCTGCCATGCAAGCGCTGCACAAGGCGTCCACCCGCCCATTACTCTGCTGAATGCAGGGCTGGGTGTGTGTCAAAGTACCAGCCATGTTTGCAGCAGGGATCTTCGGATCACGAGCTGCACAGCGCCAATACAATAAGGGTTTAGGGGTTCTTCGCAACATGAACGGCCTAGACAAGCCGATGGAACCGAATGCGATGTTACAGCTTCCGGTGGATGCAATGCAAACTCCACTGGGAAGTTTCTGCACATGCATGTGGCTTCACTACTGCGCACTGCAGCAGGTGACCAGCAGCCACACAGGCGCAACAGCAAGGACGGCAGCAGCACCATCAGGGGTGGTGGTGTTGGCAGGGGGGCTCGCAGCGGCAATGATCATGGCAGCAGTGATCAAGGCGGCCACAGAGGAGGCAAGCATGTGCAAGGGCAACGCAGTGGCAGCAGAGGTCCTGGGCATCAGCGCCATGGTGGTGGTGGCCGTGGATTTGCCTGTAGGTGTGCATGCGTGGTCATGGCACAGGGCGTCCATGTGTCACACCTCATGCACCCCCGCACTTACCACACCACATGACACTGGGGCGGCATGCTCCTTGCTGGGTCGAGTGTATGCCACACGACCAATCATCAGCACACACCAGTTGCCTGATCCAGGCTCACTGGTCTCATGTGTTGCCGCAGACCTGTCTGCAGCTGAGCACCTGCGACAGGTGTAGCAAAAGTTGCACAGCTGGAGGCAGGGCAACACACCAGATGCCCGCAGTGTGGCATGCACCCTGCACAAGCTGGCCACAGCCAGCAAGGGCAAGCGGGGTGCACAGCTCCCAGTTGCAGATGAAGCTCGCCAGCTGATGGTGCTGCTGCTATCACAGGGGCAGCACAGCACCGGGCCGCTGGTGCAGCAGTTGGGTTGCGATGAGGCATATCGTGTGGCGTGGGCAGCGTACACGTTGATGCCCCGCTTGAAACACAACCCACCCATGCTGCAGCAAGTGGAGCAGCTGTGCCAGGCAGTGACGGCACGCTGTTTGCAGCCAGGGGTCATGGATGGGGCAGGCGCAAAACAGTGGTCGCTGCTGCTGTGGGGCCTGGCCAAGGTAGAGGGCGAGCAGCAGCGTAAG
Source organism: Haematococcus sp. NG2 (assembly GCA_004335575.1). Classification (NCBI taxonomy): domain Eukaryota; kingdom Viridiplantae; phylum Chlorophyta; class Chlorophyceae; order Chlamydomonadales; family Haematococcaceae; genus Haematococcus; species Haematococcus sp. NG2. Next base: position 61,316 of record QAXD01000034.1, on the reverse strand, counting down.
CGAGTGCAGAACAAGGCGTTGCTGCAGCTTCTGCCGCTTGGTCTGCTGCGTGTGACCCAGCTCATAGCAGCAGGCAACCGTTGCGTGGCTCAGGACATCAGCAACGTCGGCATTGCATGTGCTGAGGTGGGCTACGCAGGGCGACCATACACGGCATTTGTGGATGCAGTTGCAGAGCGGCCTATGGCCATGGCCGGTGCCACTAGTCAAGCATGGTCCAACATGATGTGGGCGTGTGCGACCCTTGAGGTGCACAACAGCAGCTTGTTCACACAGGGCCTCACAGAGGTGAACGCTCTGTTGGTGACGGATGCTGCAGCAAGCCGAGAGCAAGAACGCGGTGCTATGCCAGCAGTGAAACCGCAGGAGGTCAGCAACACGTTGTGGGCATGCGCAACGGTGGGTCACACACAGGGTGTGGCAGCTTTCGCGGAGGTAGTGGTGCTGCACCCAAAGGTCATGGAGGGCGCAAATGCTCAGAACTGGTCAAACTTGCTGTGGGCCCTGGCGGAGCTGTGGCCGACTGTGCGCCACATCCAGCTGCTGCCCAGCCTGTTCTCAAGGGGTCTGCGACAGCTGCTGGTGGTACAGGGGCTGGGGCCACAGGCCATCAGCAACACCCTGTGGGCATGCGCCACAGTGGGTCACACACAGGGTGTGGCAGCGCTGGTGGAGGCAGTGACATTGCACCCCAGGGTCATGGAGGGCGCAAATGCACAGAGCTGGGCCAACCTGCTGTGGGCGTGCTCAGTCCTCCGGCTGTACCACACAAACCTGTTCAGCAGGGCTGTGGCTGCACTGTGCCAGTCGCTCAGGGATGACCCCTCAACGGTTGCATCACAGAACATCAGCAACGCATTGCTGGCATGTGCCCAGTGCCGGCACACAGATGCAGCTGTGGAGCAGCTGGCGGGGGCAGCGGCTGCACAGCGTGACTGGGCTGGATGGAGCAATCAGGCAGTGTGCAACACCGCCTTCTCAGCGGCTGTGCTGATGGTAGCGAATGCCTCAAGCTACCAGGCATTGTTGCGCCGCACACTTACAACAGCTGCGCAACGGCAACCCAGCAACTTGACAGCGGAAAATCTGAGGCAGCTGCTGCAGGCGCACCTCATGGGCACTCAGCTGCTGGGGCCAGCGGGTGGCCTGCCACCAGGGCCGGTGCTGGATTCATTGAGCACAGTGAAGTGGGACAGCGAGGAAACGCAAACCAGCTCAAGCCAACACCAGGTGGCAGCTGCACTGCGCCACTTGGGGTACACACCATCCCTGGAGGCGCACAGCCCGGATGGGCTCATGGCTGTGGATGTGGTGGTGCAGGGTGTGGGGCAGGGCTGCCCTCACGGCATTGCCATTGAGTTTGATGGGACATTCCACTACCTGACCCACCCACCTGACCGCCTGGACGGCCGCACTCTGCTGCGCCACACGCGGCTGGCCCACCTGTACCAGGGAGCGTTCCTGGCCATCCCCTGGCATGAGTGGGCCACATGGAACAAGTTGAGTGTTGACAAGGAGCATGTCGCACGTGCCCAGTACCTGAGGAAGCGGCTGGATCAGGTGCGTTGCTGCCTGTATTCTTTTGAATTGATTGCTGTGCACGCACTGGCATGGATTGCTCATGTTCAGCACATGATCAGTTCCATGCCCCATCTTGCATCTTAATCAAGCTGTTGCATCAAATTTGGCCTTGTTCATTGTGGCTTCATCATGAAGTTGACACATGCAAATCCTTCAGCTTTATGACTACAGATGTGCTTCAGTTGGGCAGTATAATGTCGCATTTGCCGTGGCAGGTGTTGACGCATCACACCGGCAACCAAGTACAGCACCACGGCCCTGTGAAGCCCGCAGCAAGCAGCAGCAAGGCAAGGCGTAGAAGTGCACCTGCTGCACCTGACACGGTGTTGCCACAGGACCCACGTACAGCAACCCAGCCAACAGGATTACCGACACAAGCCGCAGGCGCGCACACAGCTGCCAACGAGGCTGTTGCTGACACAGCAGCAGCTGCAGCACGTGGTACAACCACCCCCACCCAGCCCAAGCCGCGCTCTGCTGCGGCAGCACTGCTGGCACGTGCCCGGGCGCGCGCGAGAGAAAACAAGGCAGCCCCAGGAGATGGAGGTGCAGCGGGTGTGTGATTCCAGACGGTTACGCCCAACCCAGCTTCAACGTGGCTAACAACACACTGGCCTTTGGCAGTTGAGGACCCTGACAGCACACAAGGAGGCAGCTGGCTACTACAGTTTTGGCACATACAGCAGCAGTTGTAGGCAACATCAGCAGCATCCTCCAATCAGGTTTGCAGCAGCTGGCGGCCCTGTGCAGTGATTGGTCCCCCGCACAGGCGATGTACCACATGAAGCTGCAGTGCATCCCTAAACCCTGAACCCTAAACCTCAATATGGGGGAACATGCCTGCTGATGGAGTCAAGTGGTTGCATTTCATCCTCCCACCGTGCGTCCCCTCAGGCTGCCTGTGGAACCATAGCTATGTAGGTGGAAGCCTTAGTTTGCTGTGGCAGCTGGGCATCCCATCCCTTGGGCGGTATCCTCAAAGCCTGAGTCCAACGTTCCATTTGGCACCAGGCCACCACAGCATCCAGTGCTGGGTTGGTGCGTGGTCACAATGGTGTGTACCAGGTTGGCGTGACGAAGTGGCGGTGTTGTAACAGCAGTGCGGTCATTACGCCATCATTGACCTTGCATGCGCAGTGCACAAGGTGGATGGGCTGCATGCGAAGGATGTTTGTCACTGTCATCGAGCAGTGGCTAGCAGGAGCTGACACTAAACACGGCAGTGTGGATCAAGGGGCCGGTTACAGAGCTTGTGATAGAAGGATGGAGGGATGCAGCCCTGGCTGCTGGCTGGTCGTTGCAGCTGGAAGTCTTGTGCTATGCCGCACTGGGGCTACATGCTCCGCCCATGCGCTTGCAGGTGCCATGCAAGTTGAAACAAGTGCCATGCAAGTGCTGCACAAGGCGTCCACCTGCCCGTGACTCTGCTGAACGCAGGGCTGAATGTGTGCAAAAGTACCAGTCATCTTTGCAGTAGAGATCTTCGGGTCACGAGCTGCACAGTGCCAAAAAGGGTTTAGGGTTTCTTCATAACATCAATGGCCCAGTCCAGCCAATACATGTTCGCGCAGGCTGCGCAGAGGGGACCACTTTCTGGATGTTGTGCCCGGGTGACCGTGTTGTCGTGGCACAGTGCGTAGGTCTTAGCACAGTGCGGAACAGGATCGGCAGCGTAGTAGGGTGATGGCGCAGGCACGTGGTGAGCATCCGCATCGTTTAGGGTTGAATGTTGTTTAGGGCTTTTCCAACTACCTCCCCAGAAACTCCCCAGTATGAGCAACTAGCTACCATTACATGCAAGCATCATGGGTTTCCAGTGTGCATGTCCCACAAAGAACTTGGCACAGCTGTTGTGCAGCACAGCCGTTGTTGCGTGATCGAATTCCAGTCAGCTGCGGCCTGTTTATCACCTGCGCTGGTCAGAACATGTGTGTGTGTGTGCCTGGACTACACCAGCCAACTATGAATGAATGAAGGTCGTTACACCGGGTGGAAAGGGAGGAATTATGACAGTCACCAATAAGGCGCATACCTCGTGCTGCGATGGCCGCCTGCTATGATAACCATGCATGTCACCATCGCTTC
>QAXD01000034.1:41933-54353 GCA_004335575.1 Haematococcus sp. NG2 | reverse complement strand
TGGCCCACCTGTACCAGGGAGCGTTCCTGGCCATCCCTTGGCATGAGTGGGCCACAAGGAATAGCTTGGGTGCTGATGAGGCGCTTGCTGCACGTGCCCAGTACCTGAGGCAGTGGCTGGAGCAGGTGCGTTGTGTTGACTTACCTGTCTCTGCAATAGCTGCAACATGTGCACTGGTTGCAGAATTCATCTGCATCGGCATGAAGGCCAAGTGTTGAGTGCATAAACATCGGTTGCTGCATTCATCCCAATGTGGCACGTAACCACTGTGACCTGCAGTGGCCATCCCGTGAATTGCTAGCACTGCACACATTTGCATCTGTCGCTTTGCTTCAGGACAACACTCTTTCTTCACAGCACGCACTTGCGCCTGTGGTTGCAGGTATTGTCAAGAGGCGCTCACCACAAAGTAAAGCGGCAGCGCCCTCTGAAGCCTGCAGCAGGAAACAAGAAGGCAAGGCGTGAAAGTGCACCAGGTGCAGCGAACACAGTGCCACCACCACACCCACCTGCAACACTCCAACAACCAAACAGCTAAAGGAGCACAGGGAACGATGCACCTAGCACCCGGCACAGCTCCCTCTGACACGCCCACACTGGGAGCACGATGCTAACATGATGAGCCCCACCAAGCCCAACCCGCGCTCAGCTGCTGCAACACTGCTGGCAAGTGGCAGCGCACGCACACGATAGGATCAGGCAGCTGCAGCAGATGTGGGGATCGCTTGCGCGCGTTTCCAGACTGTTGCGCCATCCAGGTGCAATGGGAATGGTGACGCACTGACACATGGCAGTGGAGGGAGTATAAGTGCGACGGCCCTGTTATTGCGCAAGAGCTGCGCTGTTGTATGAGCAAGCATGCATGAGCAAGCATGCACCTCTGTAGCGAGCAGGGCAGCCGAGCTTGCTGGGTGTGTGCTGGCGGTGGAGTACCGGGGAGCACAGAAGCAGCTGATGTGGGATTCCCTGCTGGCGTGTGGGCCGGTTACGATGGTGCAGGCGGTTCATGGTGCTTTACTGTGGACAATGATGGGTGAGAAGCAGCGCATTGGCAAAACTGTGTAAAAACAAGGAAGTCCAGGTTGAGGTGAGGAGGTACAGGCTGCCTGGCAGCTGCACCAACAAGTTCTAGGCGATGGCCGACCAGCCACGACTGACTCGGATCATAATTTGGGAGCCAGCTTACAGGATGCAGCAAGCAAGGTAGCTGAATGCAGTGCCTCTGCTGCATGAGGCTTTCTTGCCCAGGGTAGGTATGCTTGGGCCAGATGACCCTGCCACACAGGCGTCAGAACGACGTGTATTGGTGCTGATTCCAACTGCTCACGCCCGCCGTCCGGCCAGCTCACTGAGCACAGCCAGTGTCAGATCCCAAAAGGGCGCCACGCTGGAGATCTGAGGGCCACCGCAAGTGCGTGAGAACAGGGGGAGGAAAAGAGTGAGAGGGCCCCATAAGACCAGTGTGACAAACAGAGGTGGGCATCAGGCGCATGAAGGAGCATGGTCACAGACAGCAACACGTCCTTCCCTGCCGCCATCATCCACAGTTCCACAGCATCTCGCAGGCAAACACGCTGCACACAACCCCTTCCCAACGTGCAGCCACACAGCAACACACCAGTCAGCCACCCACCTGCACGCGCTCGTCCGGCGAGTGTGCCCCCTTGATGGTGGGGCCAAACGACACAGTGTCCATGCCTGGGTACTTCTCCCCCAGAATGCCGCACTCCAGGCCGGCATGGATCGCGCCCACCTGATGTGTGATCATCATCATTACACGGCTTTGCGATGCGTGATGTGCGAGTGAGTGTGATGTAACTCTGTGGCATGTGCAAGTGTATGTGATGAGGGTTTGGTGTGAGTGATGTGCCAGGTGTGATATGCCTGCCGGGGAGGTGTGTGAACGTGTGATGTAGGTCGTCGTTGACCCATTATGTGATGCATCATTATGTGATGCGCCATGCGCTTGTCAGTGTGTGATGTATCATGTGTGATGAGTGCACAATGCGCCGTGTGCGAGTGATGGTGATTGTCCGACCTGGTCAGCTCGGAAATTGAATGATGCCATGCAACCCGCTCACCTTTGCTTCTTTACCACCCGTGAGCCGGCTGTAGCACGCCTTGGTGATCTGCGGCGGCAGTTGCGAGGTGTAGTGGCAGTGGTGTGCAAGTAGCAGCGGCAGCGGCAGCGGCAGCAGCACCAGCACCAGCACCAGCACCAGCACCGGCACCGGCACCGGCACCGGCACCGGCACCGGCACCAGCTACCAGTCATGGTCATGGTCATGGTCATGGTCATGGCAGCAGCAGCAGCAGTAACAGCGTGGCCAGCTGGTGGTTAGGTGGAATGGGAGGAACAGCTGCTGCCCCCACGTTTTCTGAGCTTGGTGACCTGGCCATCAGCCTGGGCTCTGCCTGTGACTATTGTAGCCCTGCCACCCCATCCCCTTGCTTGCCACTCTCGCGTGCCAAACACTACACACATCGCACATACATCATACTCGGTGCGCTGCTCAGCTACACCTTACTCATGAACCTCACTCATGCACTCGTGCACTCATGCACACACCCACTCATCCACTCACGAGCCTCACTCGTGCATCTCACTCATACCTGTAGCACAGTGGACTGTGGGTTGGGCGCCCACCCAGGGTATGCCTTTCCACGCTCCATGCGGGCCCCAGCCAATGCTGCCACGTTAGCGATGTTGTCACGCACCTATGGCCGTGACAGAGTGAGGACACATGTGTGATTTAGAGAAAGGACTCAGTGTGACCAGAGAAGCTGAGGCGGCCAGATTAGGTGAGCACCGCACATAAAAGCACTCTTGGGACTCGTCGTGCGCAGCCTGTTGTTTCTCGCATATTCTTGCTGTTTTGCCCTGCGCTGCGATGTGGTGCAACGCGGCATACTGCCTGCGTTGATTCATGGCCCTGCACCATGCCATATTGAATGCTGTGGAATGATCATAAATGAGTGCACTGTGGACTGCACAACTATGTCATCACCCACCGCCTCAAGCGCAGGACCTAAGGAGGAGCGAGTGGAGGTGACCACCAGGTAGGTGGCGGTTGCAGGTGTTGAAGCCCCATCTGACGTGGCTGGAGGCTGCACATGGATGGACGCCACATTATTGGATGTTTCCACCAACCCTGCCCACGTCACGCAGCAGCAGTGCACCGCAGTGAGTGTCAGGTCCGCCCCCATTGGCGACAATCTCGTTTTTGAGGGTTGATACCATACGAAAGACTGGGCAGCCTGTGCAGCCGCATCAGCATGTATTGACGCAGCGGCAGATGAAGCCAGCCCTGTCCAAAAGCACCCACCGGTCAACCAACAAGCCAAACAAATCAAGCACCTCACCCGCCCCACCACCGAAACCTCCCACCTTCCACAGCATGGCTGAACTTGAGGGGCCCGTGGGGCAAGGTGGACACTAAGGCCAGCAGGCGGGTGACCCCTGATGGGGCAATGACGCGGGTGGGGGCAGCAGCTGACGTGGACAGGGGGTCCAGCGTGAGGAACATTTCCTGCGCAGGCAACAAGTGTGAGAATTGCTGAGGCTGTGTGTGGGAAGTGTGAGGGTTGGTTGGTGAGTGTGATGCTGACACCAGGCAGGCCCAGCCTGGCGTATGCTGAAGTGTAACAACGCTTTTGAGAGCGAGGGTGAAGAAGGTACGCCCATGTCATGGTCTTTTTATCAAACTGGTTCCCGTGCAGCTTGCATGCAAAGCCTACCAAATGATCCCAACCACTGCGTTCACAAAGGGAGGAGCTCACCCAGACACAGCACGCACCTTTTCCAATGTGCCATACTCTGCCTGCAGCTCCTGCGCCCGTGCCGACACCACTGCCCGCACACCAGCCACAGCATTTGTGTCCTGAGGTAGCAGCAGCGTTGCGCGCGCCTCACGTGCGATGGCATTGCGCTTATCACCACCTGCAATAACTGCAACGCGCGCACCTGCGACGCAGAAGCAATCCATACGCAGATGTAATCGTGCAGATCCATGTTCAGATTCATGTGCCATGCATGTGCAGCTTTGGGGGCATTCTGTTTGGCTCGCTCCACGCATGCATGGCCCCTTCATGGCGCAGCGCACACTGCAAACCTTGCCCCGCTGCCCGCATGCTTCCAGTGTATAGTAGGGATAAAACACAGATGAGTGAGGGATGGAAAAAATAAATCGAAGACGTATAAGGAACAGAGGAATCCATGTGTGGATGCAAGAGGCTGGTCCAAGGCAAGACGACAGAAAGTAAAAGCAACACCATGGATGGACGCAGCTCAGACGTGTCGAACAGATGAGGCACGTCGTACGGGTCAGGAAACCCTCACAGGTCAGATCACAGATCACAGATCTCAGATCTCAGATCGCAGATGTCAGATCACAGATCACACAGGTCAGGCTGGCTCACCCGGCACGGCCGCCACGAGCGACCGCAGCACACGTGCCAGCAGCTGCACAGCATTGCCGCGCCCCTCGTGGATGTTCAGCCCACTGTGGCCGCCCAGCAGGCCGCCCAGCTTCAGCTGCACACATGCCACGTGTGAGGCACGACACGCATTGCAAAAGAAGCCGGGAACAGCGACCTTGGCAGCAACGGCTGAGCAGCGACAACTGCACAGAACTGCTGTGCAGCAGCTGGTGTGCAGCAACTGCTGCGCAGCAACGGCTGAGCAGAGCTGCTGTGCAGCAATTGCCGTGCAGCAACTGCTGTAAAGCAACTGGTGTGCAGCAATGGCTGAGTAGCAGTGGCTGCGCAGCAGCTGGTGTGCAGCAGGTGCTGAGCAGCAACGGCTGAGTAGCAGTGGCTGCGCAGCAGCTGGTGTGCAGCAACAGCTGCGCAACACAGGCCGCTGCGGGTGGGAGAGGACCACGCCCTGCACCAACACCCATACTTGCTGGCCGACCCTCACTTGCTGCAGTGACACACCGTCATCTTTGCTGCTGTCCGCTGTTCCGCTGTACTGGCACCAAGCCCTCATCGTACTGCCACAACACACCCACCTCATAGGCAGTACAGCCTGCAGGGGCATCCTCCAGCGGTACATCAAGGTACAGCTTGGAGTCCCCGCCGCCCGCACAGCCAATGAACAGCTCTCCCCAGTCCTGCGGTTAGTAGGTAGTAGTTGGTGTTTTCTGTGAGTGGCTGGTGATTTGCAGCTGGGTTGCTGGCTGCCGCGTGTGGTGGGTAGGTAACAAGCACAGCGGCATGGCTGCAGATAGTCGCAATCATTTCAAGTAGGGTAAGATACGGTTAATGGTCAGAAGCTGCACACCGCAGAAAACATTGACACATGACAGGAATCGAAACCATGCGGATGCAATACGGCATGGTTGCTCGTCAGCGGATGGCACGCTGTACGAATGTGCACCAGCACACGCACTCACCTCCGTGTCCAAGTTAAGCAAGCTCACGCACCTCAGTGTCCAAGTTAAGCATGGTGCGGCCAGAGAGCAGATCTGCCCCAATGCCGAATGCCCCTGTCAGCCCTGTCTCCTCATCCACTGCAGACAAGCAGCCATGCAAACCAATGTTGTGGTGCCATGTACGAAAGTGCGAGACCGGCAAAGAAGACGGCCCGCGCGTGCTTCGCCCCACAGCACACCGTGGCCTGCTCACGTGTGATACAACATACGGTACATGCTCTGTACAACTGCGCGCGGAACATAGCTTTCCTTTGTGTGCACTTCCACTAGAGTTGCTGCCATGTATGCCGGGCACGCACATAAGCCAAAGAAGCAGCATGTCACATGTCCTGGCAGCCCACCCACATCACACCCGCACCATGGGCATACCCCTGCACAAGTAATAACATCCTAACATCCATCAACCACGCTACGGCCATGCCAGCAGCAGCCCCACCTGTGAACAGCGCCTCCAGTGGTGGCAGGCGTGTGGTGGGAGGGGAGTCCAGCAGCGCGAGTGCAGTCGCCACGCCGATGCCGTTGTCGGCACCTGTGGCCACAACGCAGCGTGTGGCACATTATCATAATGATTTCAATGTGTACAGGTGCGGGGCCCGCTGCACACAAGTGTATCTGGGCTGGGGACAAGCTGAGGCCCAGGTACGCTACGCAGGGATTGCTGCCAGCGTTGTCACCACACGCACCTCACGTCCAAACACCAGGCAAAACACCAGGCACGCAAGAATGCAGGCGGGCGACAGACAACAGGCAGGCGGGCTAACCGGCCAGGCAGGCAGGCAGACGGACAGACAGATCAGGCAGACCAGGCCGACATGCACAATGTCAGAGACCGGACAGGCCAGGCAGGCATGTACAAACGCTGACCGGACATGCCAGGCATATAGGCAGGCGGGTCTCTTACCGAGTGTGGTGCCACGTGCCTTCAGCCAGTCACCATCTCGCACCAGGCGGATGGGGTCCTTGAAGAAGTCATGGGCCACGTCCTCATTCTTCTCACACACCATGTCCACATGGCCCTGCGTCCCATGTTGGTTCAAGTGCATGATGTGTCCGGGAGATGCCGTGCATTATTACTGGTTGCCGACCCATCTGGACAGTCAAACGGCCTCACTTGTCACAGTCCCAGCCCCAGTGACAAGTGAGGCCAAAGTTTGAGCGTCAACATGGGTCAGCAACCAGTGGTAAGTACCACATCAAATGTTGCAGCATGCAGCCGCCTTGGTTTTACATGCGCAGGGACGCGGCAGACACGCGGCCATGCTGCGCAGTGAGTGTGTGTGCCACATGTGCAGTGAGCCACAGAATCACATAACCCCACACCCTTGAATCGGACCCTTGAACCCAAAGGAGCACTGCATGCTTGGGCTCCAAGGAGCATGTGATGTTTCCAGTTGGCTCAAGAGTCAGGAAACATCAGTTTAGGTGGTCAAGGCACTATCTGCACACCTGGATGACCACTGGGGGCGCATGCTCTCCACCTCCACTGCCTGGACGCTTGATCACCATGTTGCCCACTGCATCCTGCCAAGGTTTCAACAAATGCACCAGAGCTCCCATGTGCTGAACATACATGATGCGCAGTGTGCCGATGGGCATGAATTACACCATGCAGAACCCTCCCGAGGATGGTAAGCTCCTCAACCCACCAGCCCTGTACTCATGAATTTCTCTGCAGCAATGCAGGCAGCAATGCAGCAAACAAATCAACTGAACCCTACGTACCTGCTTGTACTCCAATTGTCGAGATTTTGCAAAGTCCTGAAGCCACTGCATCACAGCACCCTCATGCTTGCTCGGGCGGGGGATCCTGGCCAGCTGTGAGAAGTAGGTCCAGACTGGCGCTGGAGACAGCCCATCCACAGCGGGATCGGCTGCAATTGAGGTTGATGTTGTCACTGCTGCGTTGGAGACCGTCATGGCCCTCGCCCTGGGTACACAAAGGGTACAACTACTGGGTCGGTGGCGAAAAGCACCTAGGCCCCTGCCAGCTGCCAAGCGCATGATAAAATACTGCAAAATTATGCATTGACGCCACTCACGTGATCTGTTCGCCTCTCACGGTTCTCCCACCATTTGGGTAGTCATTCAGCTCGGGCCGTTCGGCTGTCTACACCTCAGCACCTTGCAAGCTGTTGGTATCTATTTGCGAGTGCGCTATCAACAGCGCTTTCGCTCAGTAGGTCGGGGCACAGACCCCTGAACCGAGAGCACAGCGGCTGCAGCAAATACAAAAGCGCTAGGTAAGGGCTCATAATTACGCTGACGTCGTTGTTTTACTTGGTCTGGAATGGACGGTGCCTGAGAGGTGGCGGTGGCAGACGGCAACCAGCCTACCGTCCCAGGTTAAACAGCAGCAGGCTTCACTTAGCATAACTTCGCAGCTTGCAACGCCCTCACGTCAGGCCTGTGGCGAAGTAGCAGCCCCAGACTTGAAACTTTTACAGATCCAGAAGCGAATTGGTCACGATAGGTTGTATGCCCTGGTCAAGAGCAATTCGCTTGTTCCTTCGCAGGAGGCGTACCCCTTCAACTACACTACGCAGCCATGGTGAAGATCCTGCTTCGGGCCAACAAGGTACGCAGCGCCACACGGAACGCTGCTCTTGAGTGCCGGCGCTGTTTGGGGCACAACGTTGTGGCATATGGTATCTGCCATGTGCCATGCGCTGCGCCTCAACAACTCGCGAGCTGTGCCCATGACCCATGCAGTTGCGCACGCACGCAACAGCCAGCGCTGACTTCTGTGTGCTGGGGCTAGTGCAGCTGCTAGATGCCTCAGCCACAGCTGCAGGCTCATAACATGCAGCTTCATTTAAACAAGGGCAGGACACATGGGCGGCCGTCATGCATGTGTCGTTTGCATGCTCAGGCAATCACGCCATCACAGCATCTGTCCTCTTTGCAGCGTTCCCACATCCTTGCCCATGCCCATGGCTTGCCCTGGCCATCATGCGTCTTGCCGGCTCTGCCTTTACCGCATGTGCTGCTTTGGCTTGGCCCATGCTGCAGCCCGAGGAGCCAAAGGCAAATGGCACCGACAACACGGCAGGGTTGGCGGGCGGCATGCGCAAGCTGCAGCTTAACCCCACCGCCTCCACCTTTGACCCCACAGCTGCCTCATTTGCGCCTGGAGGCGGTGCTGCCACTGCAGCCAATGGCAACGGTGCAGCAGCGACCAACGGGGCGGCGGCTGCGGCCGACGCACCCCGCCCCCGCCCCACTGCGCCCACTGTGACCGCCTATGGCGATCACACCTCTGTCGTGGGGGGCCTAATGGACCGGCTGTGCGCCGGCGGCCCTGATGCTGAGTCAGCGGCAGTTGAGATTGCGCTCATGGTGCTGGGCGCGGGCGTGACACAGGTGTGAGGCACACTTGTGCGCGTGTGGCATAAGTAAGCTATCGTTGTAATTGTGGCAGCGCAAGCAGCACGTGGCTGTGCGCATGTTGCATAAGCTCTTGAGCCTGTGGCACAGTTGACACCTGGTTGTGCGCACGTGTGCGTGCGCGCACGCGGGATGGTGTTCGGTTGGTGCCATGTGTATGACCTACAGCCCGCTCTGGATATTTCAGTGCACTGCACCTATTCACGGGAGTCCATGGGGGTGTGGTGTGGCAGATTCATGAGCATGTGGCGCCTGGCCGTGGCAATGCGCTGCAGACATGTGTGGAATCGGATTGGAATGCACCATGCGGACCATGCGCCATGTGGATTGGAATGCACCATGCTGCATACGCGCCATGTGTTCAACACGTGCCATGCGTTGAATGCGCGCCATGCTGAACACGCGCCGTGTGTCGAACTCGACGCGTGCCATGTGTTGAATGCGCGCCATGCTGAACGCGCGCCATGTGTTGAATACACGCGCCCCAGGGCATGGAGGGCTACGGCTTTGCGTCCCAGCTGCGCTCCGCGCTCGAGGACAGCGGCAACGCGGACGCGCGCGCGGGCGCGCTGCTGGCGTACCGCGCGCTCGCAGAGAACGTGGGCCGGGCGGCCGAGCCGTACATCGTCCCGCTGCTGAACACGATTCTGGAGCGGCTGTCGGACAAGGCGGCGCCGGTGAGGCGGGGCTGAGGGCCCGGAGTACAGGGTTTTAGGGTTCAGGGTTTAGGGCGTGAAGTATGCGCCCAAGAGCTCAGGGTTGAGGGCCCAGAGTATGTGCCCAGGGGCTCATGGTTCAGGGTTTGAGCTGCAGGGTTTGGGCTTCAAAATCTGGGATTGGGCTTATGCCGGTATGGGTTGTAGGGTGGGTTGGGTGCCGGTTCGCTTGGGGGCTGTGTGCACTATTCGGGGCTGGGGCAGTGTTCCGGAGTGTCCTGGAACTTTGCCTCATGCTGCATGGCCCGTGAGACCGATGCGCTGTGTGCATGTTCATATCGTAAGGCAGTTTCGGTACCATAGGAACTGAAGAATTGGAGTACTGTCAGACCCAGGCACGGCTGTGGTGCCCGGGGTTTGTGAAGCCTGAAACCACGTTTACATTATAAATGAACGAGCTCAGTGGGGACCCGTGCTACACACTGGGGCAACAGGGTGATTAATTGATCATGAGGTGTTGTGACACTAATACTGTCATGGTGTGTGGTCGCAGGTGCGTGCAGCGGCCGACGGCTGCGTGTCCGCGTTCGTGGCGGGGTCCAACCCGGGGGGTGCGCCCCTGGTGGTGGCTGCGCTGCTGGAGGGCATGGCCAAGGAGCGGGCGTGGCAGACGAAGGAGGGGGCGCTGAAGGTGCGGTGCTGTGAACCGCACTTGTTGCTGCGATGCTTACTTCTGGACAGGAATTATTGTCCCAGAACGGAGCTGTTGTCCACCAGTTATGCCTCTCTTTTAGAAAGTGTTTGTGAATTGTTTTTTTCTTTTAGACCGCGACAGTGCCCACGGGCAGCAGCTGTTGATGCGTCCTGTTGAACAGCCGCCATACCAGCTGCCTACACCCTGTACCTACACCCACGTGTAATAAGTCGATGGTGATTGCGCATGTATGGTACGTATGTATGTGTATGTGTCACTGAACCCTGCCTATACCTTGCCCCGCAGGCCCTCAAGGCGCTGGCTGGCCACGCCAAGGCGGCAGTGGCTGCTGCGCTGCCCGACATTGTGCCCGTGGGCTCAGAGTGCCTTGTGGATGCGCGCGAGCAGGTGGGCGGGGTGGGGTGCCGCTGACAGCACAGCACAGCACAGCACAGCACAGCACAGCACAGCACAGCACAGCACAGCACAGCACAGAATGACATATCGCCACGGGCAGCACAGCACAGCACAGCGCGCACAGCATGGCACAGCACAGCATGGCACATCACCGCATCGCACAACACAGAGCAGCACAGCAGACACCACTGCCATGTGTCAGCCCATCAGTTGCCCAGCGGGCACGCAACAGAGTGCCAGATGGCGCGCGCATGCATGTGATGCTCTGTCCCAGATGGCGCGCACATGACTATGATGCCCACCCATGCCAACTATTTCACCATGCCAGCTGTTTCACCAGCTGTTTCACCGTTCCCGCATGCCAGCTGTTTCACCACCCATGCCAACTGTTTCACCACCGCATGCTCGTGCACACAGGTGAAGAAGGCGGCGTGGGCCGCCATGACTGCGTGCTTCCGGCTGCAGGGCAACCGCGACATCGAGCCGTGCGTGCCCGCCATGCTGTCGTGCATTGTACGGCCCGCCGAGGTCGGGGACACCATCACCAAGCTGTCGGGCACCACATTCGTGCAGGTGTGTTGCCTGCAGTCCCGGAATTTCAGGACTTGCTGGGATGTCAGCAACTGCTTGTTGGGATGTCATGTTTGCTAGGACCCAAGAAAGCAGCCGCCCCGCTTGCAGTACGCTTATGTGCCCCCACTGCTGATCCCCATTGCGTCCTCAACTCTTAAGCAACTGGATCTCACAGTTGATCGTTTGAGGCCTCCCTAGAGTCTAACCAAAGTGGTGAACCTGAAACGCTCGAGCCTCAACCCCTTAGTGCCCTGGACCCTTGACCCTGATCCGCACAGGCGGTGGAGGCCCCAGCACTGGCCATCATGGTGCCTCTGCTCATTCGTGGGCTGCGCCACGGCGAGACCCCCATCAAGCGCAAGACCGCGATGATCCTCGCCAACATGGCTAAGCTGGTGAACAACCCCGCGGACGCCACGGTCTTCTTGCCACGGTGTGTGTGTGTGACTCGCGCGCTGCGTAATGTGTACTGCTTGTGTGTACGGTTTGTGTGTACAGCTTGTGTACAGCTTGTTTGCTTCTGTGACAGTTTGTGTACAGCTTGTGTGTACAGCTTGTGTGTGGTGCAGTGGGTGTATGCGTGCAGCTGCCTGCATGTGACGTGGGACGTACAGTGGCATGGCTGGCATCAGCTGTGAGGTGCAGGGCGGTCGTCAAGCCTTTGCCCGTCTGCCAAGCGTGCAGGAATGTCATGCGAGTGGGCAGCAATGCTGTCTCGGACGCAAGCAGCCACAAGGCTCCGGCACATTTGTGCACCAGTGTGAATATGTAGCATGAATGTGTAGGTGTTGAGGTTGAGTCTGACGCTGGCATTTGCGCTGCCTCCATTTGTTTGCACCCAGGCTGCTGCCAGGTGTGAAGATTGTGAGCGAGGAGGTGGCAGACCCCGAGTGCCGGCAGGTGGCGGCCATGGCGCACGCCACGCTGCTGCGCATCGAGACGGAGGCAGAGGAGGTGCAGGTGAGATGTTTAAGGTTTAGGGTTTTAGGGTTTACGGTTCAGGGTTTCAGGGTTTATGGTCTAGGGTTCGGGGTTTTAGGGTTTTAGGGTTTAGGGTTTAGAAGGGTGTGGAGGTGGATGCCCGCAGTGGGTGTTGACCGTTGTGGGGATTGCATCCAGGCCATCAGGGCATCTTGATGATGACAACCTCACAAGGCACACTGCTGGTCACAGACGATCATTACCAGCCCATATGGTGTGTGAGGTGCCCTGGTTGCACAATCACGTGGAAAACGCCATCTGGGTGGGCGTTGCTGCAGCC
>QAXD01000034.1:0-41814 GCA_004335575.1 Haematococcus sp. NG2 | reverse complement strand
ACAAACCCTGCGGCTGCAGCAACGCCATACTGCATAATATGCTATTCCACATCATGACTTGTACCGCAACTGCATGTTCGGGGGTTGGTGAGAGTCCATGGTGAGAGTCCAATCTGCAGGGAAACATGTGCAATGGGGAGGTTGGTTTGCTGGCAATCTCCAGGGCACGGCAACACCCCACCTCAGCACCTGCGGCCCACCACCAACAAACCCTCAAAACAACCTGCGTGCGTGCAACTGCTTGCATACAACTGCTGTTCCGTGCGACTCGCACACGGCCGCACCCACCCTCACACTCCCACCCCCCCCCCCCCTCACGCGTGCCCTCACCTTTCGCCATGTTCCCGCAGTCCCACGCATCCAAGTTCAAGCTGGAGCCCCCCGCAGCCCTGGTCCTGGTCCGTGACGCCGTGACCGCCGCCGCCGCAAAGAGTGAGAGCGGCACCAAGGCCGACCTGGCCCACGCGGGCGCTGTGCTGGAGCACTGCGCGGCGCTGGCATCCTACCTGGTGGGCGCGAGGGATTTCAACGGGCCGCGGTGGGAGGAGGCACTACAGCCGTACCTGGAGCCGGTGATTGGGTTTGAGGAGGCGGAGGCTGCGGTGGCTGCGATGTGCGAGCGGGCCAAGACCCTCGGTGTGACGTGAGTGGGCGCAGGGGTGTCCCCGGTCTGTTTCCATGGCGTGCTGGTTTTTTCTTTTTTTCAGATTTTGCGTGATGCGAGGTTTTTGGTGATGTGCGGTACATCTGAGCGATGGCTTGGCGATGCGTTTCTCGGTAATGGTGTCCTTTCCCTGCCGCGTGCTGGCTTATGCCACTGCTGTGGTACTGTGCACCACTGCTCATGGTGACACCTCATTATGGTTGCCCTTCTTGTGATAACTCATGGTTGCCCTTCTTGTGGTGGCCCTTCTCATGGCTGCCCTTCTTGTGGTTGCGCTTCTTATGCTTGCCCTTCTCATGGTCGCCCTTCTTATGCTTGCCCTTCTTATGGTTGCCTTCTTATGGTTCCGGTTACCCTTGAGGTTACCTTTATGGTTACCTCATGGTCACCCTCTTACAGTTGTTGCTTTTACCACCTGTGTGTCACCGCAGCGTGGAGGACGACGAGGACATGCAGGACGACGTGGAGGGCGCCACGCTCGCCAACTGCGAGTTCTCGCTCGCGTACGGCGGCAAGATCCTGCTCAACAACGCGCGCCTCATCCTCAAGCGCGGCCGTCGCTACGGCCTGTGCGGTGCCAATGGCGTCGGTGGGTATGAGGTATCCTGTACTGCTGATGTATTGCTGATGAGGCTACATACAGCCTCCCTTTCTTGTACTGCTGCTGCTGCTACAGCTGTTGGGCGGTACGGTTGCGTGCTGCTGCTGCTGTGGGCTGGCAGTGCTGTCGGGCGGTACTGCTGTGGGCTGGCAGTGCTGCACAAGGCCTGCTGATGCGCGTTTGCATATGTGCCCACAGCACCACAACATCCAGAAATGGACATGTGTGCCTCGGCTCGCCTGTGCTGGCCTGGCCCTGTCATTTTACCATTCAAGTCTGATTATGGGCCACTCTCTTCCTGCACTGCCACATGTCCAGCATCACACCGTCCTATCTACAGTTTCATCATTGTGACCACCTGTTCTGCTGCGTGACCGCCTGTACTGCTGCTTGACCACCTGTAATGCCTTTGACCACCTGTACTGCCTGTGACCGCCTGTACTGCTGTACTGCTACACTCCCCCGCAGGCAAGTCCACCCTGATGAAGGCGATCGCAGCCAACAAGGTGGACGGCTTTCCACCTCCTGACCAGCTGCGCACCGTGTACGTGGAGCATGATATCCAGGTACGGCCTGCGGGCGTGCCTATACTGTCTGTTTAGGGTTTGAGGGTTAGGGTTTTAGGGTTTTAGGGTTTAGGGCTTTAGGGTGAAAGGAAGTATCACCGGTGAACGTGTCTATACTGTCTCAGTATCCCCAGTGGGATCATCAGTGGCATCAGTCAGGAAGAGGCTTGATGTGCCCGTGTGCAGTTGCTGTGGCCTGGTCCTAGTTAGGCACAGGTGCTGTCCCCACATGACGGACCTGCCGTTCTCACAAGGCACATATGCTATTGATGCTCTGTTTCCCTCTTACCAATGCTATTGCCTGATCAGTGCTCTTGAATCAATGTAAAAATGTTTTTTAATCGGGTAGATTACTTAGTACATGGTACAATTACAATTACACGTATCAAATGCCCGCCTGCCCCCTTGCACAGGCCAACCTGGTAGAGCTGGGCGTGGTCGAGTACATCAAGGCAGACCCGCTGCTGTCCCACCTGCCAGACCAGGAGATCGTGGATGCTCTCACAATGGTCGGCTTCACCGACGAGCTGCGCTCCCGTCTTATCACCAACCTGTCTGGTGGCTGGAAGATGAAGCTGGCCCTCGCGCGCGCGATGCTGCTGCACGCGGACATCCTGCTGCTGGACGAGCCCACCAACCATCTGGACACCACCAACGTCGCGTGGCTCATCAACTACCTGGTCACGCAGCCCAAGTGAGTTGCTTTTTGCCGACCTTTGTTGCCGGCCTTTGTTCCTGTCTTGGTGTCCTGGTGGATTTTGCAGCCTGCGTTGGTGGCCCATCTCGGTTGCCCTCCTTAGCGGCTTCTCCTGGTCCTCTCCTGGTCTTCTCCTGCTCCTTGTAGCCAGCCTGCGTTGCTGTAGCTAGCCTAAGTAGCTGGCCTCAGTGGCATGCCTTGCTGTGGTATGGTCCTGCTGCGGTCTCGCTGCAGTTATTCATGTGTTCATGTTTGTGCACGGGGGTACTTGCGGCACTGCTGGACTCGTGCAATGCACCAGCACCCATTCACTTGTACCTCGACGCCTACCACGTATCGCCTGGTTGGGAAGGGGAAGTTTACATTGGGGACCTTGTCACAATGTGTCAAGTCTTGATACTCCATGCACACGGAATACGGTATCCACGGAATATCTTCCAATTTGCAACTGCCCTACCTGCGCAGCATCACCGCTATGATCGTGTCACACGACTCGGGCTTCCTGGACGCCACGTGCACTGACATCTACCACTACGAGAACCGCCGCCTGCGCCGCTACAAGGGCAACCTGTCGGAGTTTGTCAAGGTCAAGCCCGAGGTGGGTGCTGCTAGTAGCATCACAGGTAGCTCATGTTGTTGCCTCATTTGGGGAGGGGGGAGGGCATATGCAGATGGACATCGGCTTATGGAGGATGGACCCAAGATGGACCCATATGGATGGACATGGGCATATGCAGATGGACCAAGTTCAATCCCTTGCATCACTTGCCTCTGAAGCCACTTCCTGCCCTGCTGATTGGCTGTGCGCTCTTGGGGATTGGGAGGGCATTGAATGCAGTCTAAAATCACTGGTTGCCAGCAAGAAGCCCACACGTCAACCAACTGCTCATGGGCCCAACTGACCGGCCACCGGCGTGTGTTCACATGCTGTGCGCAGGCCAAATCATACTATGAGCTGGGTGCTGCCACTCTCAAGTTCAATTTCCCGGAGCCCCCACCCCTGGATGGTGTGACGTCACGTCAAAAGTGCGCACCTCATGTGACGCTTGAGTGACCTGGCTTGTGCTTGATGTCTGGTCTGGTGTCGCCGGCGTTGGCTGCACCCACCACCCTGACATGATGTGGATTGCTGTTCTGCACCCATGGTCAACCGGGCCACACCCTGTGGTTGGTTATATCAGCACCTAATTGTCACATTTAGACCAGCTTATATTGTCACACTTAGACCCCCGGTCACGCGCCTGCTCACACCCCCACTCATATGCCTACTCACACCTCTTGTCATTCCTCTCAAATCAACCGCAGGTCCATCCTGAACATGAAGAAGGTGACGTTTACGTACCCGGGCGCCTCCAAGCCTTCGCTGGTGGACATCACGTGCCACGTGCGGCTGGACTCCCGAGTGGCGGTGCTGGGCCGGAACGGCGCGGGTGGGTGCTGGCAGCCGCTTTTGCTGGCAGCCGCTTGTGCTGTTGGAGCTGTTGTTGTGCCTCTGCCCCTAAACGTGCCCCAACCACCAAACTGCCCCCAACCATCCTACCGGCTCAATCAACTACCCAGCTGGCCCAAACATCCAGCAATTACGCTGCCATGTGGACGCCCCAATCTATACCACGGTATTATCAACCCGCCGAATCGCCAACCCCACTTGTCCCACCACCTAAGCAACGCTACCGTATCCTGACAAACTGTCCCCACTGCCCCAACCGCAGGCAAGTCCACGCTCATCAAGCTGCTGACGGCAGAGCTGCGTGCAGATGAGGGGCAAGTGATGCGCCACCCCAACCTGCGTGTGGCGTACGTGGCACAGCACGCGTTCCACCACGTGGATGAGCACCTGGACATCTCCCCCGCGCGCTACATCCTGCGCCGCTACTGTGGAGGTGCGTGTTTGCTCGCGCCAAACTCTCTCTCTGTCCATCTCCCTCTCATGCTGGCATCTCTTCGTGCAGCCGCCAGGTGTTTGCGGCTGATTTTGCCTGTGTCGCCCTTCCCTTGGTATGGCTTTCGCAAAACTGTGGCATTTCCTGTTGCGTGGCTCCCTCTGCTTGTGTGGCTCCATTTGTGACCCCATTTTGCAAGGAGCCGTTTGTGCAACTCTGCTTGTGGTTGGGCGCTGCTTGCGGTCTTACCGTATGAAGATGTCTTGTAAGGTTGGGCGTGACGTGCATGCTGCAACCTCCACTTACAACACCTCTACACACCACTCTCCCAACAACTGCACGCCATTCTCCTTGCCACTGCACACCCCACCCCCACCCCACCCCCAGGTGAGGACAAGGAGGAGGCCAGCAAGGTGCACCGCAAGATGGAGGGCGAGGAGTGGGAGAAGGTGCGGAACCAGATCTGGATGATCGACGGCCAGCCGCGCGTGCTGGACAAGATCGTGGGGCGGCGCAAGAAGAAGCGCAGCTACGAGTACGAGGTGGCGTGGAAGGGGCTGTCGTCGCTGTGCTACAACCGGTGAGCTGCCGCGCTGCAAGGGTTACTGAACCTAAACCCTAAACCCTAAACCTTAAAAAAAAGGAACGGGCGCGAGTTGGTCATTTATCCTAGACCCTAACTGTTTTGGCCCAGGCCCGGTAGAGGGGTGGATACGAGGGCAGCAGCATGTCTGTCTGCCACAGTCAGTCACCCTGCACACAGAACCAGCATGTCTGTGTTTTGATTGGACCTGTTGCTGGTTGGTGGTAACCGCTTGAGGCAGGCTCAACCCATGACCTTTGGGACCCTGACTCCGTGTGGCTGGCCATGGTGGCAGGCAGGCAAGGAAACAGTTGAGCGCAGGCGTGGTGGTTTATCGAGCGTGGTGGCTGAATTCTTGGTTTCAAATGCTGCCCCTGCAGGTGGATCACGCGTGAGGAGCTGGTGGAGCGTGGCTTTGAGAAGCTGATCAATGAGACGGACGGCAAGCAGGCAAGCAAGGGGGGATGGGAAAGAGGGAAAGCAGGGGGGGGAACAAGCAAGGGGGGGTGGGAGAGATGGAAAGCAGGGGGGGAAAAAAGGAAGGGGGGTGGGAGAGATGGAAAGCAGGGGAAAAACTATCATCATGTGGACTTGCTAGGGATCAGTTGGTTGGACGCAAGCGCTGCGCTGGGCTGTGCCTGCACATGTGGTTTGCCGCATCTTTTTTTTGTGCTGCCTTCTGTCGGACCCTTGTGCTGAACCGCTGCTGTACTGCCCTTGTCATACCGCTGTACTGCGCAGGCGGCGCAGCAGAAGGTGGGCGAGCAGACGCGGCCGCTGACGATGGCAGCGATTGAGGAGTTCTGCCGCGACTTTGGCCTCGAGCCCGAGTTCTCCATGCACTCCAACATCCGGGGCCTGTCGGGCGGGCAAAAGGTGAAGCTGGTTCTGGCAGCGGCGATGTGGCAGAACCCCCACATGCTCATTATGGACGAGCCCACCAACTACCTGGACCGCGAGGTGCGTTGTTTGACCGCGTTTGACCGCGTTTGACCCGCATTTGACCAAGCTGGAAGGTTTGACTGGGTTTGACCTGCTTTGACCGTGTGGGCCGCGTGTGCATGCCTGCTGCCGGCGACCGGCCAAGGCTTTGGACCAGCGAAACCAACTTCCCAATCAAATAACCACCTCAATTCACAGGCACTGGGTGCGCTGGCTGAGGCCATCAACAACTGGGGAGGCGGTGTGGTGGTCATCTCACACCACCAGGAGTTCATCGGC
Organism: Haematococcus sp. NG2; assembly: GCA_004335575.1. Taxonomy (NCBI): domain Eukaryota; kingdom Viridiplantae; phylum Chlorophyta; class Chlorophyceae; order Chlamydomonadales; family Haematococcaceae; genus Haematococcus; species Haematococcus sp. NG2. Next base: position 35,599 of record QAXD01000034.1, on the reverse strand, counting down.
GCAGTCTGCAACGAGGTGAGACATGTCATATGTCATTATGTCTTGTTGTCCCAGCTCATACATGGGGTGCATTGCATGTCAGATGTTGACATGTAGGGTCTCATGTGTACCTTATCCTCAGGTACTTGCACTGGGTTTCAACCCAGTGCGTTGGTGCCCAATACAACTCACATTTTATCAGTGGTGTGCTCGCTTGAAAAAGGCACATCCTCAGATGTGTGTTGGTCACACGTTGGCATTCCACACATGTTGTCACTCATGGCACCCCTCCTGATGTCACACATAATGTCACACATGGTCACAGGTGTGGCATGTGGACGCGGGTAAGCTTACCCATGCAACCATGGCAGAGTACGCCAAGGACCACCAAGTACGTTCTGCCTCCTCCTTGTGCTGCCTTGTACCGCACCATGGTCTACTGCATCCTTGCACAGTGCTGTACCGCCTGTGCCACAGTCTGTTGTGTGGTGCTTCACCACACAAAGCTGCACTGCACCACTGTGTGTTGTTGTAATGTACCTCTCCGTCCTGTTGCATATTGGTTGTTCTGTACCTTCTTGTATCGGGTGACTGGCCCGCGCCTTCCTGCGCTGTGCTAGGCTCCCGGCATTATTCACGTTGCTTTGTGGACTGCAGGCGTGTGCTGCACTCACAGCACATCAGAGGGATGCTGGTCGCTGCCTCCCTGCCTCAATAGCACTGATATCCTGATATTATGTTATGCTTGCAGGCTGAGCTGTCTGAGATGGCGGCGGAGAGCGAGGCAGCACATCGCAAGAGCATGGAGCAGCATGCGGCGCGCAAGTCGTTGGAGCAGCCCAAGTCATCGTGATGCATGCCCTTATGGAGCGCTGTATCTCCTGTATGGGCCGCTCTAAGGTCTCAGGGCCAAGTGCTGGGGTAGCAGTGGGGGTGTCGAGTGTGTGGCGTGCTGCACAAGGTGCTGGTGCAGGATCAGCCACGATGTCATGACTTAGCTATGGTGATGTCATGGCGTCCATGCCAGCCAGATCCTCCACTCCTTGGCAGTGGAGGTTGGGCGGTGACGCAGTTGCTGGGGCTTTGCAGCCTGCAGGCTGCAGGAAACCGCATGGGTGTTTGGCTGGTGCATTGCCAATCCACCTCCCAACAGCCGACTGCTCAGCAACACTGTGCATGCTGTGCGCATGCTGAGCACGTGCTGGGAGCAGCTAGCCATGCGACACACTTGCTGACACTGGGGGGGGTGCTTTCTGTGACTTGGGGGTGGAGCTATATCATGCTTGTATGTTCCGGTGTATGTAAATAGCAGCGTGCTCGGGCAAAAGCTGTGATGGCGAAGTAGCGGTGGTAGGTATAGTGCAGGTGGTGATTGGGCTGCGAGCAGCGCTGCGTGATGGCTCATGTGGCAGCGGAGGGGTGGGTGGAGGGTGGGAGTGACATGTATGGAGTGTCTCTTGTCAGCGCTTGGGAGCGTGGTGCCTTGCTTGCTTCTTCTTTTCGCGTGTCGCAAGTGCACACAACTAACCGCGTCGCAAACAAGTGGTGGGCTGGTTTTAATTGCTGCAGCCTGTGCCTCTGGACCTCCCATTTTTCTCATTCCTTGCGCGTGCATGCTTGCTTGATCAGGACATCAGGTAAATGTTACAGTTCCTTTCCCAGTTGCATGCTGTAGGGAATGTGCTGCTGTTGTACGCAACGACGTGCACCACCAGGAGCAGCTCATGCTAAACTGTAATGTCCTGAAATACCGGTCATGCCCCACTGGCCCAGTTGCAGTTGCAGTAAGTGCAAGTCATTGTTACAAACCAGTGCCACAACAGTTGAGAATTCTTATTCTGTTCTAAAGAATCTGCAACTGTTGAGAAGCCAGTCACAACAGCCTGCAACAATGCTGCCATCAACTGGGAGGTGGTCTGATCTCCGCCACCATCTTCAGTAACCGTCATCTATCTTCAAGTTCCTTTGACCTCAACTTTGAGGCGCTCTGCCTTGACACTACCTTGATGTGGTGGTCTCGCCCTTGGCCGCCTGCTTCTGGCTCAGGTGCTGGCCGTCCAGCACAGCTTGTCACAACATGAAAAGAGTGTGTTGACACCAAAGCCACAAAGCATGGTTCTGCAAGCCTGCAGCGCTGCCTCATGCCGTGACATCCTGGCATGCTGCTCGTGTGCGCACTGTGCAAGCCTGAGCTGCAAATTCAGCTGGTGGGCGCTGCCGCCACAGTTGAATGACAAAAGTCCCTGAAGTCCAGTTGGATGGTGTCACCGGGTCTGCACTGGGTGCCACAGCGCCTGCACCTGCTGAGGTGGCACCTGCTGAGATGGCACCTGCTGAGGTGGCGCTGCTCACGTAACACCTCACACTGGGGGCCCAACAAGGCGTGATGTGCACTGTGTCTGCTTCCACAGCGTCACAACAGGTGGAAGCGCTTGGCAATGAAGGCGGCCGAGAAGCGGTCAGCGTGCAGCGCTGCAGCGGACCATAGGGGCGCCAGCCGGTCCCTGCTTGCGTGCAGTGAGCATGCGAGCAACGCTTGAGCATGTGAGTCATTTGTGAACATGTGGATCATACTTGAGCATGTGAGTCCTTGTTGAGCATGTATGTGTGCAGCATGGAGCGTGTTAGTCCTTGTTGGGCGTGTTTGCACCTGGAGCGGGAGTGGAGGCACACAGCTGCGTGATGCCTCTTGCTCACTGGCTGACCGTGCCAGTGGGTTTTCAGGCAAGATGCTGGGACTGATTAAATGGCCCCTAATCGATGCTGATCAGTTTTGTGCTGCTTAACTGCTGATTTTTGTACTGTTGTGCTGCCAATTGTTGTACTTCTGTACTGCCGCTGTCTGTGCTGCTGTATTGTACTCGTCGTTTGGTGTGATGGCCCTGGCCTGCTGACTGGGTCACACATCTCATTGTACTTATCGTTGGGAATGATAGCCCTGCTGACTGGGTCACACATGTCACTCACATAGTGGCCGCATCACGCTCCACTTCCACCCCCAGCTCGTGCTGCTCAAACGCGTGATCTGCACCTGCGTGCCAGCATGTTTGACCATGTTTGACCGTGTTTGGCTGCGGTTGAGCATGAAGCATCAGCCGCCGCATGTGACTATGGACAACCCTGCATCACGGCAACAGGGCTGACAAACAACAGATGTGGGGGGGTCTTCAGGGCATGCGCCTCAGCCTGAACTGAGCACCATGGGTGCTGACATGAGGCGAAGGGCTGAGTCCAGGCATACATCTGTCAGTCAGCATTTGGATCAAGACCGCACCAGGAGAAGGTGGCAGCCGCAGCCAGGTACGCGTGTTGGTGCCACTACGGAACAGCCACCTACGAGGCGTCCACACAAGACACAATGATCTGCACTTCTGCACATACACCTGTGCCCAGACCTGTTGAGCCCGTGAGCAGCCCAGGACAGACAGCCTCAGTATGAGCCAAAGTACAAGGAGAAGGGAAGGAACCATACATGCACAAAAGGCACGACAAGAAGAAGAAAAAGCAGAAGGACCAAAACACAGCAGGGAGGAAGAGCCAGAGTCTGTTTGGGGCGTTGCACCAGCAGCAGCCCTGCTGCTTGAGCTCCAGCCAAGGAGCTAACACACCCACATTGCGGTGCGTAGGCACTGTTCAGGGTCACCTTCCACGCCCCAGCTGGCTGCAGTGAGCGCTGTAGCTGCAGCTGCCACCTGCGCAGCATGCACGTCGGTTGGAATGCGCATGGAGCAAGGTGCGGGGCAGCGGGCTCATTACAGCGCCTGCTGTGAGTGAGTTGGCAATAGTCGGAGTTGACAGTAGAGTGAGTTGATAACAGAGTGATCCGAGTGCGGTGAGAGTCCAGGCACGGCCGCTGAGTGCAATGGGCGCAGAGTGAGATGAGTACCTAACGTTGAGCAACGGCGCGTTGTGCGGCCCACACATGGGTGTGCAGAGGTACCCAATCCTGAACCCTGAACCCTAACCCTAACCATGGCTTGAACACTCAACTGGTCACACTGCACGTGTGTACAATATGACTGCTCACACTCCTCACACTCCTCACACCTGTGGTACTGCCAGTAATGCGGCGATGACGTCAGACACATGGAAGTCAACAGCAGACAAGGGGATGTCTGCGCGGCGCAGCGCACCCACCGCGTGTGCCTGCCACGCCTGTGGGGCAGGGTGCAGGGTTTGGGGTCTAGCGTGAGTACTCAAGATGCAGGGTTTAGAGTTCAAGGAGATCAAGGCATGCATGATAGGTAGCCTCAAACCGTTGCCCTCAAGTATAAGGTGCTCGGACAAAGAGGTGAGCCAACCACATGGCACATGCATTAGGAGGACCTGGTGGGTCGGAAACAATCTGGCCGAGCAACAGAGCACAGGCTATCACGCAAACACTCCAAAACCTACAGCTGACAACGACATCGCCTACTGGGGACATGCCCGACAAGGACGTCGCCTGAAAAGGACGTTGCCTAGAAGTACGAGGTGCACGCAGTACACAGCACATGACCCCACCTGATGCACTCCTGGCTGTACCGCCCGGAACAGCGCCTGGAGGTACTGCAGCCATGACGTTGTACCACCTGTACTGCCTGTTCGCCCTGTACCGTCACTGTCTGTACCGCCTGACTCCCCTGCACCATTTATGCCGCAGTCGTTGCTCAGCTGCAGGCCTATCTTTGCACTGGGCTGCAATCCCCCTGCCAAGCACATGTCGCGCGGCCCATGCTGCTGCTGCTGCGGCGGCTGCGGCTGCGGCTGCGGCTGCGGCTGCGGCTGCGGCTGCAGCTGCTGGATCTGCTCAGGCTGTAGGTGAGAAGCAAGTACAAAGGTAGCTGCAGACTCTTGGGCCTGTGTCCCCTGGTTGATGGGCCCTGCAACAGCCTCACCCAGCTGGCTGTGCAGCACACCAGCTGCTGTGCTGGGATTGAGCGGGTGCGTGGCAGGTTGGGATGCCACGCCACTGGGATGTGGCCCCTGTGTGACAGGTGATGGGGGTGGGGGTGCCGGTGGTGCGGGTGGCCCGGCTGCGGGTCACATGGCATCGGAGAGGGTCAGCACAGCATGCACAGCATGCACAGCGTGCACAGCATACATAGCATGATGCACGACACACAGCCCCCCAACAAAACCTGCCCATTGCCTCGACCCCGACCTTATTGTGTGCTAAGATAAATGGTCCCTTCCAACAGGTCACCAGGTCGCTGCACCCTTCACTACGCATTGTATTCCTTACTCATGGTGTCAGCAGCTTGCATGCCCTTAGCTCTACTAAACTATTGCATACCCTCACATCTCCTGACAATAACGAATGTAGTGTATGCACCCTGTTGCCCCAGCGCGTAGCACGGGTCCCCACTGCTCTCGTAATCATCATAAACCCACTCATCATAAGATATGAGTACACCACCAAGAGTTGCAGCTTGCATGCATGCCCTTATCATAAATATACTAACCTATTGTATGCCCTTACACTTTATACACCACCAAGACTAGTCAAACGTCAGGACAGGACTCACAAGCGGTGCCCTTGAAGCGTGCGACCCAGTAGCCCGCATAGCCGCGCAGCATGGCCACATCCCCGGCCATGCCACCCCATGCCCCACGCAGCAGTAGGGATTTGACCAGGGCCGCCTCCTGTTGGCGGGGCAGCGAACAGGATTCTTTGAGTGTTCTGATTCAACTATTCAATAGACTATCAATAGACTACTTAATGATTTCATCCTGGTTTGCAACAGTCCATGCCCAGACTTGGGTAGTGGATGTGCATTGGTGAGCTGTGTCAGTAGCCAAAGCACCCTCTCTGCATCAGACCAGCCAGACAGATCAGACCAGTCAGACTCATCCTAGTGTCAGTTAGACCTCATGTCAGGTTTGTCAGACCAGTCAGACCTGTGGCAGGCCCCGCAGCAGCTCGTCCGCGTCAGCCAGACTGCCAGGGGTGCAGCCAGGTGGCAGGGAGGTGACACGAGGCAGGAAGTCACGCACCTGCGTGTGTGGTGCATGTGTTGTGTGCGTAGTGTGTGTTTGTGGTGGGGGAGGGGGCAGACGGCAACCAACGCACACCCGGCAGTCGCAAGTCAGCCCAGCATGTGTAACCATCATCCAGGCGAGACGGTGATTGATTCGACAGACCAGCCAAGCCTACGCCGTGCACGCGCATGGCTGCAAGCACACTGGGAAGTGCACTGGGAAGTCCACTGCGAGCTGTGCATGGGCCGTTCACGTTCACCTGCGGCTTGGCTGGCCCTAACCCAACCCGCTCTCCCCTCAACCCTGCCCACCTGCACTGAGGCCAGCTGGTGCGTGAATGCAAGCACAGCTGACGCAGCCAGTGCACCCAGACGGTAGCCCTTGGCCTGAGGGCACAAGCAGCACAGTACTTAGTCTATGCACACTACGAAGAGCAGGGGTCAGAAGCAGCACATCAAACGCGCATCCGCTCCAAGAGTATCACATCCACGCATACCACACATTCGTAACGCACAAAGTGTATTGCTTGTAGCACAAAAATCGGTTCGTGCACCAAGGCCACCGGTGGTTAGGGCCTATGGTAGGCCACCAGGGCTACCCATTAAGTGAAGGGTGTGATTCTTATTGACCAAGCATGCCATCAGGGGTGCATGACCAACACTGGATACAAGGCACAGGAGGTGGATGCCATCAACAGGTGCCAGGCAAACTTTTGAGCCAACAGTTGCCTCTCTAGTTTGATCCGTCAAGCTCTCACAAGCAGCTGAAAGCTGTGACTAGGCGCTGTTATGTGCCAGGCATTCCATTACCAGCAGAGCGCAGGATATGAATGGCTCGTTAGATAGCATCCGGACGGGTGCTTGGGCAGAATCTGAGTAGGCCAGCAACCACCCACCTGTGCCGCCATGAGCCACACGGCCAGTGGTAGTGACGGAGGCAGAATGGCATCTTCCACTGCAATCACTGGCAGCCGGCGCAGCAGCTCTGAGATGAGCGGCTCCTCCTTGAGCATCTGAACAGGCACAGGGGAGGAGGTGAAGGGTTCATGCATGCCTCAGTGAAAGGTGAAGGGTTTTGCCAGGCCTCTCAGGAGGAAAAGGGAAAGGGAACATCTGACACCTCCAGTTAACTGTGCACCGCCGACAAAGCCCTTGAACCTTGAACCGTAAACCCTAAACCCTAAACCCTAAAGCCTGAACCTTAAACCTGCTCCGGTATCTGCCATGCAACCTACACGCCGCTGCTCACCTGCAGCGCGATACGTACTGCAGGACCTGCCTGCTGCGTGCGTACCGCCTTCTGTAGCGCAGACTTGAGGGCGGAGGGCGACCCGCGCCACGCGCCGCCCCCACCATCAGCACCGCGCGCGTTGCTGGGCCAGGCTGCACACAAATACACGCAGGCACGCTTGCAGCGCTGTCATTGTATGTGAGCATCCTATGTGCGGAATCATCCCGTTGGGTCGTTTGATACAAGGACAGGTGATCAGGCTCACTGAGGCAGCAAGCATGTTCAAGACGGGTGCAACAGCCTGCAGTTGGGCGCTACTGGAGATAGAAAGGCTGCTTCTGGATGCAGCATTTGTTGTGCATGTCTTGGCACCAGCAGAGTCCACAGCTTCAGGTCGTCAAACTGACAGGACAGACGGTCTGCCGTGAGAGAGGATCCACCATTAACCAGTGGTTGAATGTCCCCCTCACCTTGGTCCCAGTTCACTGGGCCTCCCTCTCCTGGCACCACATTTGTGTACAGGTGCAATGTGGAGCTGGCAGCACCCTTGCCGCCCTGCTTGGCCCCACCTCCACCTCCACCCCCAGCCCCATCCCCAACCCCATCCCCGGCCCCTCCAGCCCCCTCCCTGACCTGCGTGCTACAGCTCCATACAGCGGACGCCAGCAACCGTGCATGGTCTGGGTTGCTGGCAGGTGCTGCCTGACTGGGAACTGTCTGTGTGGCTGCAGTCTGACTGGAGACTGACGGGGCGGCTGAGGGTGCGGCTGGCCTAGGGGCCGCTGGCTTGCCTGCAGTGGCAACATGAGCCTGATCAGCCAACCATGCATGGGGTGTGAAGTAAACCGAGCAGGCACGCACACAAGCTGGAACATGCATGATTCACACCAGAGTGTGCAGCGGCACAGAGACATCATGGGTGTCACGTGCGGACTGGAATAGTATCTTGGAGCTGTTGCTATCCACAAAGATACAAAGATCTTGGCCAGCGGCAACAAGCACCTTTTTGGCTCCACCAGTGCCATCGCCAGTGCTCAAGCCACCCAGCACCCAGATGAGTTGCGGTTGAGAACCCCTGGCCTGCATTGACCTGCTGCTGTGAGGCAGCCGGGTGCCAGGGCACCACAGGCTGCTGTGATGTTGCTTGCTGCTGCAATACTGCTGGCTGCTGTGACATACCCAGTTGGCCGTGCAGTGCAGTGGCAGGAGGGTGTGGCTGTGGCTGTGGCTGTGGCCGTGGCTGTGGCTGTGGCTGTGGCTGTGGCGCAGCACTGAGTTGCGTGCCCGTTGCTGTACCCGCAGGGGTGCCAGGGATAGTGGCTGAGTGTGGCCCAGCAGGGCGTGAGCTTGGTGTGACATGCAGTGATGGGTAGGGGGGGCCGATGTACTCCAGGAAGAAGACATGGTGGGTGGTTAACGATGCTGCTCGTTGGTTCTGTGCGGCACAGCGGTAGATCAGCAATACATCGGTATGGGTTTAGTAGTCATAGTACAGTAATAGTAATAGAATAGTACTACATCCATGCAGCAGCGGTACAGCAGCACATGCATGCTGCCGTGCAGCGGCGTGGCATAAGCGCGTGACATACCACATCACATCACACATCTCACATCACACATCACACACCACAACAGGACCTTGTCACAGGTGTGCCACAATGTCCAGACACACACGAGCACACCACAAACGAACATGATGGCCTGGATGAGGTGAGGGTTTTATGACAACGGACAGTGCTGGAGCCCTAGCATGTGGCCCAAGCACGGTGGGCCACTGTCAACCTAACGAACAAGCATGCACCCCGCGCAAGCACCAAATGCAAGCAAGCACCCCATGCAGGCAAACAACCCATGCATGCAGGCGAGCTTAGCACACCATCACACGTATAACACGGCATGCTGCAGCGCCTGCACCAGCGCAAGCGCATGCGGCATGCATGCATGGCATACATCACATGCATGAACACGTGAGCATATCATGCCAGCCCTCTCACCTCCATGAGAGCTTTGAACACATCCTTCTTGCCGCTGGCGCTCTGGCTGGGTGCTGGCTGGGTGGCGTCACCACGCCCACCACCTCCACTGTTGCTGCGTGTGCCTTCTCCATGGCTGGTGGCTGCCCAGGCCTGGGGTCTGTCCTCCTCTTCATCATCACACAGCCCTAGCCAGTCGCCATCATCTCCGCTCCCTGCGGCTGCTGCTGCCTGCTCCGTAGCTGCACCTGCCTGTTGCACAGCTGCTCCTGCCTGTTCCTCACACGGCTCATCCTTTTGCCTAAGTTCTGGTCCGGATCGCAAGCCCAAGGCAGGGGCGGCATCAGCTGCAGGTTGGGGCTGCAGATGCAACGGCGCGCCTCCCCTAGCTGCTGTTGCTGCTGCAGATGCATCAGTGTTCTCATCAACTGCAGAGTATGCAACTGGGTGTTTAGAGCCACTGGGGCCACCTGGTGTTGCCTGCCTGGCTCCCAGGTCAACGCCCACTTCTGCGGAGGCTTTGCTGTTGGCTGGGGCTGTTGGAGCAGTGCAAGTTGGAGCAGGGGTGGTAGCGGCTGCTGGGCTGCGCTGGTGCTGGTGCTGCTGTGGAGGCGGGGGTGGGGGAGATGGCTGTGGCCGGTCCGCGCCCGTGCATGACGCCGCATGCGTCTCAAGAAAATAGGCTGTGTGTGATTGTCACGGAGGCAGTTCAGGACAGCACGTGCGTGTGCCTTGTTACTTGTTGTATATCTTCGACGCATGGGGAGGGCAGTCGCACCATGGAGTTGGGCTGGCACCGCAGCACCAAAGCATGGTGCATGATGCCCGACCCCGCCCGCATGTGAGTCCATGCACACTGCACACACGTCCCACACCTGGTATCTGCCGCCCACACAGGGGGCATGGCTCATAACTGGTCCTGGCCCTCTTGACTGCAGACGCATCTGCCTTGTTGCTGCTGCCTGGGGTGCAGGTGCTCCTCTTGGCAGCAGATGATGAGAGAAGCAACGCAAACGCATTCTTTGGTGGCATCCCCTTGCTCATCTCGTCTTTCAGTTGGACTAAGAGCCATGTGCAAGGTTTCTGAGGGGGCCAGGAATTCAAGCGCTATGAGAAGGACCCATCATACGTCTTCAGTGCCATTTTCTATCCTCTACTTCCCCCGATCTTGCCTGGTCTGTCATCACCTCAGAAAAATCATCGAACTGTGACCAAAATCATCGCCTCCTCCTCCCACTGCTTCATCGGCCTTCGGTTGCTTGTCATCCCTGCTGTTTACATTGTTTCCACTCCTCGTAGCAACGTCACGATGGCGCTTGTTGCTTCTCGTACTGTTGTCGCTCGAGCCTCTGTGCGCCATTCCCACAGCCGTCGTCCTGTTCCTGTAATTGTGGCGCGTCGTGGGGGTGAGTGTGCCGTAGGATCTTTCTCGAGTCAAGTCTCTACTCTCCCACTGCTGCCCTACCTCAGCGCGCGCACATCATGGTTCATACTTGCGTTCTGCAACTCCCGGCTCGGGCAGTAGTGCCTTGTCGTCGGCGCACTCACGGTTGAAGCGTGCACGCTAGTGGCTTACGGCTAGTGGGACTGTGTTCTAGCAAGGTCATTATTGCACATTGAGCGGGAGCTTAATGTGCGGGTGGCATGGTCAACGGCACAGAACGTGTGGCATCCACCATGCCAGAGTGTGCACGTACCATCCTGCTGCTTGCATGAGCTATTGCATGCACCTGCACTTCAGAGCCCGCAGAGTGTCACTGCAGCACTGCTTAGCATTGCAGAGCAGGCTTCAGGCATGGCACGTTGCTGGGGAGCACGGCATAGAAGCTGCCATGCACATGCATGCTTGCGCGTGTCAGCATTGCATCACAGGACACGATGTGCTGAACTATCTATAAAACTCCCTGCATGACTTCCCACATTACTTCCCATGCTTTGAAGCCAGCACGCCCTGTGTGACGCTATTATAAGCAGACCATGCGACAATGAAACCTCAGTGTGGCACGGCACGACAGCTGCTCAACTGCCCTGTCTGAGCAGCTGGAGCAAACCTGTTGAACAACTGTGCCGCCGAGCACCATCCATGACGTCAGTGATGTACCCCCCTCTGATGCACCTACCTCCACGCAGCCAACACAGCGCGCCACAGCGCCACACTGCCCTTTCCAGTATCATTCACCTTGACATCATTGCATGCGCCTCCCCCACTCCTCACACCTTGGTTCCATGTGATGGTGGTGCGTGCAGGCAACGTGCTGGACCGCCCAGACACTGACACGGGATCAGACCTGGAGATCAAGCGCTCAGGATGGGACGGTGACAGAGACGGCGACATGTTTGGGGGCCGCCAGCTACAGACTGAGGGTGGTGAGTGTGGCTGAGGACATCCTCACTTCTCACATGTTTCATCACGCCACGCCACACTTGATGTTTTGTGCGCACCTGGGGTCGCCGCAAAGCACAGGGCCATCAATCCACTATGCGGCTGTGAATGAGGGTTCCACTTGCATTCTGGGTATGTGGCATCTGGCACATGCCAGTATGGCATCTGGCGCATCTCAGTACGGCATCTGGCACATCCCACACGTCGGACCATGTTCACACCGCATCCGCATCCACACGCCCACCTCGCAGGCAAGGGCGGTACGTCCGACCAGCGCAACACGGGCCGTGGTGGCGGCAACTACCGGGTGCTGCTGCTCAACAGCCCGTCACACACGGAGCAGGGTGTGGTCCGCGCGATCACACAAGTGGTGCCGGGCAGTGACGAGAGCCACGCTAAGAACTGGTGAGGGTGCTGGTCACAGTGCATCCAGTGGGCGCCAGGGTGGGCATCAGCCCTGGCACTGAGGTGGCAGGTTGGATTGGCCTTGCTATGTGAGGGATGGGTTGGGATTGCTAGGCGGCCGAGATTCTTTCACAGGGTGCAGAAGAGGAGGTCATTGGATTCATTTTTTCATGGCTTCTGGCCACCACCACAGTTCTGCTCATTGTTCTCTGCGAGGACCGCATGTGCTTCTCGTGCTTCTCCTTGCGCTGTCCTGCCTACTGAATCCACACTCCTTCCTGCTCCTGCTCCTCTTTTTCCCTGCAGCTACGCCACCTCCATCTCACTGGGCATGGCCATTGTGTGCTCAGTGCTCAAGGAGCATGCTGAGTTTTATGCACAGCAGCTGTACCGCTACGGCTGCAAGACTGCCATCGAGCCCGACACCTCCACTGCCTGAACTGGCGACAGCAGCGTTCCCTGGACAGGCACTGGAGTGGGCCATGCTCCCAGTTAGGCACTGGACAGGTATGGGCAGATGGTGCGCCATGGGCTAAGCGGGCATTGTTCAAGAGACAGATGCCTGTGCACACCACTGGTGCTACCAGTCAGTCATAGCAGGATGGGCCTGCCGCACAGAAGCAGCAGCAGCAGCAGAGTGAATTTATGTGTGGAATGTGGAAAAGAGGGACAAGTGCGAAGTGAGGCATGAGTGGCAAGAGTGAACAGTGTTTGTTGAGGATGAGATGGTGCAGTGGCGTGGTGTGTGGTGAGAGATACTGCTGGCCAGGTGATTATGGGGTGGCATTGACAATTAGCAGTACAGGGTGCATGCAGCCTGCGTGTTTTGCAGCACAGCAACTGGGCTGCATGCAAGGAAACAGCAGTCAGGACGTGAAGCGAGCATTGTGCCAGGGGGAGCGACAGCGCGAATGGGATTGGGTCCATTAGAGCTGACCTGCTGCTGCTGTTGGCAAGCAGGCAACAAATCATACCGTGGCGCATTATGCATGTGCATGCAAGTTTTGGTGAGGGTGCTGGAGAGGATGTGTGGCAGCCAGGCGCAAATGGTTCAACGTGGCCAGCTTTTTCAGAAGGGTGCGTGCAAGCCCAAGGGTGCGTGCAAGCCCGAGGGTGCATACAAGCCCTGAAAGTTTTGTGAGCGGCAGCCTCGTGGGAGTGTTGTGTGTACCGTTATGATTTGATCATTTCATTCTTTAGGGCACGAGCTGTCCTCTTGCTCCTCTTGGGTCTGAGTGCGTCAGTGAGAACGTATGATTGTTGCTGGTGCGGTGATGTTTCAGAGTAAATGCTGTAACGACATTGAGTCTCGTGTGGTGCGGTCATCACCGCTGTTGCCACCCTGCCAACTGCATGTCGGCCTGGTGCCAGCTGAACCACTGCAACAGCACCAGCAGGCATCCAACACTGCATGCAAGCACTCACAGGGCGCAGCATGCTCCAGCTGCAGCATGCACAACTGAACAATGATCAATACAACCAAACAGACAACTGGGTTCAAGCAAGCACCCCGCCTCCTCAGACTGTTAGTTCTCAGTAAAACAGTGAAGAACTTTGTGGTGCTTCTCAACATCTCATTCAACTTGCTTGTTGTCACGCCAGCTCAGGTCAGCACATCTCCAAGTCCAAACCAAACCAAAGTGCAAGCGGCTGGCCCATTTCAGCTCATCTCCAACCAGATCACCTCCAAAACAAAACAGGTGCGCAAACACGCCAGGTGTTTCATCTCGTCGCACATCAGCGCTGCCCATCCGGCTCACTGCCGTGCAGCACCACCACCGGGCGAGTGCAGTGATGTGTCACGCGGCTGGTCACACTTCCCATCAGGAACTCAAGCAGGGGTGCGTGGTGGTGGTAGGACAGCACCACGGCGGCAGCTCCCAGCTCCTCTGCCTTGCTGCAGGTCGGGAATGAGCAGGAATGAGCAGGTGGTTTAGGGTCTAGGGGTCAGGGATCAGGGACATCAGTGCATTCTGAAGTTGTCTAAAAAGGGATGACGTACTGCAGGTAATGTGAGATGAATGGCCTAGCTGCGGGTACACACTACCCCCAAACCCTGATCCCTCACCCCTAAACCCTAAACAGCACACCTGCAGATGGCGTCCGCGATCGTGCCCACTGGGTCCTCAGTGTACTCCACCAGGATGTCAAAAGTGTACCTCGCGCCAGCCTGTGACGCAGCAGTACAGCAGTAGCATTAAGGCTTAGGGTTTTAACCATCTAGGATTCGAAGGCCACGAACGGTCTGTGACAATGTGTGGCGCAGGATGATGTGGGTTTGCCTTGCAGCTTCAGGGCTGCACGTTCTATCGAAACATGCGCAAGCGGAAGTATCCATGCTGGTTCATCGCTGGCTCATTTGCAACTTGATGAGGTTGTTGGTAAGGAAATGTGGCCCATGTGAGGGCCAACGCACCTTTTCCATGATGTCCTTGTAACGGCGCGCCTGCAAACCAATGCACATCACAGACGTGAGCATGAGTTGCACGCTGCAGACATTCAAAACTGGATACCAAGACCAAGAATGTACAAGAACACGCAACCCAGGCTAGCAGGCACCACAACACACCCAGAAGGCAGCAGGAACAGCAAGCAGAATTAGGGTGCATGCACGAGCGCAGTACATGAGAGGGACAGACCTCTGCCTTCTGCCATTGCTGCTCCCAGGCATCTATTGACATGCTGGCCGCTGAAGGTGGACTGGTGCGTGGGTCAGACCCATCCTCTCCACTGCCACCCCCTGTCAGTATCCCCACTACAGCGTGCTTCAAAGCACCCAGCCATGACTGCTCCTTCCTCCCCTGTTGCCCCTCGCTGGTCACGTCAGCAACTGAGGTTGCGGGGGTGGGTGGCGTGGCAGTAGCGGCCGTGACCACTGTACTGCCTGGCCCGCCGGTACTGCTAGTACCAGACGCGGACGCAGTAGCGGTCACGGCCGCTGCTGCCACCTCGATCAATGTCTCGTCCGAGTCAATGTCGCTGCCAGACATGGTGCTCATGAACCCATCTGTGGCCCCCATGCGGCTCCAGCTGCTGCTTGTTGAGGCCTGAGGTGGGATAGGGGGGAGGAGAAGCGAGGGAAGGAAGGGGAGGGGCACACAGAGGTAGGGGGGATGAGGCACACAAGAGGGTAGGGGAGAGGAGGGGCACGTGAGTGGAGGGGAGGGGCACAGCACAGCACAGCACAGCACAGCACAGCACAGCACAGCACAGCACGTGAAAGGCAGCCAAAGCAGGCACACACACCAGCACATTCTCCACACAGTGCAGTGTGGGAGGTGTGGTCAAGGGGCAAGGCACCTGCCAACCCCATGAAACGGCATGTGCAAGACGAGTCACGCTTGCTCATGATTCTCGCCCAAGCACATGCCATTTCATGAGGCAAGTCAGGTAACCAAGCTCCCTGCTCCACACCCCACACCTGCGCCACATCACACCACACTGTCCACAACGGCACGAACAGCGCCAATCCTAATCCCGGTATCTGTCCCGATTGTGCTGTTGGACCTCTCACATGCCCACCAGGCTGCTGCTGCATGCTAGGTTCACACCGCCATTTACCCCAAACCTGCCACCAGCTGCAGCTGCCTAGGCTGGGCCGGGGCTGCCAGGGCTGCCAGTGTTAAGTGATGAACACTGTCTGCCTTGAGCTGGCCCACCACCAAATGCTCGACCCACGCTATAAAGGTAAAGCAGGAAAGGAGCACGCACAAACGGGCTGCAGCGGAGCGGTACACAAAACATGGAAATCAAAAAGGAGGGCCATACCTGCATCTCCTCCCAAGCAGCGGCCTCATCCTTTGCAAGTTGCTGCTGCTTTAGCGCCGCCTCGTAGCCAGCGAATGCAGCAGTATAGCCCACTGTAACGGCACACACACAACATGTAAATGCTTTGGCGGTGCAGGTGCAGGCATTGACACTGAGCAGATGTATTCAAACAGCATGATAGTGATTGTAGCCATACAGGCAGATGAATGATGAAAGCACATAAGACTAGTGAACTAGCAAAGGGCAAAAGAGCACCACACCACTTGGGAACCTCTGCCCAGCAACACACCTGCCGGGTCCAGTAGGAATTCAGAGCCAGTGGAAGGCAGTACAGCCGGCAGGCAAGGCACTACATGCACCAGGTGCAGCGTGTCACCTGCGGGCGCGATCATAGTCCATTTGCATGTAGATACTGTGTGCTTCAGCCGGGCACGACCTCCCACTCCCATGTCAGTGCTGTGTGCTGCAGCGTTCAGTCGTGTCATCATCATCATTACACGGCTTTGCACGATGAAACCCGCGATGCTGCGGTTCAGTTGTGTGTCAGTCCTGAGAGCTGCAGCCAGGCCTGGGGCCCATACCCGGCTGTTACCTTTCTGATACATGTGGTCCAGAATCCAGCGGCACGCCTCCAAGCTGTCATCAGTAGAGTCCACCGCCACCACCAGCTGCCGGCCGCCAGCAACCGCGCCAGCACCACCGTTGCTGTCCGATGCTGAGCTGTGCCAAGTGCCGTGGAGGTTGTGGGGGCGGACGGGGGAGGCCGTGGTGGGGTCTGAGGCAGCTGCCGGAGCGCGGGACGGCTCGTGCAGGACCGCCACAGGGCTGTGGTACGGTGCGGTACGTGGCAGTACATTGGAAGCGGTACAAATAGTGCATTTGAGCAAGTAGGTCGGGCACATTCACTCCACTCGCTTCCAGGGCAGTGAGCAACAAGCAGTGAGGGACCCCGGTGCCCCTGGCGGCCATTGGCAGTCACTTCCATGCACGGCACGTTTGCATGCGTGCAGCGCTCATACTAGTTATGATAATGGTTTAATACCTGAGATGGTACCTAAAGTAAGTGCGGTGGTCATATTCTGTGCTCCACAACCCTCTTTCAAGACCCACCGGTTACAGTTGCGCACCGCGTAGTCAGCCACCGAACCCCGGATGAACTCTGCCAGGCCGCCACGGGAGTGAGATGCAACAACCACTGCTGCTGCCTGTAGCACCTCTGCCTGTGGTACACAGCCCGTTGTACATGTATGCACAGGACCACTGGTCGGAAGAGAGATCGGACACTAGATAAGTAAGGGAGCAAGCCATGTTCATGAGTCTGTGCAGATAGAGCAGGGTCCCAGCGACCATCCCCATGGCTAGCTGTTGCCGAACACGCATCTTGTACGATGATCTTGGGCCAGCTTCACAACCAACACCCAAGAACATCGTACAAGAGCGTGCTGCCATGTACCCCACCAGAGCATCCAGGCTCCAAGTTGGCCCAGAGTGTACAACACCCAAGCAGAATAACAGTTATGACTAGCTGGCGTCAACCCGTGCACCTCAGGTGAATGTTGACACGCATGCACGCACCTGCTCACAGATCGCTCGGCCAATGGCTGACTTGCCAGTAGAGCCTGACTGTGGCATCACATGCACGTGCAGCCCCACCTTTGCTGCAGTGAGGCGAGGCCCCAGCCGCGCGCATAGGTCACGTGCCCGTGCCTGTGACGCATGGTGCAGCACCGCACAGGGGCAAACACATGTGCTGACGATGGGACAAACGTGTGCTGGTGAATGAATGTGGGGCAGAATGCTTTGTTGCTGGGCGCCGTGGTGCTGCCGTGCGCATGTGTAATGTGTAGTGTGTAGTGCGTTGGATTGCGCAGTCCTGCATGGTCAGCATGAGAAACCCTCTTTTGCTGCTGCCAGCCCTGCACTCATTGCTTGGGATGGTATGCCGAGGTACAAGCGAGTGCATGCCCGGTTGCCTGGAGCAGCATGGCATCACTGCCCCAAAACCCTAAACCCTAAACCCTAATCCCTAACCTAAACCCTAAAACCCTAAACCCTAAACCCTAGACTCACCCACCTGGTACACCCCGCGCAGGTGGTCCTCCATCGCAGAGGCCACAGCAGTGGTGACGTGCAGCAGGCGTCCAGCTGGCAGCGTGAAGACATGCTCAGCAGGCACTGAGGGCACCAGGTGCAGCACATGGGCCAAGTCACCTGCTCGCAGCAGGTTGGCGATCGCCCACTCCACGCACGCCTCTGACTCTGTGGCACCAGGGGCAGTAACTCAGCAGGGTGTTAGTAAGGGGGAGTAAGGGGTCAAGGTACAAAGGCAAAGGCATTGAGCTGGCTCAGCACTTGTGAATGGAGAGCAAGAGTGAGCGGCGGGGCGGTTCGGTGTGCATCAAGTGCATCTGGGGCGAAGTCTGAAGCAGTGGGTGCGGGTGGCATACGACATGAGCGCAGGGCAAGCCGTGTGCAGCAGCGTATGCGTCAGTTAGCCGCATGTGCGGCTGTCAGGTGTGATCGATGTGCTCGAGAGCTGACAGGGCACATGCATGCAGGTGAAACAAAGCTCGGCAAGGTTTCATAGCAGTAAGGTGGGCAGAACATGGCAGCTGAGCATCCAAACAACGACCTGAAAGCATGCGCAACACAGCACCCTGCAGACTGTGCATGATGTGGTCAACCCATAATGTGCATGTCAGCATGCACACAACACTTGCTGACCTTTAGTGCTGTCCAAGCATATTACGATGTTCCTCTTCACAGGCAACGTTGCAGGCACGGACGCCTGTGGAGCGTGTTCCTCCTTGAAGTGCACAATCACATCCCGTGTAGGGTTTCGATGTGGGATCTGGGTTTGGGTTGTGTGTGTACCGCAAGGCTGGACAGCACGCGGGTAAAAACGCGGCGCAGCGCGCAGCAGGGGCGCGGCCGCTGTGGTCTGCCGCTGTAAAGTATGTGGTTGGGCAAGTTTCATTTTAAACTTAAATTTGGCTCTGAGTTGTGAACAAAATGGCCATTCTGAAAAGCCTCAGGGATTGGTCACCTGTGTTTTGTGATGTCGTGGGAAAACCGTTCTCTCTGAATTCGCCCATGGAGCGCAGTCGGCACCGCTAGCATATATGGGCCATCCGTTGCTACTGTTCGTGCGTTGGGCTGGGTGCGGTGCTCCTGCCCTGCACACCACGTGCCCGTCAGGCCCGCTCAGCAGTTGCATGTCAGGTTATAGGAGAGGAAGACGTCGCGGTGCTTTGAGTTATGATGGCAACGTGCTTTTTAGCGGCCTGCATCCTTCTGAGATTCTCTGCGAAATACAAAGTAGGCAGGACAGATGTGCACAGCTGAAGTAGAGTGCTCGCAGCATATTCAGCTACGCCGCATTGATGTAATTGCAGTGCGCTGCGTGGCTTATGATATAGAAAGAGGGAGAAGTAGTGCTGTGCTCTCTAAAGGACTTAGAAATGGGTGCAAATGCAGGTCAAATTGTCAGCGAGAGAAGTTTTGATATGTGAACGGTGCATGAATATTTGACCATGGCCAAGCCCGCTGAAGTCATGAATGCACAACTGGCGTCTTTCAAATGAGCATTTGTATGGATGGGCCTGGCCTTGCGGGTCATACTAATCGCTGACCGCCCAGCAGCGCAGCAGAATGCTGGATGCAACGCTGGCAGGGACGGCCCTTCTCGTGAGTAAAACGAGTTCCAAGCGTATGCAATCGCTGCCTGGTTGACCATTCAGCTCCAGCATGCGTGTTGCATGGTGCATGCTGGATGTACACAGGGTCACCTGAAGTCACAATTCAAAGAGCCCAGAGCAGGCCCTGCAGGCAATGCACCCCTCAGCAAGAAGCCTACAAACCATGAAGTCGCGGCAGCAGGCCAGGACAACAGGGGCCGGCTGCACCAGGCTGCACGTGATGGCAGCCAGCGCAGATCTGTTTCTGCAGGCCGCACCAGTGGCCGGCTGGTTAAATTCAGCGTGAAGCATCAGCGCAAGCCGGGGCCTGCATACCGCTCGCCTGACCAGGTGCCTGACACAGATGTCAGCAGCCCTTCTACAACCATCCACCTACAGAGCCCTCGCCCCAGTGCCTTCAAGGGTAGCTTCTCATCACCATCCGAGAAGCTGCTGCGGGCAGCCCAGAACTATGCCTTGGACCATGCGCACGCTGATGGTGATTGGGGTGAAGGTGGCACATCTCCCACTCCCCAGCCCAACCCTTACCCCGGCGTCCTGCCCCGCGCGCTGCAGCAGCAAGCCCAGGCAGTGGACCTGCTGGCCCCCGCACGCATGCAGGTCGCCATGCAGTGCGCCACAGGGGTTGCAACAGCAACCAACCAGGCTCACGCCACAGCCAGTGCCCTGAATGCAACAGGTGGGTGCGGAACATCTGTGTATGGGCTGCCTGGCGCATCATGGCATGGCCCCGGAGGCCCCTCGGCTGCAGCCATCGCTGCTCCCTTCACCTCTCCTCCACGTACGCTCACCTCTGCTTACTCGGCGCCCAGTAGCCCTAGCCAGCCACTTGCGCGGCCATATGCTCCTGGCAGCCAGCTGCCACCGGCTCCTGCCTGGGCTGGTGTGAGCAGTGGGGCATACAACGCATCAGCACCATCACCGAGCCAGTTGCCGGTTGGGACGGTGCCTGGATGGGCGAGCACTGCAGCAGCAGCGCAGCTGGCACACCATGCACCTGCCTCTGGATTCACTGGACCCACTGAAGCCGCAAGCACAGGGGACCGCGCAGCAGCAGGCATCATCACAGCTGCCCGCATTGCTGCCAGCCCAGCACGGGCTGCAGCTGCTGCAGTGCCACAGGCACAGGGCTTCAGAGAGCTTCAAACAGGAGCAGCTCCGCCACCAGATGGCAAAGGGGCAGTCACAGCAGAGCCCAGCTTTGCGTTCCCATCATCACAGTCTGCTGTTCCGCCTGCATCCGTGTCTACTGCAGCTGCAGCGGCACCACAGGCAAGTCATCGCAAACTTGATATGATGCCCACTCGCGGCTTACCAGGTGGTACACCGGGGCGCTCACATACCACACCCTTAAAGCCTGATGGCCGTAGCAAACCAGCAACAGCAGCTGGAGTTGCTGGCAGCACTAAGCCTGTTGCTGCAGATGCCAGCTTTGAGGCGGTACATGTGTTGCTGTCGTCCATTCCCCTGTTCAGCCTCAGCGCGCCACAGCCTGCCACACCTTCCAAGCTGCAAACGGCAGGCATGGGTGCAGCATCAACCCCTGTGCGAGCACCAGTAGGGGCGCCTGCTGCTGCACAGCAGCCATCCCCAGTCTCATCCACAGCACCATCACCTCACAGACAGCTGCTGCCATCACCCAACAGGCCGGTGCCTTCGGTGCTCTTGTCCCCTGCCAGTGCAACGGCACCCCCATCTGTGGCGTCAAGGGGTGGTGCCATCAGTTTGGCGGACCTGAACGCCCAGGCCACTACAGCCCTGCCAGATGGTGTGCCCATCTCGCACCGTGTGGGTGTGGCCCTAGGCGGTGCCACTGGCGGTGCGGTGCCCAGCCTGGCTGCACAAGCGCTGCTGCAGCAGGCGCTGTCCACGCGGCTCAGCCTGCCCCAAGCATTTGCTGTGTTATGTTTGGGTGGGGCGGCGTCTCAGAGCTCCTTATCTCGGTCCCTGATGTCATCGTTGGGACAGGACCGGCCCCTGCTGTTGGAGCAAGGGGCTCTACCTGCATCTGTCAGGTGCGCGCACACTTTCGGCTTGAGATAGTAAAACAGGAGGAGCATTGCGTGTGGGATGTGGAAACGATGTGTGCTCATGCTGCCCAGCACCCACAGATGCAGCAGCAGCTGGAGGTCCTTGGGACTTGGATACTGCATGTGAGTTGATGGGACTATGTGTTGGGGTTTAGGACTGGGATGAGACCTCCTGTGTGGTTTCACACACACCGGCCACGCAGTGCTCTGCCCCCACGGCTGGTGCGCCTCAAGGCGGTCGCGGCGATCGTGGCTGCCAAGCGCGCCATCATGCCACGGTCGTGGGACGAACTGAAGCAGAAGCTGAAGGACGTGAGAGCAGAGTTGGACCTTGCCAAGGCACATGAGATGGCGCTGAAGATGGGCATGTCACGTGCACAACTGAAGAAATTGCGGCCGCAGGTGGGTGGTGTGGAAGGTCCATGATGTAGTGATAATAATGACAATAATAACACGATGTTTCACAGATGTTTCTGCATGCCGGCTGCCATGATGTAGTAGTTGTAGATAATGCCGGAAGGTAGTGGTAGCCAAGCAAGTGCCGTGCCCTGCGCGGGCATTGGCATGGATGGGGCTGGTGCTAGGGCACAGGTCATTTCTGGTCTCAACGCTCTACTCCTCTGCCACCGCATGTCATCCATATCTCACGACGTGCCACAACCACACTGGACGATGCGGCCCTTCGGGGTGCTTCACAAGGGTTGCTTTGCTTGATCGCCTCCAGTGGATGGGCAGATTGTGTACTACTACTACTAATAATAATAACACGGCGGTTCACAGATGTTTCTGCATGCCGGAGCCTGACAGTCATTAGCATTGCGTACTGACATTATAATAAAAAAAGCTCGTCTGTGCAGGCGGGTGGGGCGTCCTTCAACACTGCCCTGCTGTCGGCAGTGGCCAAGAAGCTGAGGGCCAAGCTCGTGCTGGGCGCCTGGCACCAACAGGCGGCCTGGTCTGCGGAGCAAGCCGCACTCCTGGGGCAAGCAGGTGGGCGGTGTGATCACACAGCAGTGCAGCAAGCATGTCACAAGAGTAGAACCTTTTAGCCAGATACTCCAAAGACGTGCTGTGCCAGACGCCAGGTGCTTTGCCGGATGTTAGACTCTTGGCAGTGAGGCGTGGCGGTTGGGGTTATGGCTTTGTGCACCCAGCAGGGGTGGAGGTGCGTTGGCATGCAGCTCTGAGGCCCTGAATTGCGAACATGCCCTGCCTTCCACCATCCATCATGTGCAGAGCAAGTGCCACCATTGGCACAGCTAGGGGCACTGCTGCAGGCATGGAAGGAGGAGGCTGCTCACCGCGCGGCCCGTTCACGCACTGTGAAGCAGCATCGACATGCACGGTGGGTAGTGTACGTTATGAATGGGCACCCTTCCCTTGGTGCCCATTTCTCCTCTCCTTGATGCACAAGCATTCGGACAGCTGGCACGGTGCCCGCCCTGCTTCCCTTGCAGGCTTGTGCGCACCGCACACCGTGCGCTGGCCATGTGGCACGTGGTCACACAGTACCGCCGTGAGCAGCGGGTGGCAGTACAAGCTGCGCTGGCCGCACGCCGCACCCGCGTCCTATGCCGCGTCCTTTACACGTGGAAGGCATGGGTGGGGCACTGCGCATGGCGCCGGCACACAGTGGCTCGTGTGCGTGCACGCCGCGCGTCCCGCTGGCTGCTGGGCTGGCAGCACGCGGCTGTCGAGCAAGCAGCACGCAGGCAGCGCGCCATCCTGGCAGTGGCGGTGCACGTGCGGCGGCTGATGGCTGGTGCACTTGCGCACTGGCGCGTACTGCATCTGCGCAGCTACATGAAGCGTGTGTGGATGCGGGTGCGTAAGAGTGGTGTATTTTAGTATGTGTTAAACATCCTATGAGCAATCATCCCTGCTGATGCATGTGCTGCTGGCAGCTGATTTCCTTATCTTGTTCTGCCTCGGTTCCAGCACCTGCTGCACTC
The DNA here is from genome assembly GCA_004335575.1 of Haematococcus sp. NG2. Classification (NCBI taxonomy): domain Eukaryota; kingdom Viridiplantae; phylum Chlorophyta; class Chlorophyceae; order Chlamydomonadales; family Haematococcaceae; genus Haematococcus; species Haematococcus sp. NG2. Next base: position 12,220 of record QAXD01000034.1, on the reverse strand, counting down.
ATGGAAACAACTTGGACAATTCCTGCTCCAAGTCGATCACATGACGGCAGGGTTGTGGCCCCGAGTTCAAGCCCCAACAATGCACACCATCCAGCTTTAAACACCCCATTCCTATGATCCTGCACCACAGGCAGTAGACGCTTGGCGCGAGGTGCAGCTGAAGGGCCGCGTGCTGCGCAAGTGGCACTTTGCTGCACGACGAGCGACCGCGGTCATTGCACGCGCGGGCGCAGCCACCGGCGCGCTTCGGGGCGCGGGTGTGCACGTGCCCCCGCCACTGGCACTCCAGGGCTGTACAGCTACAGCACAGCAGGTGCTGTCCACTGCATCCTTTCTGCTGGAGGCTGCAGCGGATGAGATCTCACACTTGTACCAGTTCTGCCGCTTCAGGGTGGACACCCCACCACCCAGGCCCGCTCGGAACATGCCGGCGTGGAAGCAGCAGCTGCTGGGCCCCATCGCTCCCTACGTGGATCCAGACGATTTGGTGGCAGGGGAGGCAGCTGCTGCAGCCGTAGGCCGCTGGAGGGGCGGCTGGCCTGCAGCAGGGCAGCACCCAGGAGGTGGACTGGAGGAAGAGGACGAAGTGCCTCACATGCTCACAGCGCTGCTTCAGGCGGCTGCAGTGCCATCCCCGGGGCGTCCCCGCGTCCAAGCCGTGCTGGCAGGGCTTCCCTCCAGTGTGGCTGGCGTTGTTCAGCATGCAGTTGCTGCGAGCCGGTCCTCTGTTGCACACCCCCAGCCGCTGCACAGTATGACCCATAGCCAAGCAGTTGCCAACACAGGCAGTACCAGCTCTGAAGCTGCGCGTGCGGCCTTAAGAGCCGCAGCTCATGGGCCGGGTACAGCTGACGCGCAGACTGGGCCAGGGTTGTCGCAATCACAGCACACAGCAGGTGCACCAAGGGTGCAGGTGCAGGCACTTGCTGACCCGGATCCTGGTGCTGTACTGGGCACTGCTATGCTGCTGAACCAGTGGCAGTACAAACATGAGGTTACTTTTTTGCTGCGGGCACTACGGGCGGCGGAGGGCGAGCGGGCTGTGGCCCAGTCTCAGCTGGAGCAGGCGAGGGCGACCGCAGAGAAGGCAGAAGCCAGCATATCGGTGCGTGCGCTTCTTGTGTGCCGAGGCATTTCCTGGAACTGACTTATTTAGCAACAGACCTGATCACCTGTGCCATGATCATGGCAAGCTCAGGTGCCGCTGGTTTCTCCTGCTGTACACACGCATCATTGTGTACCTCCCCCCTCCATGCTCCACAGTCCAAATTCACCTGGTTTCATGAGGTGTTGTTGACTTCACTTTGCATCTAAATCTAGTTGAAGTGTGGAGCAATTGTCAGTGCACCTGTGTTTGTTTCCACACTAGATTGCTGCACTGGCTGCTGCTTCATGCAGGAGCGGGCAGGTGTGCTGCAAGCACAGCTGGCCCAGCACAAAGAACCACTTGGTAGTCTGAAAGAAGAGCAAGGGGCACAGGAGGCTGAGATGGCACAGCTGGCACAGGTGGGTTGAGTGAGGGCACGCATGGTGCCCCAGGGGACTTTGAGCTGCCTCCGGCCTCCCTGCGAATCCAGGATTGCTGAGAGACTGACTTTGTGCCTGCATGCGCGATTGAGCACTGTATCGTGGATCAAGGTCCTTGGATTGCATCTCTGAATTCACAGGCACCCCATCTGAGTGACTTGATCCTCAGATTTATTTCTTCTCTTCGTTGCGTTTGTGCCGACAGGAGGTTGAAAGCCTGGCTGGACAGCTGTCGCAGCACCAAGCCAAGCTGGCCGCTGTGCTGGGCCAGATCTCAGAGCTCCAAGAGCAGCTGGGCCAGGAGAGCAGCGGGCAGCGAGCTCAGAGTGCTGCAGCAGCTGCTGAGGCTGCGCAGCGTCATCGCGATGCTTGTACTGCAGTAGATGTGGCCCGTGTGCGAGTGAGGGAGGCTGAAGTGGCCCTGGCTGCGGCAGATCAAGCAGAAAGAAATGGGCGAGAGGCGCTCCTGGGCGCCCAGGCCCGGTTGTCGGAGGCACTGCAAATCTGTGCGGCCTTGTCGCAGCACCTGCATGAAGCACAAGCAAACGCTGCAGCAGTGAACCCAATCCATGCGGAGCGTGCACGCCAAGCAGTGGTGGCCGCACGAGTGCAGCTGGGGGAGGCACAACATGTGGTGGCAATGGCACAGGCCGAGGTATGACGCAGCTTCCATGTACTGCCCCTCTTTTCCGAGAGTAGTGCTTTGCAGGGATACGGCATGCAACCACTCAGGTTCCTGCTTCCTTGTTTCGCTTGATGCACCGGCGCCTCCACATCTCGTTGCTGCATCTGAGCACCTGACAGCATAAAACGCGGCCCACGCCATGCGCCTACACCTTGATCCCACATTGCAGGTTGGACGGCTGGAGGACATGGGCCGTGCGCACGCAGCCGCTGTTGCCGCCGCACAGCAGTCTCTGGACGCCTGGCGGGTGGAGTTGGCGCGCGCCACGCATGCAGCAGCTGAAGCTGGGGCCGTGGCCAATGCAGCATCAATGGCGCTCAACTCGCAAGCGGTGGGAACACAGGCTGCCATCACGAAGCTGCAGGAGCTGCAGGCGGAGAAGGCAGCAGCGGAGACAGGTGAGCGAGTCATGTGAGATTGACGTGCCGCACAGGCCACTTTTGGAATCAGAATCATTCATGTGGCCGCGCATACTGTAGACTGATCGTCGCCCTGTTTCTATCCAACCGACACCGCTGACACCAATCCCCATGGCTGGATGCTGCTGGCCACCTCTCCCTGAAATCCTCACTAAAATGCTGCCATTCTGGGTGGGTGCGTGTGCGCAGAGGTGGCACGTTTGGAGCGGAGGCTTCGCCCACTGCAGGAGTCTCATGCAACCAAGATGACAGCCCATGGGGAATTAGTGCAACGTACACTGTTGCTGCATGAAGAGGTGCAGGGTGTGGAGTCCCAGATTGCTCAGGTGCGTCAGTGCGAACCTTCATCTTTTAGTTGCATGGCTTGTGTGTGCCGACATTAGCTGTGCACTGTGGCTGTCGTCTTCGACACGTCTCTCTTGGCTCTGTGCAGAACACTCACAGCAGCTGTAGCTCATCAGGCAGCATTGTTTGCACACCACAGGCCCAGGTAGAGCAGGAGGAGGTGTCAGCGCTGCTGACCAGCAAGGAGCTGCAGCTACAGCCAGCCATTGCCCGTGCAGCAGCCCAGGCTGTGCAGCTGCGCAGCCAGCTGGAGGCATACCCAGAGGCACTGGTGGATGCCGTTGCCAAGCTGCTGGATCAAGAGGAGGCGGCAGCGGCGGCTGCTGCTACCCAGCACGGTGACAATGCAGGTGGTACACCGCCTGGGGTGCTGCTGCTGCCGCAGCAAGTGCCACTGGGGCCACAGGGCGTGCTCCCCTTCCCAACAGCAGCTGCAGAGTCAGTGGCTGAGGGTGGAGCAGCACGGCCCATGCGGTTCAACCCCACTGGCGCAGCAGGGCTGCCGCTGCACTTACTGCAGCTCCCCCGATCACCGCCGGGTGCACATGACCGGCGGGTGCCTCACAGTCGCGGGAGGTCACACACGCCTGGGCGGCACGGCCATGCCTCTCCTGCCAGGGGCCAAGGAGCAGCCCATCAAGGCCCACACCAGGCCGGCGAAAAACGGCTGTCCAGCCCTTTGGCTGGGGGCGTTGCCAAGCGTGCGTGGGGCCATCGAGCCCCACCCCCTGGACCAGCTGGGCCCTGGTCCCCTCGCCACCCTTGGATCCCACCTGGCATTGCAGAAATCCGTCCACCTTCCCCCCCACGTCCCGGCTATGTGCCCTCGGTCGGCCTCAGCGCGTGGCAGTCGCCTCCACGAGGCCGCGCAGAGCAGGCAGCTGCGGGCGCGATCGGGGCCGGGTTTGCACAACGGCGGTTGGACACCGTCATGTCAGCCGCAATCGCCGCAGCTGCAGCTGCCGACTTTACCCTCACACATTCATTCACGGCTGCTTCACCCCCAACATCGCCAGGCAGGGGAGATCAAAGGGAACTGGCTCGTCGCATGACAGCACTGGCCGCTGCTGCTGCCCGAACAGGCCACCCATCAGTCATCAGCCTATCAGACCTCACCTCTACCTACTCTGAAGCCACAGCGAGCCCCGTAGCCCCCCACAGGCGGCCAGGGCAGGCAGCAGTGACACCCACACGCACAGCAGGCACAGCAGCTGCGACTGACGCGCGACCATCTTCGCCCACTGTTGCGCGTGCATGGCTCGGCCACCCACCACCTGCCCCCAAGACTGCATTCCCAACCACAACCACCATTACCAGGGCTGGCATTCAGTTGCCCAGGGCTACCACATCCTCTTCGGATGGTGAGCAAGCAGGGGCAGGAGGAGATGGGCACGCCAGGTCACGGTCAAGAAGCGCATCTGGGTCCGGCCGGGCCGGAGGTGTTGCAACAGCCAGGGGTGTGCCGGCTGCTGCCCCTGCTGCATCCCAGCGAGCCAGTGACGTGGGTCACAGATCACACTCCAGCTCAGGGTCAGGCTCTGATGCACCCATCCCTCAGTCATCCTTCTCCTTTGGCCCGGCAGGCGCAGCACGGCCTGCTCGGAACCAAGGGACCTCAGGGGCAGCAGCTGTGTCACTGTCCACAGACCGTCCACCACCACATCAGTTAAACTGCGGGGCGCCCACTGCTGATGGGGGTGCTGACCCAGCGATCACGCAGCAGCCACAGCCAACCGCTTCAGCTGCCTCACAGGCACAGCTTGTGGGGTCAGCGGAGGTTGGGCTGCAGCAAACCGCTGGTGCAGCAAGCCGTGACCTGCCATCTCAGGCACAGCCAGCAGTGGGTGCCCAATCCCTCCCTCCCCCTCCACACGACCCCTTTGTTTCCTCTTCCTATGACCCGTCCCTTGCCACACCCACACAATCCAATACCCATCCGCCCCCAGCGGGGTTGGTTGTGGCCGCAGAGGCCAGGGCAGCCCAGACATCTGTGCAGGCCAAGACGAGCAAGATACCAGCCGCTCGCCATCGAGGCACCCTTTCGGCTGGACCTCGCGACAGGTCATGTCCATCTTCAGACACTGACAGAAGCGAGACTCACAGCTCCATGGACATGGCTCAGCTTGGGGCCAGGGCCAGGTCAAGCCTTGTGCATTTCCGCATTGGCATGTACACAGCGCAGGGCCCGGGCCTGGCCCCAGCCGGCAGTCCGGGGCTCCCAGAAACGACCCAAGAGCTGGCGCACACAGCACACAGGGGGCGCCGCCGTGCACGGCAGGGGCGTGAGCAGCACAAAGGCGCTGCGGATGTGTTTGTCTCAGCAGCACGCCGTGAGGAGAGGGATCCAAGGCTCGCGTTCTATGCCGCGTGGGCGCTGGGGGGCTCAGGTGCTACTGTCACTGCCACTGGGGTGCCCCAAGTGGCTCCTGGGCCTGGGCCTCGCAGCATGAGCTACGCAGCTTTCCTCTACCATTTCCGCTCCCTCCTAGGCCGGGCGCTTCGTGGGTGGAGGCGAGAGACGCGGGCAGGCATTGCCAGGGCGCTGGCTGCGAAACACAGGGGCAGGCGCACAGCAAGCCGGTGGGCGCTCCGAACGTGGCGCGCCAACATCCTGGCAGTGCATCAGCAGGCGAGGCAGCTGGGTCGAATGGCGCTCATGGCACGCATGCTCGAACGCTGGCGGCGGTGGGCGTGGCGGTGAGCGTGGTGGGAGGAGGGTTCGAAATTTATTTTTTTTCCGTCGACTTTGTCCTCGGCAGTAGCTCAGTGCAATGTGCAAGTTTCCTAAGCAACAGAGCACTGTCAGCCTGTATGCTGCTTTGGACTGTGGCCCTGTTCTGCCAGTGCGAAACATAAGGTATGCAATATGCGCACCATCTCCATAACATCTGACTCACCAGCAGTGTGGTGTACATGTGACAGGCGCGCCCGCAACTGGACCATCGTCGCACAGCGGGCTGAGGCGCGATCAACTGCGCTGCTGCATCGTGCATTCACAGCCCTGAGACTCCGTGTGCTGCAAAAGGTGAGCAGTCGGACAATACGTGTGGGGGCCCTGCATGGCAGAGCTGCAAAATCAATTGATATGGTTTGGGCACTTGCTTCGAGACTTCAGCATTGAAGTTGTTGACGTGATCGTGACAACAGGAAGAGGAGGATTGGCCTCCCCATGCCTCTCGCTTGAGTCCACGTTGGGTCAAGCTTGCACCGCTGTACCGCATGGCTGCACCGCTGTACCGATGTACTGCTGTACCACTGTACTGCTGTACTGCTGCATCTTGTACCGCAGGCGTACCGCAGGGCCTGCATCCAGGACTTGGCGTACAGGCGTGCACGCCGCGCGCTGCACTACTGGGCGGGGGTGGTGCAGGCGCGTGCGCTCGTTGGCCGGGTGTTTGCTGTCGCGGCCGACTTGTGGGAGGCCCGCGACGCTGCGCTGGTCTTCGGGGACGAGTTCCAGCTACTGCACCAGGTGAGAAAGACGGGTGATGTGTGTCTTGTTTCATCACACATGTGCTGGCCTCTCTGCAGCCAAACCACAGCGTTCGCCACTTGAAAAGCAAACAGTTGCAGCCCAACCCCTCATCAGGTCATCTGCAGATAGGGATTGCAGCATGTATCAATGCGCAGCTGTGATGTTATTATTACTGTCCTATGCGCAGCTGCCTCGCCCCTGGATCCAAACACACGGGGTCAATGTTTCATCGCGATGTTTCATGCTTCGCTCATACTTGCTCATACTTGCTCATGCATGGCCCCAGGCCCTGTGGCGCTGGGTGGACTATGCGGCTGCCAAGAAGGAGCGGCGCTCAGAGCGCGTGAAGGAGGCTGCAGCGGATGCACTGTGGCGCACACGCATGGCAGTGCGCTGCTTTGCAGCACTGCAGGCCGCGGTGGCCGCAAAATGGGAGGCCTGGCGGCTGCAACGCATGGCGGCGCGCATGGTGCGCGCATGGCAGGCGCTGGCGGCTGAGGCAGCGCTGGAGCCGGGCAGCAACCATGTGATGCGGCGGCGGCTGAGGTGCGTGGCTGGGTGGCAACAGGTGGGGCGGAGCATGAAGCTGGATGTGGTGTGGGTGAGGATCAGGGTGTCAGCGGTGCATGGAGGATAGGAGGAATGTGGCTTTTATGGCGCTCCCTGGCCTCTGCAAGCGCTCTCAGGTGCAGCCATGGCCATGGACACAATCCTCATGCCGATGTTAGCCAGGCAGCCGATGGAAGAGTCATCAGAAACAGCCACGAGTTGAACAAGCGGGTGGTGCAAATGAATGAGGTGCAGGGCGATGCTGAAGCTGGACAGTGAGGCCTGGGTCTACTGGCACAAGCTGCTGCTGCGCGCGCTGGTGGCTTGGGCAGGCAGCCGTTTGTGGGCCCGCCAGTACCACGAGTCACGCGCCCCTGCTCTCAAGCTGCGTGCATGGCTGGGGGCCAGGCGGCGGCGGGAGGAGGCGGCCGCAGCAGCGTATGCCCGGAGGGCACCCGAGCGTGCCCGCACCACGTTGCGGGCATGGCAGCAGGCAGCGCGTGCACACCGGCACATGCTCCATGCCATGGCACGCGCGATCGCATGGCACCAGCAGCAGACGGAAGCGCGCAGCATGGCCGTGTGGAGGCACTGGCTGCAGCAGCGGCGGCAAGAGGCTCGTGCGAGCGCGGCTGCTATTGTGCACCGTGTGGCTGTGCTGCAGCGCACTGTGCTGCATGCGCTGCGCACAGCTGTGGCACAGCGGGCTCAGCGTGCGAGTCCGGCCGCTCTGCACACATCACAGGATGATGTGCACGCCCGTGGAGGCTCCCCCACGGAAGCACCTGTTGCAGCAAGTGCACCTGGGAGGCAGCAAGCAGCTGGGATGCGCGCTGCTGCACCTGCACCCTCTGAGGCACCCAGCGTGGTCGTCAGCCTAGCGGACCTGTCCAGTCTGTCCAGTCTGTCCAGTCTCCCTTCCAGGGCCAGCAGTGCTGCTGGGGCACAGCAAACAGGAGGTCAGCCGCCAGCCACACAAGCTGCTGGCTCCCAAGCTAGCCCCCGCAGTTACACCACTCCCCACACCCCACCAGGCCACTACCCTGCGGCCACCTCCCCTATGCAGCCTGCGCCACCTTTATCATCACAGCCTGTTCCAACGAGCGCTCACAAATCTGCCCCTCAGGCAGTGGGTGTGCAGGTCGACGGCATGACTGCAGAGGGTCACCCCAACACAGGAGGTCAACAACAGCAGGCAGGGCCAACACCTGGAGAAATGCACAGTGGGAACCTTGGTGCAGCAGTAGGCAGTGAGAATTGTGTGACTGCAGAAGAGGCACCCACTGTGAGTCCTGAAGAGCTGCAGGCTGCCAGGGATGCAGCCAAGGATGAGTTGTGTAGGGAGTGGCGGCGCCTGTGGGTGCAACGGGACGTGATGCATGCCTGGCGGTGGTGGGCGAGGGAGGCTGCGGGTGCGCAGGGGCTGCTTCGTCTGGCACGGCCCATGCGCGCAGCAGCACCCAGGCAACGGCGGCTGCACAGGACAGGGGCTAAGGGTGGAGAAGCAGCTGCGGGAAAGACAGCAAGCCAGAAGAAAAGGAAGAAGGGTCAGTGTGCAGGGGCTAAGGATCAGGGACGGGCTTCGTCGCTGGCGGCAGCAGCAGCAGCTGTGGAAGACCAGGTACCCAGCTTGGGTGAGCTCCTGTGGGCCGCTGACTCATCTGCTGCTGCAGCTGTCTCCGCCAAGGCCCGTAATCCTGCAGCTGGCAGGGCATGCTGCAAGAGGGGCGGTGCAGTGGGTGACTGCCGGAGCAAGGCACACGTGCGGGCGGGGGGCACCAAGGCCAGGAGGGTCGTAGGGTTGAAGAATGCGTCAGCTACAAGTGCAGCAGCTGCCTCTACCCAGCCAGCAGGGGCAGCAACTGCAGGCGGTGTGCGCATGCCTGTAAGGCCGAAGCTCCGCGGTGTTTTGAGCACGCCAAGGCCCCTGAAGCTCATGCGCCCCTATAGTGCAGCACATACTGTCATGCCACGGGGGGCCCAAGAGCACACCACCCTGCCTGTGTTCAGCCACCACAGGACGTCAACCCCAGCCGCAGCAGCAGAGCAGGGCTCAGTTCTGGGTGGACATGCCGCAGGGGTTGCGCGCATGTTCGCAGCACATGAGGGCGCGCATGCACAGTTCGCTGCGGAGGAGGAGCAGCGTGGGGTGGAGGCTCAGCGCGCAGTGCTCATGCGCAGGCGCCAGCAGGCAGCAGCGCTGAGGCGGTGGCTCAATGCTGAGGCCAAGGCAAGCAGCCAGCAGTCCTTATTGGATCAGCTGGCTCAGGAGGAGGCGGAGATGGCAGCAGCTGCCCTTGTGGCTGGGGCGCGGGCGGCAGTGGCAGGCGCCTACAGCCCTGTGCGTGCCGCTGCACAGAAGCTCATCCCTGCTGCTGCAGCGCAGGGAGCACACGCCGCACACGCAGCACAGGCGGCACACGCAGCACGGCCGCTGAGGCTGGCGGGGGTAGGGCAGCGGTACAGCCCAGCGCTGTTGCCGCACACATCCCCCTTGCGAGCCCAGCACGCAGGTCACAGTGGGTGGCAGGAGGTGCACCTAGGGCCAGGCAGAGAGGAGGATCCAGAGCCAGAGCTGAGGGATGCTGCCCGGCTGGCCCGGCTGTTCTTTCCCTCAGGGGCCCGTGCACCACGCTCCAAGTCGGCTGTTAGATCCAGGGGTCGTGCAGCTGCTGGGGCAGCGGCTGAGTCACGCAGTCTGGCTGGCCCTGAGCCTGGCACCCATGAGTGGGCAGAGCTGCACCACTTCCTGCACGCGCCACTGGCACCGCCCCAGCGTGCGAGCCAGCGTGACGCAGGCACAGGCACTCCTGCAACACATGTTGCAGGTGCACAGGGCGACAGACGCGAAGGGCAGGACTATGGGCTAGAGCCAAGAGGGGGTGCTGGGGACCGGATGTTCCAGCTGCAGCCGGTTGCCAGGCTGCCAACAGGCCATGACGCAGCCTCAGACGCGGGTGTGGGTGCTGGTGAAGGTCGGCCTGCGGGCACACTCAGTGTTGGGGGCCAAGGGGATGCAGCAGTCGATAGCAGACGCAACACCACAAACAGCTCCGGGTCCTTTGCTTTCAAGATCCCCTCCAGCCTGCCGTCTGGTTCAGGAGCCTCCACATTCGCTGGCAATGCACCCAATCCGAGCGTGCTGCGTGGCATCAGCAGCAACAGTGGCCCGGCTTGGCAGCGGCAGTGGGGTGGTGTTACTGATGGTCCTGTTGCAACATCACTGGTAGGCAGGCCCCATAGGCTTGGCCCCTCTGCCTTTCACCTGGCAGCCACTGCCGCAACTGCAGCACAAGCCCAGCTGCACGCAGCAGGTCACAGCGGGTCCGGTAGATCCCATGCCGAAACTGCACAGAACCATGCCAGCAGCATAGGGTATACTATGCAGCCTGCAGTTGCTGCGCAAACGGCAAGCACCGGCGTTGCAGCCCCTTCCAATAGCACCTACTGGCCGCTGCAGCAGCAGCAGCCACACCAGGCACAAGGGTACGGTGTGCATCACCCTGTACACGCTGCTGCAGCACCGCTTTTGCCACCAGCTGGCGGGAAGCTGCCCCCAACTGCTCCTGCTCCATATGTGCTCTCCTCATATCAGCCAGCCCCTGCACAGCAGCAGCAATGGTACGCTGCGCCACGCGTGGCAGCCACGCATGGTGTGCATGGCGTGGTGCCACCAGCTCCAAGGGCTGCTCCAGGGCAGGCAGTGCAAGGACCTGCTGCACCAGCACCCCTCCCTTCAGCAGCTCATGCACCACACCGTGGCGGCACAGTGTTGAACCTTCCAGCTGCAGCATGTGCACAGCCGCAGCCGCTGCTAGTCAGCCAGGCAGTGGGTGCTTGGGCGCCGGGGACTGGTCATCTGTGGCACTGATGGAGGTGTTGCTGCAGTGCTCTGTCATGTCTGTTATGGCTACACATGCAACGGTTGACTTGGGGTGAAATACGGTGAAGCACTGCCTTTGTCATGCTCTCGTGCCACAGTGATGGTGATGTAAATTTATGCAACAGATCGGGTGGTGTATGGGCTATGGGTTGCTGCCAGGACCGTACAGTCAAAGGCGGTTGAGCTCGTGCGCGTGGGTTGCATGCTGGGGAGGAGGCCTCATGCATAGTGGGTTACCAACATCACCGTAACGTTCAAAACCGGCTAGACACAGCTGTTGCGTGGTCTGAGCTTACACAATGTCGGTGCTACAGCATCCAGCTAACTGGTCTGAACACCTGAACAGCCGCACAGGCAAGATGGGGGCACCACACAAATGACATTGCAGCCGTCTGCAGTCGCTGCCCCAGGTGTCAGTGTATCATCTTCATACCCTCGCTGCCCATACGCCTCGCACCTACGCAGGTACCGGTACACACGCTCCTGAGTCCACAATTAGGCAGATTAGCACAACTCTGACCCCTCATCCCCGTGTGTGTGTACAGCATTTCCACTCCAATTGCCTGCTGGACTAGGGGGACTGTGAGCCCAGTGCTTAGTCAGCCAGCAGGAGGCGCATCGTCCACTGCTGCAGCAGGTGCCTTGCGCCTGATCTGAGCCCGTGCCCTGGCCCGTGCGAACAGTGCAACAGCAGCGCGAGATGGGGTACTCACAGTGCTGGGACCTGTGGTGTCTGATGCTGCACGCTGGTGGGTCAGGGCCGGTGACGCAGCAGGTGCACACAACCCATCTTTGGAATCAAGTGACAGCTGAGGGGGCAGATGGTCTGTCGGTGGCTGGTTGGGTGCAGTGCCGTGCCGCCTTCCTCCCACCTGCCGCGGGTGCCGTGGTGCTGCTGCTGCTGCTTGGCTCGAGGCTGCTGCTGCTTAGCTCGAAGCTGCTGCTGTGACTGCTGCTGCGGTTGTGGCTCTTGCCGAGCCCGTGCCTCCTCACTCCCTGCATGTTGCTGCTCCTGGTGGCCGCGCTTGCAGCACCTGCCAAGCCGGCACATACAAGCATGCACGCATACACGAGCAAACACGTCACCACAAACAGTGCGCAAGGAAGCATACACCAACACACCAGTATGTGGTTGTCACGCTACACGCAGGTGTCCAGCGAGCATGCATGTTGTTTGTACACACAGCATCCACACACCTGGCCCAGCTGCTCCAGCCGCTGCCTCAGGTACTCAGTACGAGCCATGTGCTCCGCATCAGAACTCGGGTCGTTCAATGTGGCCCACTCATGCCAAGAGATGGCCAGGAACGCTCCCTGGTACAGGTGGGCCAGCCGCG
>QAXD01000032.1:282850-292888 GCA_004335575.1 Haematococcus sp. NG2 | reverse complement strand
GCACCCTGCACCCAACCGCCCAGCGCCGGGTCCTTGAAGCGGTTGATGTTGATGACCCACACCAGCACGCAGATGGCCGCGATGACCTGCGACCAAAAAACCATGGTCAAACCATCGCGATTAAAGCATGGGCAAACCACAGGTCAGATGGCCGCGATGACCAGCGAGGTCAAACGGCCAAGGTCCAACCACCACGGTCAAACCATCGGGGTCAAACAGAGGTCAAAGTGTGGTCAAAATGCTGCAGCCGATTAAAGGAAGGTAAAAAAACCGCGGCCAAACGCTGGTCAAAACATCGGTGTCAAACTGTGGTAAAACCACCGCGATCAAAAAATGGTCAAACCATCGGGGTCAGAACAGAGGTCAAGTCACCGCGTTCAACACATGGTCAAACCACAAATTACAGTCAAACCACGGTCAAACCACAGTGATCAGGCGTGAGGATCGACAGTACAAAACCTTGTAACACAATGATGTAACAATGAAACGATGCCAAAAGATGGGGTCACCCACCCGCCTTGACAGCAGCGATGTGGGGTAGGTTCAGGTCTAAAACCCTACGAACGGAAACCCCAAACCGCAACCCTGACAACCGTAAACCCTAAACCTGAACCCTGACACCCACCTTGGACGGCAGCTCGCCAGGATTTGGGTCTAAACCCCTAAAAAAACGTGAATCCTCAACCTAAACTCTGAAAACCGTCAACCCTAGACCTAAACCCTAACACCCACCTTGGACAACAGCTCCCCAAACCCTAAAAAAAGTAAACCCTAAACCCTAAATCATTCACCTTTGACAGCAGCTCCCCAAACTCGTCCAGCTTGGCCTTCAGGGGTGTGACCACCTGTGGCGCGGTGTGAGTGAGCAGAGCGTGTGACGCAGTGTGAGTGAGCCGAGTTGTCGCTCATGGCGTCACGGATGCAGAACAATGGCCAGACAACGTTCAATTAAGAGTCAAACACCGGTCAAGCAACGGTCAAACCAAGGTCAAACGCACGTCGTCGGCGTCGCTCATCGCGTCACGGATGCGGCCGATGGCGGTGGAGGAGCCGGTGCCGACCACGATGCCCCGCGCGCGCCCCGCCACCACCAGAGTTCCCTGATAAAAGTGTGACAAGTGAAGTTTTGGGGTGTCAGGTTGAGGGTCTAAGGTGTCAGGTTGAGGGTTTAGAGGTCAGGGCTGTGCGCGTGCCCCGCCACCACCAAAGTTCCCTGATGAGGGTGTGATAAATCAAGGTTTATATTCCCGGGTTGAGAGGGCTCTAGGGTTTAGAGTGTCGAGCTCAGGTTCAGGGTTCAGGGTTCAGGGTTCACGGTGGTGGGGTTAGGAGGGCAGAACAGGCACAGTGTGTAGGTTTAAGAAGCTGATGAAGCAGCAGCGAGTCAGGCGCAGGTCAAACCGTGCAGTCAACCTCAGGTCAAAACACAATCAGTCAACCGCAGGTCAAAACACAGTCAGTCAACCGCAGGTCACAACACGCAATCAACCCCAGGTCACACTGGAGTCAACCCCAGGTCAAACGTGAGTCAGCACAAAGTCAAACGCGCACCGAGAACAGCATGTTGGTCTTGTCCTGGTACACGGCCTTGGCGTTCAAAACAGGCGACGTGGACTTTTCAACCGCCGCGCTCTCCCCCGTCAGCAGGGACTGCGGTACAGGCGGTACAGGCAGTACGCCATGGGCGGTACAGGCAGCACATCATGAGGGGTTGTGCAGGCACTATATCACGGCGGTACAGGCAGTACAGGCGGAACAGGCAGTACACCAGGGGCGGTACATGCAGTATGCCTGGGGGGGGGGGCGGTACAGGGGCTAGGAATGGGCAGTGCAGGTGCGTGGTACATTGCGGGAACCGAATTCAAGGCGGTACAGATGCAACCCATGCAGAACAGGTAGTGTGAGGCAGTCATCAAGGCAGCACGGGTACGGGATATCATATCCCGGATATGACACCCGAGTACCGTAAGAACATGCAGATCCAATATGAACAAGGAAATGAACCTGAACCCCCATCAGTATGTATACATATACCGTGCGATACATGTACAGTATATGCATACATATATGTTCGAATGAAAGCTGGCCCACCTGGTCCACGCGCAGCACTGAGGAGTAGATGTGGTGCACACGGATGTCCGCGGGCACCTTGCCACCCACTGCAGCCACAGTGTGACAAACATCATTCTTTTGTTCCGGGATGTAACACCAAAAATAAAAAGGCTGTCAGCTGATCAACATGACACGATGATCAGTTGTCAAGTTTGAAAGCATTCTGCACACCACCTGATAATCACCCGATAACAACCTAGTAATAACCCTGATAACGTGATCACAACCCTGACAAAAACCTAATAACCACCACCCACCTGCCACCTCCACCACGTCCCCGGGCACCAGCTCTGCAGAGGGCACGACCTGCGGCCACATACGGTCAAACACGGTCAAACCCAGAGTCAAACAGGGTCAAACACAGTCAAACACAGGGTCAGGCGTGTTCACTCAAAACCCACGCGAGAGACCCTCACTAAAAACCCCACCTGCAGCCGCCCACCCCGCAGCACGCTGGCGCTCTCCGCCTGCACAGCACACACAGCACGCACAGCACATGCGCAGCAATCGGGGCAGCCAATGCTTGATTTATCAATTGTGTGATTGCTGTGACCACTGTGCAGGACTAGGCACACACGGCACAGTGGTGATGCCTAGTGTGTGTTGCAGGGGCAAGTCAGGTTCAGGTACATGCAGTCGCGGAGTCAAGTCAAATGCAGGGGCAGGCGGCAGACGGCACCCATAGGACAGTATGAGATAAACTCTGCTCTGGGATAGCTCACACCGTGTTGACCCTTCCCCACACTTGTTCACCCTTCCCCACACTTGTTCACCCTTCCCCACACTCGTGAACAGAGCTGTCAAACCACAACCACACATCAGCCGAACAACCAAGCCCTCCTCCAATGGATGACACCGACAAGCAGCTGATCCAGACACGACCAGCTGATGAGAACCAGGGGAAAAACAGGTCAAGGGAGTCATAACAGGTTTAAAGCACGGGTGAACGCAGGTCCAAGGCATCAACATATGTTTAGAAGTGCTGAAACATGGTCGAAAATGTCCAAACCTCGTACGCCTTGAGCTCCGCAGTGGCCGAGGTTAGGGTGTAGGGTTTGAAAGGGTCGATTGGGTTTAGAGGATTTCAAAGAAAACAAAACTGGTTCTAAAGGGTTTAAAAGCTTAAAATGGTTTAAAAGCGCACCTCGTACGCCCTGAGCTCCTCACAGGCCGGTTTTGGGTGTGAAAGAGTTTAAAAGGGTTGAAAAGTTTAAAACAAGGTTTAAAAGCGCACCTCATACGCCTTGAGCTCTTCTATGGCCATTTCAGGGTTTAGGGTTTGAAAGGGTTGAAAGGATTCAAAATGGTTTAAAATGGTTTAAAGGGGTTTGAAAAGGTTTGAAAAGGTTTAACAGCGCACCTCATATGCCTTGAGCTCCTCAATGGCCGCCTCAGCGTTGCGCTCGGTGACGACGCCCACCTGGCAGGGTGCACGGCATGCATGGGTCTAGGGTTTAGTGTTCAGGGTTTTGGGATGTAATGTTCGGGGATTGGGGTTTAGGGCCTGACAGGATTCACGGTATGCAGGGGGTTAAGGGTTTTAAGGTTCAGGGTTCAGGGTTTAGGGTTTGTTTAGGGTATGGCACAGGTGCTCAGGTTGCAAAAGTTAACATGGTTTAGGGTTTAGGGTTTAGGGTAATCTTCCAGGTGTAGGGTTCAGGGTTTAGGGTTCAGGGTTCAGGATTCATTAGGGTATGGCGCACCGTGGCGTTGGCGACCAGGATGAGAAGAATGACCATGGGCTCCACAAGGCCCCTGCAGCCACAGCGAAGTGTTTGACCGTCTTTGACCGGCTTTGACCGGGTTTGACCGTGTTTGCCCGGCTTTGACCGGGTTTGACCGCGTTTGACCGCGTACTGACTCTGGCCACATACACCCGCAGTGGTCCAATCCCACGCGCAGGCAGGCAGGCAGGAACACTGTCACACTGCCCACACCCTGACACCTGCCACACCCTCACACTTGTCACACCCTCACACGTGTCACACCCTCACATCTGCGCACACCCGCACATCTGCCATACCCTCACACTTGTTACACCCTCACACATGTCATACAACAGCCCATATCACAGCTCATACCACACCCTCACACCTCAGCTCACAGCTCAGCTCACTCACCCCAGGATGGAGTCGCCCTCGGTCATGGCGATGATGAAGTCAATGACCGCAGCTCCCAGCAGGATCTGAGGTCAAACGGCAGTCAAACAACGGTCAAGCAAAAGTCAAACGGCGGTTGAATCGTGGTTGTCAAGTGGTGGTCAAACGGCGGTCAAGAAGCGGTCGAACAACACGCAAAGCTGAGGTGGGATGAAGGGAAAGAAAAGGCAAGTTAAGAAAAGGAAATTGAAGGAAAAAGCAAATGAAAAAGCAAAAGAAAAAAGGACGAACGATCGTGCCACCCGCACCTTGACCAGCAAGTCATCAAACTGCTTCAGCACCAGCTTCCACAGCGGCGTGCCTGTGGTCAGGGTTTAGGGTTCAGGGTTCGGGGTTTAAGGTTTAGGGTTCAGGGTTTCAAGGTTCAGGGTGTAGGGCTCAGGGTTCAGCGTTTAGGGTTGAGGGTTCAGGGTTCAGGGTCTACGGTTTATGGTTTAAGGTACAGGGTTCAGGGCTCAGGGTTCCAGCCGTAGGGTGTAGGACCTGCCACACACCCCACTCAACACTTGAACCTGTCCACACCCCAGTATGGCACTATACACCCATACCCCAGCACACCCCACACCCCGCCCCATACCCCACACCCCAACCCCCACCCAACACCCTGTTTCAGTACCCCGCTCACAAAACAGTGCACCCTACCCCCAGTGCACCCCACACCCCACCCAACAACCAGTCCAGAACCCCGCCCTACACTTGTCAACCACCCGGCACAAAAACCCACAGAAACGCAACGGTGGTATGAATTGATGGTTATACAATGGATGGACCAAACAGCTGAGTGCCGTGGCATGTTCATGTGATATGTTGTTTGGAACGCTCACCCTTTTCAGGCGCCAGCTCGTTGCGCCCATACTTGGTGCGTGCCTGGTGTGGTGCAGTGGTGAAACAAACTACGTGAGCGGTACAGCAGTACGGTGGTATCACCGTGCGGCCGTACAGCATGGGGTGCATGACCAGTGCAGGAAGCAGTACAAGGGACATTAAAATGTGTGTGGTGGTGGTGGTATGTTTGTGCGGAAGCAGCACGTCAGGCCATGTGCATGCAGCGTAGCCCCACGCACGCAGCGTACCCCCAACTGTGCGCACATGGGCATGGGGTGTGCTCGCTGAACACTGGGACTGAAAGACAGACAGACATACAGACAGACATATTAAAAGCTACGCCCACTAGCAGGCATGGAAGGATTCAGGTGGCATGGGTGGGACCCGGTCATTCCTAGTGCAGACCAGTGCAGCAGCATGCAGCCCCATGCATGTGTTCCCACTTCCCAGTGCAGCACCATGCATTCCCAGTGCAGCAGCATGCAGCCCCATGCATGTGTTCCCACTTCCCAGTGCAGCACCATGCATTCCCAGTGCAGCACCATGCACAACCAGTGCAGCCCCATGCGCCAGCCCCATGCAGCCCCATGCGTTCCCAGTGCAGCACCATGCGCAACGAGTGCAGCCCCATGCGCCAGCACCATGCAGCCCCATGCGTTCCCAGATGTGCCAGCCCCATGCAGCACCATGCACAACCAGTGCAGCACCATGCGCCAGCCCCATGCAGCCCCATCAGTGCAGCACCATGCGCCAGCCCCATGCAGCCCCATGTGCCAGCACCACGCGTGACCAGTGCAGCCCCACGCGCGACCAGTGCAGCACCACGCAAAACCAGTGCCGCACCATGCGCCAGCCCCATGCGCCCGCCCCATGCGTGCCCAGGCGCCAGCCCCATGCAGCCCCATGTGCAACCAGTGCAGCACCATGCACACCATGCGCCAGCACGTTGGAGCCCCATGCCTTCCCAGAGCAGCACCATGCACATCCATGGTGCCTGCATGATGGGCTGTGAAAGCGCATGCCTGGTGCATCGTGCACCGTGCCAAGCCCCGACACATGGTGCACTGCTGCACCACTGGCACGAGCACTCCCTTGCTGCATGTCCCTGCCACACCACTGGCACGAACACTCTCATGCCCCATGTCCCATATGTAATGACCTCAATCTGTAGTGACCTCCATAGCATGTGTGGGGGGCGTCTTCGTTGTGCTGCGCCCCGTCCGTGCATGCACCGGGGGGGCACAGGGGGGGCTTTTCCACACTAGGCAAGAACTCACTACTCGTGCGAAACCACACTTGTTTGTGCATGCACTGGGGGGGCATGCCCACACTAGGCAAGACCCCACACCCCCCATGCATGCGCTACGGGGGCCCACCAACCTGCGCGGCCTCCGCCTCGCTGAGTCCCTTTGCGGGGTCGACGCCGAAGTAGGCGGCCACCTGTGGATGTCATGGGAAGAAGCATCGCGCTAAGCACCTGTCAAGTTTCCGTGCCTTGTTGTTGCGTGTACCGAATTGCATCGGGTGCATCCATCGGTGACGCTGGGCAAGGCACGGCACGTCCAATCTGGAGGCCCAACTGTCCGTGCAGATCAAACCCCACCTCCGCCACATCTTTCGCGTATGCGTCCTGCATCATCACGCCATACATCGCGCCCGGCTCCGTGCTGTGCCGCGCTCAATAATGGGCCATCGGTGACGCAACCGATCCCTGCATCAGGTTCAGGCTTCAGAAGTTCCAGAATTTGGACGAAGTGCGCTGCGCATGAAAGACATTCGGCACTCTTTTCTTTTTCGCTCACACGTTTTAGATTGCGTGAGCAGCCAGGAAAACGAAATGACGGGGCATCAGCAATCTGCATCAGCTTGACACACCTACATGTAGAACACACAAATCAAAACCTCGATCATCAAACCCTTGTTGCCAGGGCTGGGTAAACATGCCGTCGTGGGTGGACCAGTACAAGGCCTGGGTGCGGGCGCACCCTGGCATGGTGGGGAACCTGGACTGGCTGCTGTACTTGACCGTGTGGAGCCCCACGCGCACCGCCAGCGACTCCGTGAGCTCCGAGTTCAGCTACGAGGCGTACCACGCGCTGGTGGGGCTGCTGTCGGTGTGGCACTCGCATATCATTGAGGAGGGCGCCTCGCCAGTGGTGCGGCCCCCCGCGGCGCTGTACCTCGACCTGCTGGAGCAGGTGGGTGCGCCAGAGCGCGCTGCGCGCCGCCTTGCCGCGCGGATGATGGCCGGTTGTTGGGTGATGTGTCAGCAACCGCCACGCACGCATGGGCCCGCTTGCATGTGCGCAGCATGCACGCCGCAAGCCATGCACCTGTGTGTGTGGGCTGCAGCAGCACCACCGTGCAGCCTGAGCCTGCCTAGCCACACCTGGCAACACACCAGGCAGCCCATGGCAGGGCAGGGCAGCATGCAGTGTGCTCCAGGGCAATGCAAGGCAGCTCGATCTGTGGGCATTCCAGGGCAGCGATGGCATGTGTGCGCATGGGCAGCATGGCATGTGTGCGCATGGGCAGCATGGCATGTCTGAACATGGGCAGCCTGAGCCTGTCAGCTCCATCTGTGGGCATTCCAGGGCAGCGTGGCGTGTGTGCGCATGGGGACTCGGACCTCGAGTGCTGTGCTGTGCTGGGCTGTGCTGGTGTTGACTGCTGTTCAACGGGTCAACTGGGCTGTGCTGCGTTGACCGTGCCGTGCTGCGTTGACCGCGCCGTGCCGTGCTGTGCTGCGTTGACCACGCCGCGCCGTGCTGTGCTGCGTTGACCGCACCAAGCTGTGCTGCGTTGAATGTGCCGTGCCGTGCTGTGCCGTGCTGTGTTGACCATCAACCTGGTGGAGCTGCTGCGTGTTGGCTCGCCCCGAGCTGTGCCGTGCTGTGCTGCGCTGCGTTGACCGCGCCCTGCTGTGCGTGCTGTGCTGTGCCGTGCTGCGTTGACCGCGCCGTGCTGTGCTGTGCTGTGCTGTGCTGTGCTGCGCAGGTGGAGGTGCTGGTGGAGCTGCGCGCGATGCGGTTGGAGCAGTTGGGGCGGCTGTCGCGCTACGGCCCCCTCACGGCGCTCGAGGTGGCCAAGTGAGTGAGAATGGTCTTTTATATTATGTATTAAAGCAAGATTATCATATATTAAAGAAAAATTGCCGTACGTTGCACCAACAAACCAACGGCTGGCGCGCTACGGCCCCCTCACGGCGCTCGAGGTGGCCAAGTGAGTGAGAAGGGTTTAAATCCCTCTCCCTGGTATTTTTTTTGAAGTGATGAGGTTTTTTATGAGTGGTAAGATTATGAAACCCTCTTCCTTTCGCTGGAGGTGGCCAAGTGAGTGATAAGAACTTTTATAAGTAGGAAGGTTTGTGCGCGCGCTCGTACCGCCAGCCGGCACACACGCGGTGCCGGCTGTGTGGCTTATTGTTCGCGGCGCGCGTCACAGAACCCTAAACCCTAAACCCTAAACATGTCGGCCAAGTCAGCGATACTGTATACTTGTACGAACAGCACCTCAACCGTCACGTCTGTGTGACCGTGCCGCACCCAGGTCGGTGCTGAAGATGCGGCTGTGGGCGCAGTACCCCCACCCCCCACCCCCTAGTATTTCTTATCATCATCACCATCATCATTACACGGCTTGTTTATATATCCATCATTCATAATCATGTTTCTCATTTTGTAAACCTCCGCCCAGGTCGGTGCTCAAGATGGGGCTGTGGGCGCAGTACCCCGGCCACCTGATGCTGCGCCACCCAAGCCCTGAGGATGTAGCACAGTGGGAGAGTGAAGCGGGGCTGCAGGTGCGTCTTTCTTTGATGGTTTTAGGGTTTAGATGTTTGGGTTTTGGGTTGAGATGTTGAGAGTTTGGGGTTTAGGGTGCAGCGCCACCCGGGCCCCGAGGACGTGGCACAGTGGGAGAGCGAGGCGGGGCTGCAGGTGTGAGAATTTTGACTCTTCTTTGTGTTTCTTTGAGGTGTTCAGGGTTAAGCGTTTAGGACTAGTGTGGGAGAGCGAGGCCGGGCTACAAGTGCGTTTTTCTTTTTGAGGTTTTTAGGGTTGGGTTGAGGGTTTAGGGTCTAGATTCTAGGGTTTGGGGTTTAGGGTGCAGCGCCACCCAGGCCCCGAGGACGTGGCGCAGTGGGAGAGCGAGGCGGGGCTGCAGGTGCGGTTTCTTCGGTGCGTTATGTTTCTATTTTCGTTGTTGAGTTGTTTCAAGGTTCCGGAAGGGGGCGAGGCAGGGCTGCGGGCTGCAGTGATTTTAATCAGAGGGATGGTGGGGGTGTTTGGGGGTCTCAAGGGGCTCAAGGTTCCGGTCCCTGGTTGCATGGGCTGCACGCGGGTCTTCCAGCTAGGGTTTGGGGTTTAGGGTTTAAGGTTTAGGGCTGCTTTTGTTTGTGAAGTGTGACTGATCCTCAACCGCAAGCGGCCTGGGCGCTTGCCAAGCAATACCGTACCTCCTCAAGAAATACCGTACCTCCTGCCCGACTGACGCGGGTCGCACTGGTGCCAGTTGCATGACTGACTGCACGTCGCACTGCCGCCGCTTGCATGACTGACGCGCATCGCCCTGCCGCCGCTTGCATGACTGACGCCCGTCGCCCTGGCACCGGTTGCATGACTGACGCGTGTGGCTTGCACGACTGGCACGCGCCGCTCGCATGACTCGCGCGACCCCTGTCTGACCGGCCACAGGCCGTGCTGGGCACACATCGCACTGTTGCATGACTGACGCGCACCGCTTGCATGACTGACGCGCGCCGCTCGCATGACTGACGCGCGCCGCTCGCATGACTGACATGCGCGACCCCGACTGGCCGCAGGACGTGCTGGGCGCGCTGGGCCGCCTGCGCGAGCGCTACCTGTCTGTCGCGGACACCGCGGGAGAAACCGCCGCGGGCGCGGCCGCCAGCGTGCGTACCGCCGTCTCGCAGCTGGCGGCG
>QAXD01000032.1:216216-240452 GCA_004335575.1 Haematococcus sp. NG2 | reverse complement strand
ACCAGGGCCACGCACCCGGGCTTGCACACGTAGCTGCACGCGCCGTTGCTGCAGCCGTTCAGCTGCATGTTGTTGGGGGGTGTGCGGGCGGTGCAGTCAACATAGGCAGGCCAGGCAGTGCCACCAGAGCCGCAGGCCTTGGTGTTTGTAAGGGTGTTGGTTTCACAGCCGGGAGCAGGTGTGATGTCTGCAAACCTGCATGTGGAATGTACAGGCAGCCATGGCAGCGCATTGTCAAACATCTGTATGTTGCACACGATCTGAAGCGTGATTGACTTGACTGCTGTGTCATCTGGCATCAGGGTCATGAGGGGCACGCACCCGAGCTTGCACACGTAGCTGCACGCGCCGTTGCTGCAGCCGCTCAGCTGCATGTTATTGGGGGGTGTGCGGGCGGTGCAGTCTACATAGGCAGGTGAGGCCGTGCCACCGGCGCCACAGTATCGTGTGTTTGTAAGGGTGTTGGTTTCACAGCCAGGAGCAGGTGTGATGTCCGCAAACCTGCATGTGGAATGTACAGGCAGTCATGGCAGCGCATCAGCAAACCTGTGTGCTGTGTGCGTGTCAAGGCAGGCATGAGGCGCGTTTAGATGACATCAAGCCTAGTCACTGTGTATTTGGATGACGGTAGGTCATCCAGCACAAAATACACCATCACCTCACTTGCCTAGGTTGATGCCCTGCATGCACACCCTCCGCAAACCATGACCGCCATGCCAGCATGCTCAAAACATGCCATGAATAGGACACCTCCCTGTTGACTCTGGCACCCGCTCTGGCGACCAATTTCATTGGCACCGCACTCACACAGGTAACCACATAAGGGAGTGCAGCCACAGCACGACAGGCTCCTGCACAGAACCACAACTGCCTGGGCACTCACCCCGCAGCGCAGATGCAGGTGGCACTGGAGCACACAAGGTGGGAGGACGCGTCGCAGCCTGTGGGGCAGTGCGAGTGTGGGGCGGTACAAGTGTGGGCAGTGCGAGTGTGGGGCAACACGTGTGCATGTGCGGCATTACGCACGGTGTGCAAACCAGCGTACGTGCTTGTGCATAATGGCAGCAATGTTCGCGCAAGCCCAAAGTGCGTCATCATCGCGACATACATCAGTCCACAAGCTCAAGCAGGCACAATCAACGGAGTGTAATACACAACAACCAGGAACAGCTTGCGACGTGATATGACCCACCATACTTGCACAAGCTGCTGCATGGCTTGCCAACCTCAGTCCCGAGCGTGGCAGGGCAGCAGAGGGGGCGCTCCTGCTGAAATGAATGTCAGCAGGAGGCAAAATCATACACAGGTTACAAAGGCGGGAAACACTCTCGCCAAGGCATCCACGAGGGCGGTCAGCACACAGTGATGTGCCTGCCTGCCCCTACCTTTACCCAAAAAGGTGCATGCATGCATGCGCATGCAACCACATGCAAGCAAGGCGCACAGGAGGCCCTCCGAGGTGCATATCAGCAGGTCTGCAGCGTGGGCGTTGTGGTCATGAAGGCACGTACCGAGCCATCGCGCTGTGGTGCGGCCACTTTGTCGCTGCAGGTCAAGCCAGTGGCACAGGGGCAAGGGCCAGAATTCCGGTCCTTCCAAGGGTCAGCTGCCATTTCGCGGCGGCCCTTAGAATCCTTCCAATCCTTGGACTGACCAGGGGCGCATGTAGAGCCCACTGAGAGGCCATTGGTGGGGCAAGTGGGCGCAGCACCTGCAGCAGGTGCAGCGGCTAGGAGCACAGCTGCGGCGACCATGCACAGCACCACGGCAGGTCGTGCGCGCATGGTAGCAGGTAGTCTGAAGGGCGCCTGCATGCCAACAATAGGCAGGGGAATGAATCAGGCAGGGGTATGACTCAGGCAGGGGAATGAAATCAGGCAGGGGTATGAACAGGCAGGGGTATGAACGGACAGGGAGGGGTATGAACGAACAGGCAGGGGTATGAACAAACAGGCAGGGGTATGAGCGAACAGGCAGGGGTATGAACAGGCAGCAGGGGTATGAATCGCACAACAAACATCTCATACACAGCTTGTCTACAGGAACCGTGTGGTGCACCAAATATAGGGGCAAGATAGCTCTCAATGACTGCTGTCCAAGAAGGACAATGTGGTAGGAATGATCATGTCCTCATGATGAAGTTCATCTTCAGTTACGGCATGAGCCTGGCATCTGGAGTCGTAGACACGATCAAAGGTTACAATTACCTTCAACTAGGACGGGCGGCAAAGACGTCGTGAAGAGTGGCGGAATTCTGAACTGCACGGTGGGGAGTGAAGCAATTATAGAATAAAGCTTATTGCGGGAGCTGCGGACAGCACAATAAGAGCGGCGCCCATCAGCTGAGCGAGGTCACACTCGGCTCGGCATTTAACGTGGCTAACCCTCAGAGCTTGAAATACTGTTAGGTTAGAATATGTAATCACCTGCATCTCCCATGCATGTCAGTGCCACAGGGTACTCGGTTCCTCGGCTTCTCGGTTCTTGCGATACGAGATTCCTGCAGAGAGCGAACATGTAACTTAGTGCACATGTGCTCGCAGCAAAACTCTGGCAGTTCAAGCTCGCTCATGCTTGGATCGATGCATTATGAACAACATAACATTCAGGACGTGAGTAGCACATACATAGAGGGCAAGTGGCACTACATGCACCTCAAACCTTGCTACTTCCCGGCATACACGCACATGGCCGATCGAAGCGAGTTCATGGCAAATTACGCACAGTCGCACACACACCAGACCATGATCACAAGATGCAGAGCTTAACTTTGGTACGCACCACCGAGCATGTCCAAATGCATTGAGTCCACGAGGAGCCCACGCTGTACACGGGTGAGGGACACGCGCGCATGCTGTCCGGGGCATTGTAGCACCTGCACCCGCATGCAAAGCGCAAACAGAGTGACTACGAGCAAAAGGCATCACTTCAGGCCGGCAGTTTCTGAAGCACGGCACAGCTGTGGCAGGCGGCGTTCGTTTGCAGTGTCCTTGCAACCATGCAGATAGACCTCCACCCCCGATCACTGCCTTGGGCAGCACTACCTCTGAAGCACACCATTCGCTGCCTAAATGCAGCCTGCACAGCCCGTGCAGTCATCAGAACAGCCAGTCGCACATGCTAGCGCACGACCACCCGCAACCACCCGCAGCCAGCCAGCCGGCAGCCACAGCCTGCGATGTGCGTACATGTGCTGCCTCACATCTCACCTCGATCTGCAGCCCCAACTGCTGTGCGATCTGCACAGGGATGTGCTGCATCATAGTTGGTAGTCTTGGTACCGTACTACACTGCAGCGCCTGGCCAGTGTGCCAAGCGTGGCACATGCTCAGCTGAACCCAGCTGCAGCTGCTGAACACCTTGTGCAGGAGCACAGGAGCACCACAGCCATCAACGCCAAGTCAGCGCTAGCCTCACAACGTCACCAAAGAGGACACCCTAGCCAGCCTGGAGCCGCTGGCGCAGTCTGAGATGCCAGCTAGCACATGCCCAGCAGTGTGGCATGTGCACGCGAACTGTGATGACGTGCTGCTACAGCCCCACGGCAACGCTCATGTAGATCAAGACCAGCACTGCCGTGCACTGTGCGCTGCGCACACCACTGCCCCTGCTGCACGCATGACAGCCATGGCTGCACCCTTACTCCTGCCCCCTGCTGCACACATGACAGCCATGGCTGCACACCGGCCCCTGCACAGCTGCCCCAGCCCCTGCACAGCTGAGGTTTGCAATGCCGTGACTCACTGGGATCCTCCCTGGCCACTGTATTTTATGTTCTGCGCGTGGACTGGTTCACGAGCAGCCTGGGACCAGCAACAATACCAGCACATGTTCGCAGGCTGCACAAGCACAGCACACGCAACAGGGCGCGCACGTGCCGAGACCAGCAGTTGGGCTGGGAGGAAGGCTCTGGGGTCCTTGGGACCTTGGACGGCCGTGCTGCATGGCTGTAGCAGGTGCTGTATCCCTGCTTTGCCTGGTTCCTGTGGTGATACACTGGCTGCGCCAGCAGCTGCATGTCTGCGGGCCATGGTTCATGCACACAGGTGCAAGGGTGGTGCCTGCTGCTGGTCCAGGATGGGAGCATGGGACATGCACAGTATGCTGCATGGCGCAACTTCATGCAAGCTGCAGTGTGTGGGGCCACGAGCCAGCTGAGACTGGATCTCCCACAGCGTTGGGCCGACGATCCTGGGAGTGCATCCCACAGTTTGATCTGCAAGCATCAAACGACCGCGCAGGAGTAAGAGTGCAAAATGCACCGCAACAGGTCCACCAGCAGCAGCGGGTGTTGATCATAACCTCAAGTGCTGCACATGTGCACGAACCGGTCGGTGCTTGGGCTTGATGTACCTGGCGACTGAGACTGCTGACAAAGGTCAAACCCGCAACCCTGCTGCGCGGCCACGCCTGCTCGGCGTGCAGGTGATTCCTGAAGCTCGCCGGCTGCACCAGTCCGTGGCATGAAACCTTGAGCATGCACAACATCAGCCTGAGGATCTCACAAATGGCGATGGCGACATCAAAGACTAAAGTTACTTGAGCAAATGCCTATCACTTCAGCGACAAATTGTTCCTAGCGCGCACTCAAGAAAGAGCACGTGTGACGCTGAAGCTGAATGATGGATCACGCAGTATGGCAAAATGGATCACCGCATACTTGATGGCTGGGCTCTCAGTGAGTTGATGTTGATGCCATGGTAGACGTGTTTGGTAGGCCATGGCAGTCTCGTGATGCTGCCTGTCAGCGCTAGCTCGTCGGTAACAGGCCTGGTGCAGCAGCAAGGTGCATGCACGGGTGGCAGCACATGATGGCTGCTGAACACACCTGTGATGGGGCTCAACAGCTGACAGCTATGGACCAGCATGGACCAGCCAGATTGAGACAAACAGACCACACCGACCTGTGCAACACAGGCTTGTGCATGCATATGCAGCTTCCCGTTGGTGTGAGCCTCATGCACGCATCTGTGCGTGTGGCATGCTGGTGTGGTCCGTTCATGTCCGCACGCTTACTTTGACTGCTGTGTCACCGCTGTATGCTGTTGCGCCCCAGCACAACTGTTTTCAGCAGCCATCAGCCCAGTATGGCGGCAGCAGCGTGCTGTCCACATGCGCATGCGCTGTGCATGGACTGCACGCTTGCGTGGTCCCTGCATGTCCTCGTGTCGGGCTGGTGTGGCATGCTGTATGTGCTAGCACCTTGCGTACGTGTACAACCTGAGTGCTCGGGCATGCATAAACATCTGTGAAACGCCGTGTTATTATTTTTAACCTGAGTGCTAGCACCTTCCCAGCCTGGATCGCATGTGCTGACCAGCACCTCCAGGCTGGCCCCCAAGCATCCTCAAAAGACGTCCTGGAGTTGTTTTTTGGAGTTCCTGCAGCCGCCTGTTGTTCGTGCACCGTGGGCAGGCTGTCCTAAGGCTGTCAAGTTTGGAGGGCGCGCGTGGTGGGGCCACAAACCTCGTGGGCACAGCAGGTATGTCCTGTGGGATGATGACAGATACGAGTTTATATGCAATCACAATGTTCACATTCATGTGAAACGCCGCAATACTATTATTACAATGTTCATAAACACAAGCAGCATTGTGTGTAACAAGACAGCTGGCAAGTCGTCAATGCGCTGCAGCAGGTCCCGCACGCCGGCGTCCAACACCAAAGCCACAGAAACAGCGTGGCGGCGAACAAACAACCACTGCAATCACACAGCAACACATACAGCCGGTGCAAGCTGTTCAACATCACCGGAATGAATACAGCTGAACATGAGGCACAGCAGTACAGCAGCGCTTGCTGCAGCATGACATGCAGTCCAGCAGTCCAGCAGTACATGTGGTACAGTGGTACAGCAGTACAACATACAGCCCCGCAGTGCAGCAGTACATGTGGTACAGCAGCCCGGCAGCGCTTGCTGTAGTACGACATGCAGCCCAGTGGTACAGCAGTACACATAGTACAGCAGTACAGCAGCGCTGCAGTATGACATACAGACCCACAGTACAGCGGTACATGTGGATGGTATAGCAGTACAGCGGTACAGCAGTACATCAGTGCCGCGGCAGCAGGTCCCGCACGCCGCGGTACACCGCGTGCAGGGTGAGCATGACCTCGGGTGGCCCGCGTGCGCGCGGCAGCCGGGACACCATCCTCAGCGCGTCATGGCTCCCACACAGCCCACCGTACTCCACCTGGCGTGCAGCAGCCATACATGTACATACGTGATGCTGCTGATGCACATAGCAGCTTCAGGATGTATCCAAGACCGTGTGAACAGAAACCACGAGGGGTTCACCGACACACAGCCCGCCCCCAATGCTCCATTTGTTTTTTAGCTCCATCTGTTCATTGTCCACAAACCAGTGAGATTATACATGGATGCAACTCTGAACCCTAAACCCTGAACCCTGAGACCCTGGACCCTAAACCCTAGACCCTAAACCCTGGACCTGGACCCTGACCCCTAAACCCGGGACTCTTGACCCTGAACCCAAAACCCTGAATACTAACCCCTGAACCTTGAATCCCAAGCCCTGAAACCTAAACTCTCAGCCCTGGACCCTAAACCCTGGACCCTGAACCCTAAACCCTAAACCCTGAGCCCTGAACCCTAAACCCTGAATTCTTAACCGTCAGCCCTGAGTCATAAACCCCGAGCCCCAACCACACCTCACCTTGTCCGCGACCAGCTGCCCCATCTCGGACGCGATGTGTGCGGCTGCGCCCGCCGCAAGTGCCGGCAGCTGCGTGTGCGTGCAGGCAGGCAAGCAGGGCCCCCTCAACACCAGCCATCAATCCCATCATTCACGACATTCAGTGTATGTGAGTGAGCAGTTGAGGCTACGAGTGTTGAGGCTACGAGCAGTCAAGTCCACGCCTAGCATGTGGTGAGGAAGGGATGGAACATGCGCATGCCCCAGAGCATGTGCACGTCCATAACACCAGAAGCAAAGGCCCACTACACCAACTTTGCCATGAGCAGGTGTACTGCTTTGCCGTACATGAGCACTCGTACTGCTTTGCCATACATGAGCAGGTGTACTGCTTTGCCGTACATGAGCAGTTGTGCCGCTGCCTGTACCGCGCGCGTACCGCACACCTGGTACTGCCCCGCCAGCTCCAACCACCGTACCGCGTACATCTCATCCTTCTCACGGGAGGAGTACTGAAAGTGTGACGCGTGTGACGCCAGCGCCGCCAGTACGCCCCGCATGCCGTACGCGTGCGCTACAGGCAGTACAGCCTTGACCGCCGACGGGCTCATGCCGTGTGAGGAGGGTGTGAGGTATGAGGTAACTGACGACGTGTGAGGGGGGTGTGAGGGGGGCTGTGACAGGAGGGGCAGGATGTGAGCCCATGTGGAGGGCTGGCCAGACACCTGCGGTACAGGCAGTACAGGCGGTACGAACAGGTGGTGCAGGCATTACAGATACTACACGCAGTATTGATGGTACAGGTGGTACAGATGGTGCAGGCAGGAAAGGCAGTACAGGAAGTACAGAGGTTACAGGCAGTATAGGCAGTACTGGTGGAATACATACTACAGGCAGTACAGGAAGCACAGGCAGTACAAGTGGCATAGATGGTACAAGCTGACTACGTGACTAGGGAAGGTCACGCAGAGGTGATATGACTCATCACCAATCACATACTGGCTCTGCCAGCCTCTGGCGCACTGTGGTACGCCGTTGTTGCGTCATTATCCACAACACTTGCTTACTTACTTTGAGCTGGGTGCAGCCAGGGGTTCCTTCCAGCTGCGCCTGAAGTACAGGGGACGCCCCGGCCAGAACCGCCTGTCAAGCAGTACAGTGCGGTACAGCTGTACAACCAGGCAGTGCAGCTAGCGGCACCAGCATGCAGCACATGGCAGATGCCGGTGCAGCAGTACAGTGATCCCGTGTAGTGTGTGTGGTCAATGCAGTATGCGTGGTTGGCTCGTTGCTTCATCAGACACATACATGGCAGTGTATGTAGCGTACCGCTATGATTCTAGTGGACTAGATATATGGTGATGTGGGGCACCACAAGCATCAAGACCTTTTAGGGATTCGTTACAGTGGTATCACACCTTTGGCACCCTCAGCGCCCTCAAACACCAGCTGCACCTCCCCCTGCTGTTGCGGCTGCCGCTGCTGCTGCGGCGGCTGCCGCTGCTGAGCCGCTACGCCCTTGCTGCTGCTGAAGATGTTAGGGGCATTTGCCGCGCCTGCCGTTACGGCTGCGGCAGCATCCGGCAGCTGAGTCAGGTCTGTGCTGCTGGTGATGTGAACAGCAACATTGTCAGCAGCAGGCGGCTGGTGCAGCTCAGGCGCGGCGGTAGTGGCAGCAGCCGCAGGCGCACCCACAGCCGCTGCTGCCCCAGAATGATGGCAGTCAGTGGCCTCAGGATTATGGCTGTCAGTCGTGTGTGCGCCAGGATCACGACCGTCAGTCACGCGTCCACCAGAACGATGACCTTCATCAGTTGCATGTCCGCCAGGCTCAACACAACTGTCATCAGTTGCATGTGCGCCAGGATCACCATGACTACTGTCAACCGCTTGTGCACCAGGAACATCATGATTACTGTCAGCCGCGTGTGCGCCAGTTGTTCTTATTGGCAGCGGCGCCTCGGGGGGAGTGATGCCCCCGGCTGTAGCACCTGCTGCAGCAGCAGCTGCTGCTGTGGTTGGTGATGGCGCCAGCCTCAGCAGGCTCCGGTCGTGCGTGCGACGTGCAGCAGCCAAGCCGCCGTTCGCTGCCGGCACCAGCAGCAGCTCTCTGCGCATGGCAGCAGGTGCTGCCGGCGCCAGAAGCCGTGTGCGCGTGGCGCAGCAAGCTGCAGCAGTAGCTGCAGTGCTGAGTGGCTGGGTGTATCTCTTGGGCATCATGCCGCCTCGGACCCCACAGCAGGCAACAGCAGCAGTGTTGCCTGCTGTGCGGTAGGAGGGGGGCGAGGCAGCAGCAGCGGCTGCAGCGCGGACTGCTGGTGTCACCTTGGGGTTGCGCATGGGTGTCACAGTGGTGTTGCGCACGGGCATGGGCGGCAGCATGGCGCCTGGAAACACAACGGCTAAGCACATGTGCTCAGGTTGGCCGTGATGGTGCACCCAGCTGCTGCTGCTGATACTGCTGCAGGGCGTGCTGCTGATGATAGATGTCGGCGTCGGTGGTGTTGGGCGGCGCAGCTGCACAAGCCGAGCATTGACAGCAGGTGCGGGGAGCAGCCATACATGTTCAGTATGTTACCAGCAGCGCGCCTCGGGGGGTGCGAGACAGCAGCAGCAGCAGCAGCAGCAGCAGCAGCAGCAGCAGCAGCAGCAGCAGCAGCAGCAGCAGCAGCAGCTAGAAGGCATGGGCTGCTGGTGCACATGCGTGTGCATGGGGCCTCGCATGGGTTGGGTAGTCCAGCAGCCAAACAAATGAGCGAATAAACAAGCAAACAACGCTACGGCCACTACAACAGGGGAGCCTCGAGGCTGCGGAACAACCCCAGGTTTCCCCGGGAGACAACCCCAGATTTCTGCAGGAGATAGACACCCGCGGGCCCTCACTCACGAGAGCGTCTGTATCACATGGGGCCACAAGCCGCCGCATGGTGGCAAGCCCGCCACACCTGCTGCTGCATCGTGCCTGCTGTGCCCT
This sequence comes from Haematococcus sp. NG2, assembly GCA_004335575.1. Classification (NCBI taxonomy): domain Eukaryota; kingdom Viridiplantae; phylum Chlorophyta; class Chlorophyceae; order Chlamydomonadales; family Haematococcaceae; genus Haematococcus; species Haematococcus sp. NG2. The sequence goes on along the minus strand of QAXD01000032.1, from coordinate 230,822 downwards.
GCTGTTGTGTGCTGCCTGCCTTGCCGTGTGCGTGCTGCCCTGTTCCTATGATCTAGTAGTGCATGGCGTGGTGGGGCAGCACGAGGCGCACTGCATGCATGCTTGCTTGCTGCGCTAAAACTGCTGCGCAACTTGTCAGATAGGCTGTGGTCTGGCTTCAGTTGGCAACAACAGGGCCTGCTGTCTTGGACGAAGCACGGTGCTCCCAGTGTGACATCGCACTTGTGACATGTACCCGACACACTTTTTGGAAATTTGCCCGGCCAGCCACACTTTTTGATTTGTGTCCAGGCACACAACCTGTTGCACGTGCGCACGCGACCCCATGGTTGGATCGTGCACTGATCTTACAAAGGTATGGTGCATGACGTCGCACAGACACCCCAACATAATCCACAACAGCCGGTATGAATGCATGGCCCGTGCATGCGGGAGGTAGTTGGCATACATACATGCCCTGCCGGCTGCTGGCCCCGTATTCTCTGGTAGCGTATCGCTCCAGATTTACATACTGGGTACGCCCTACTATGTGCAATCTGGCTTTTAGGGATTTGTTACATCTCTACTGGAAAGTAGGCAAGGCATGCCACACACAACATAGGAAATAAGGGGACATGCAACACACGGCAAACAATCAAATCCAGGGGCTCTCATCACTTGAAAGAGGACACATCAATGCCAGCAGAGGACTGCAACATTATTTGCCTGATCTGATCAGGTGTATGTACCTACCACTTCATGCTGGCCTTCATGGCGGCATACATGGCCCCCAGTGTAGCCACCACTTGAGGTGGACCCCTCAGTGTGTGGATATTCTCAGGGCTGAACTGGGTCACAAGGTGAGCGGTTTGAACGGCATAAGTGGCCGCCGTGGCACGACTTCTCGCCTTCGTCAGCTCGACCATCTCGCGTGCAATGTGCTGCACGCTGCCCATGGCCAGTTCTGGCACCTGTGTGTGGGTACATGCCGTGCGTACAAGTGCAACGCTAGCCGCCAGAGCAGAACAAAGTACCGGTAGCGTGGGGGATAAAGCACGCACCCTGGGTAGCTAGGCAGAGCAGAGCATGCAGGGCAGGGCGGAATGATCCATGCGACCCCAAACCCTTGCTTCATTCTTGCTGGCCCCTTCTTATTAATTTGTAAGCTGCACCTTCAAATCTAAGCCACTCCAAATACACACTATCACACTGCTCGTATTGCACCTGAGCCCTGCCTGCAATTTCACACATCAGTTCGCATACAAGCAGCACTGCAGCAGAGCCATACATCAACCTGCCTGGTACTGCCCCGCAAGCGCCAGCCAATTGAGGGCATACATGTCGCCGCCATCATAAGAGGTGTACGTGAAGCTGTCGGCATGCCGCACAATTGCGCGCAGCACACCAGCCATGCCGTACTTGTGCGCTACAGGCAGCAGGGCTTGCACCTCGGCAGGTGTCAGCTGCCTGGTGTTGCCGCATACTGCAGGGTGCATCATGGCCAGCAGCAGCAACCACACTGCGTGCGTGCCAGTCACCTGGGGGCGCATTTGTATGTAAGCAAGCAAACAAAAGCCAGCATCACCTGTGATTGAAACAAATTGTGGGTAGGCTCATCGCCATCTCTCCATCGCTCCCATTGCTCCAACCCCGAACCCTGAACCAACCTTTATCATCGATCATGGACTGCATGCATCATCATTCATCATATGCGTGCCTCACCGCCAGCTGCTTGCAGTCCGGCTCAGTCACGAAGGCATCACGCAGCACGGGAGACCCAAGGCACAGCACCGCCTGCGCTGGCGCACAAGCAATTGATACTATTAGTAATCATGCAATCAATACGACCAACTGATGAGGGATCATCAGTTCATCACCCGAGGCATCAAACGGAGAGGGGGGTGCCTGGTGGCCAGACACGCATGACCATGTGCGCAGCTAGCCGCGCGAATAGCCCCCAGGGCTATGTTCAGAGACCAACATGGCTCATCATATATCTGAGACCCTGGACAGAGCGGGTGTTGCAGCACATGCACGCGTGCCCCGAGGCAGGTGCATGCCAGGTGGATGGCCCGAGGCGCGTGTTGGATCCCATGCAGAAGCACAGCTATACAGCATGGTGTGTAGAGTTGCATGTGGCAGCCCCCAGTGGTTCCTGCAACCAACATCACCTGCCGGAAGCTCGCTCAAGCAAGGGCAGCAGGTTGCTGCCATGCAGAAGAACCACCCCCCATTACCTTGCGCCCATGCAACACAACGCACACACCTTGTGCACACTGATGGTCTTGTCCCCATCCTCCTCCAGCCGCAGCACCACCACACCATCACAACCGGCCGGCAGCGGGGGTGCATGGGCCAGTGCCCCTAGCTGCTGCTCCACGTCCTGAGCCACATTGTCAACATTCGCCGCCTGCTGCTTGGCCATGGTGTTGTGCGGGCTTCGCCTGACACTCAAGCTGCTGCTTGCTGCGCGGTTGGCTGCGTTGTGCTGTGCTTCGTTGCAGCAGTTCCGAGGGAGCAGAGTGATGGTCACGGTGTATCTTTTGTATGGCGGGGACACAGGCCCGCCCGTGAGAACTAACCCGTGCTCGTGTGAGACGGGTATGCCTCGGGGACAGCGGGTAACACACCACATGCATGCCCGTGCAACGGAATGGGGCCAACAAGTGTGGGATACTGAAAGGGATAAGACAAGTTGTACTGAGATCCAGGGGATCATGACCTGCTGCTCAGCACATGCTTGCAGCTGCTGGGGCTCCTGGGCCAGCACTGCAGATGGTGCGCAGGAGCTGTGCACACCTGCTCATCTGCTTCACTCCCGCTGCAAATTGTTTAAATCAAACAGATTAAGATCGAGGATCGCCTACGTCCAAATGGGTCCACCCCATGTTGTTCAGTGTGAAAAAGCTGTGCTACTACCTCATGCTACCACTCTGAAACAGGCTGTCCATGGCAAGAGTGGCGGAGCGTCAATGCTGCATGCTGTCACGATAGATGCAGCAAGCAAAGCAACGGTCCATGTCTGAGCTGAAGCAATTGTGACCACCCCACATGATTCAACCAAGCAGTCATCAGGTTACCCCCTCGGCCGGAGTTGAGCCCGGATGCAGCCAGGAGGCTCAGGCTGACTCATCACAAAGAGTGAGAGCAGCGCACAGAGTGAGAGCCTGATGTGTGTGCCTGTCTAGATGGCTGCACGGACCTGGATCCAGCTCACCAGGGTCAGTCAGTGCACGACTCACACCTGGAGCCAGGACACAGAGGTCCCAGAGGGAACGGTGGGTAGATTACGATGCCCAACAGCTGGAAGTGCCAGTTGATGTGCTTTCAGAGGTGCTGAAACTTCCAGTTCATGTGCTTGCAACACCTCTGCCAGCAATGAACAAGTGTTGAGGGCCTGAAGCCCTGGACACGACGTGTTGCTGCAGCACGCCATGAAGTAAAGACATGCCGACGCTGGATGGAAGGCACCACTGCGATGGCTGCAGCACACGCCTGCGATGGCTGCAGAATCCCACCCAGCCTTCTTCAACATGCCCAGCAAACAACACCTATCCCGCTGAGCTGACTCGTGCTCCACTGCGGTACGCTGCGGTACACTGCACACCCCAGCGGCAGGCAGCAAGCTGATGTGGGCTGCAGCAGGGTGCGCAATGCGCTGATGGGCTTCAACTGGACTGCAAGCCGTTCACCCCTGCAGTCATCGCTGTGGGCTGTGGGGCTGTGGGCTGTGGGCGGGTGAGGTGTGCCCCGAAGATCTGCACAGCCCCAGTGATGCCCTTGTGTCAACACGTGATCCGCACTTCCTGCTGCCCGTTGTGCTCCGGCTGCGCAGCAGCTGCTGCTGCCCTGGCACGGCCTGGCGCCACGCGCCCCACACACATACTGCACTGATGAAATTTCATCAGTGCAGCATGGGCTGCATGCTGCTACAGCCGACTTCCGCTGCACTTGCCTTCCGCTGCAGTGGCCTGCTGTACGTGGTCGGTGGTGGCATCATCAACCTGTGCTAAGCATATGTCATTAAGGTTGTTTTGGACAGGCTAGCACCAGCAGCTCCTCTCATCCATGGCTCAGCTGCAGACACTTGATGCTGCATGCAGTGACTGCTGTGCTGCCGGTCTGGTGCCTCAGCAGATCAAGAGGAGCACACCACAGGGTGTGTGAGTGCGCTGTAGCAGGGCATGCTGCCATGGGCATGAGTGCACACAGGCACCCGCACCTGGGGTTGACCAAGCCGCAGCAGCGCCCATGCGGCCTTCCAATGCAGCGTAAGAATGAGGTAATGATACAAGCGCGCGATCAGAGGCGGTCGATGGCCAGCATGATCTGTGTAGGGTTTCATCCCTCGGTAGGTTGATTCCGCCAACGTCAGATCGATCCCAGCATGGCTAACATGCTGAGCTGAGCTGCTTGATTGGACGACGTCCCAAAACATTCCAGCCTGGCACAGCCCCCACGCAGGAGTTGACTGAAAACCTTCAGCATTACCTCACCTCGCGAGCGCACCCTGCATCCGTGTTGGGTTGTGCGCCTGGTGGACCATTGGCCGGTTGCCACAAGTTAAGCAGCGAGTAGCACAGCATACGTGAATTACTTTCATGATGTATCCAGAGCATGACTCGAACCAGGCTCGAAGATATGCACTATTGCGTGCAAGTGTTGCATTCAGCATACGACATCAATCAGGCAAGGGGGCGTCATCCGTGGGCTGGATCAGGCACGGTTTGCTTTTTGGAACGGGGTCGTCACAGGTCCAAGAGGGACTGGCCCATTCGCCTACTACCTGCAAAGCACAACCTACTTGGACACATGCACCACAACCAGCATGCCATTAGCTTCAGGACATGCTGTTACAAGGAACACGTACCAATGCGCTGCCCTGCAAAGTAAAGGCAGGCCTGGTCAACCAGCAGGGAACATACCAGGGGTGCATCACAGCTTTCAGCTGTCCAAGGGACAACACTGTGGCTCTACTGCATGGCTCATACTGCGTCCTGATGACTTGTCCATGTGCAGATCTCTGTCTCTTCATATCAGTTTTTGCTTAGGTTGCAACTGACATGCTGCTGTGAACCATCGATGTGCTAGATACTAGATACCGTGTGGCGGCCATGATGTGCCCACTGCATCAGCACACAGTTGTATGACTGCGCACATCCATGCATGTTTGCATGCTTGCACGTGTGTTTAACAACATTTACGTCAAACGGACCAGCATGGCAATGAACAAACGGCCACTGCGTTCACACAGCAACGAGCACAGCCGGTACAAGCTGTTGAACATCACTGGAATACAGCAGTACATGACAACATGAGGCACAGCAGCCCGGCAGCGCTTGCCGCGGTACAGCAGTACATCCATTTGGTACAGCAGCACATCCATTTGGTGCACCGTGTGCAGCAGTACAGCGGTACAGCGGTACGTCAATGCCGCGGCAGCAGGTCGCGCATGCCGCGGTACACCGCGTGCAGTGTGAGCATGACCTTGGGCGGCCCGCGTGCGCGCGGCAGCCGGGACACCATCCTCAGCGCGTCATGGCTCCCACACAGCCCGCCGTACTCCACCTGGCGTGCAGCAACCATACATGTATGACCACAGCAGCTTCAGGATGTGTCCAAGCACGCGTGCACAGAAACTGTGAGGGTTCAGTGATGCACAGCCCGCCATACTCCAGCTGGTACACACAGGGGCAGTACATGTACAAAGGTACATGGCAGGTGCAGCAGAACAGTTGCAGTACATGCTTAGAGGTGCTCCACCTGCTGTGCAGAACCCGTGCACCATATACACGTCAACCGGACATGTACCTGACAGCATCAGGGTGTATCCGAAACCACTTTTTGGGGGTAAACCACGCTTGGCCCGCAATCACACAAAAGCAGCCCGCGCCCTTTCTTTCCTTTAGTGTTCCTGATTGCGCTTTCGCTCTAAATGCCCCAACCCTGAGCCCTGGACCTCCTGCTCCTAAACCCTGGAACCTGAATCCTGAACCCTGAACCCCTGAACCCTGAACCCAGAATCCTAAACCCTAAACCCTAAACCCAGAATCCTAAACCCTGAGTCTCAAACCCCGAGCCCCAAGCCACACTTCACTGAGACCTGGACCCAGAATCCTGAACCCTGAACCCTAAACCCTGAATTCTAAACCGTCAGCCCTGAGTCATAAACCCCGAGCCCCAACCACACCTCACCTTGTCCGCGACCAGCTGCCCCATCTCGGACGCGATGTGTGCGACTGACGCCCGCCGCAAGTGCCGGCAGCTGCGTGTGCGCGCAGGCAGGCTGGCTCATGATCACCTCATCATTCACGTCATTCAGTGAGGGTGAGCAGTCAAGTCCACGCCTTGTATGCGTTGAGGAAGGGAACGTGCGTGCACATGTCCCAGAGCATTTGCACGTCCGTAACACCATAAGCAAAGGGCCACTACACCAGCTCTGCCACGAGCAGGTGTACTGCTTTGCCATGAGCATGTGTACTGCTTCAGTTGGCCATGAACAGGTGTACTGCTTTGCTGTACATGACCAGGTGTACCGCTGCCTGTACCGCGCACGTACCGCACCTGGTACTGCCCGGCCAGCTCCAACCACCGTACCGCGTACATCTCATCCCTCTCACGGGAGGAGTACTGAAAGTGTGACGCGTGTGATGCCAGCGCCGCCAGTACACTCCGCATGCGGTACGCATGCGCTACAGGCAGTACGGCCTGTACCGCAGAGGGGCTCAAACCGTGTGAGGAGGGTGTGAGGTATGAGGTCACTGACAACGTGTGAGGGGGGTGTGAGGGGGGCTGTGACAGGAGGGGCAGGATGTGAGCCCATGTGGAGGGCTGGCCAGACACCTGCGGTACACGCAGTACAGGCAGTACAGGTGGAACAGATGCTACAGGCAGTACAGGTGATACAGGCGGTACATGTGTTACAAGCAGTACAGGCAGCACAGGCAGCAGTACAGGTGCTGCAGGCAGTAGAGGCAGTACAAGTGGTACAGGCAGTGGTACAGGTGGAACAGGTGCTACAGGCAGTACATGCAGTACCACATGTTAGTACGCTAGTATGCTCGTGGTATTCAAGTCAGGTCACACAACCGGATGCCATGTTATTCAATCGACACTGCTTGCAAAGTTAGATGCATACTACTTGCTTACTTACTTACTTACTTACTTACTTACATACTACTTGCTTACTTTGAGCTAGGTGCAGCCACGGGTTCCTTCCAGCTGCGCCTGAAGTACAGGGGACGCCCCGGCTTGAACCGCCTGCAAACAGTAAAATGCGGTACAGCTGTACAACCAGGCAGTGCAGCTAGCGGCACCAGCATGCAGCACATGGCAGATGCCGGTGCAGCAGTACAGGGATCCAATGTAGTGTGCGTGGTCAATGCAGTGGGCCGCGATAAGCTCGTTGCTTCATCAGTCACATGCGTATGTGTCTGTATACATACAGCGCAGTCAGCAGCCTGAGCCAGCAGCACTGCGTGCAGCCCCTTCTGGACCGCTGCCACGCATACAGCAGGTGCGGCAGGGTGGTGGGGCGGGGCCAGCTGCACATGCTGCTGCGACCTGTGTGCTGCGCCATTGCTGCTCAAGACTTGTGCATGAGGATGGCGATGATGGAGTGATCTGATGGAAGCCCAACGGCATGCTGATGACACATGTTGTGTGCTTACTGCCGTGCCTCAATCGCAGGTGCAGGCAGGCAGCCAGCTGGCAACATGGCACCTGGGAAGGGCGAGGAGGGTGGGGGCAGCGCTGAAGCATCTGCACAAGGTGCGTTTCAGGGCGCATGTGCAAGCAAGCAAGCTGTGACCAGAGTTGCGGGGTTCGTTGTTATGCACGCTGTCATGCACGCAAATCTTGCATGCTGCACACAGGTGCTGAAGACGACCAAGGACTTCATTCGGCTGGAACAGCAGGCAGGGCAGTTCTTGTCATTGCATCGCATGAACTTCACTGCCTGTGCCACGCGCTTACACTTGGCACATGCGCACTCGCTGCCACCCACAGCCTGAGCTTGTTGGGTAGCTCGGCCGTGGGCAGCCATGCATTCAACTGTAACCCTTGCACATGCGCACGTTACTCAGCGCTCTCCAGCTCGGCTTGGGAAGCCGTGAACGAAGTGCGTGCCATTGGAGAGCACAGAGCCGACCGTTGGAAGCCACGTTGCTGCATGCCCAGGTGCGAGCAGAGCGGGGGGCGCTGAGTACCGTGCGCATGTGCAAGGGTTACAGTCCGGTTGAATGCATGGCTGCCCACGACCGAGCTGCCCAACAAGCTCAGGCTGTGGGTGGCAGCGAGTGCACGCATGTGCCTGAAGTGCAAGTGTAAGCGCGTGGCACATGCAGTGAAGTTCATGCGATGCAATGACAAGAACTGTTGCAGCCTGCTGTTCCAGCCGAATGAAGTCCTGCTTTCATTCACTTGAACGTGCACATGTGCTCGGTTGTGCGGTGGTCCTAGGGTTTTAGGACCCTAAAACCCTAAACCCTAAAACCCTAAACCCTAACCCATACATAGCGGCTGGGTTTAGCTAGCTCTACTAGAACCACGGACAGGTGCATGCACAAATACGCACAGCCACACTACACATCACCGCCACACAGCAATGCCAGCAGCGGACGACGGCGACATTTGCTTGATCTGATCATGTGTGTGCATCTACAAGTCCATGTGGGCCTTCATGCCGGCATACATGGCCCCCAGTGTAGCCACCACTTCACGTGGACCCGCCACTGTGTGAATCTGCTGAGGGCTGAAACGGCGCACGAGGCCAACGGCAAAGCTATCATGGGCATGTCCTGTATACGTCCTTTTCACCAGCTCGCTCATCTCCCGTGCAACGTGCTGCACGCTGCCCATGGCCAGTTCTGGCACCTGTGCGTGGATGCATGGGCACACGCGTGTGTACAAGTGCAACGCTAGCTAGCAGCCAGAGGAGAACAGAGAACTGGCGGCGCGAGAGATAGACTGGGGAAGCTTGGGGCAGCTGGGATCATGCTGCCCAAGGCAGCTTTTCAATTTGATCCAGCTCTAGGCCTGCTGTCTGGACAAGCATCCAGCAGGGCATGGGTGATACTGTACAGCTCAACTCACACTAGCAAAGTCCCCTGAGTAGCACAGTCTCGGGGCACAAGCAGCAAGCAGGCGTCACTGTACGTCTTGATGGTGACTTGTAGGCAGAGCAGACGCCCCCTCTTAATCAAAAAGCTACACCTTCAATCTAAACCAACCATATATACACTATATATAACACTATTCGAATTACACCTGAGCCCTGCCTGCAGTTTCACGCACCAATGTGCATACAAGGTCAGATCAAGCCATGCATCAACTTGCCTGGTACTGCTCCGCAAGCGCCAGCCACTTGAGGACGCACATGTCGTCACCATAACGAGAGGTGTACGTGAGGTTGTCTGCATGCCGCACAATTGCGCGCAGCGCACCGGCCATGTTGTACTTGTGCGCCACAGGCAGCAGGGCCTCCACCTCGGCAGGGCTCATCAGCCAGTAGCCTGCCTGCCCGAAGGCGGGGTGCATCATGGCCAGCAGCTGCACCCATGCTGCGTGTGTGCCGGTCACCTGGGGGCGCGCTTGTAATTTATGCAAGCAGGAAAACACAAGCCATCGTCACTTGTGATTGATGATATTCATTGTGGGTAGGCTCACTCCACGCCACTTGAAACACCGTGTTATTATCGATGTTATTATTATTGGGCTCACTTCACACATGATGGGCCCAGAGAGAGGCACAAACAGGATTCAGGGGTCCAGAGAGCAAGAGGCAAAAACAGGAAGCAAACATGTGAGCACAAGTGCATGCAGTGCATGCAGGCAGGTGTGCAGCATGACCCATCCACAAGAATTGTTGGGCTTGCAAGGTATTTTTTGAGCAAACCGCCTCGGGGCAGCGCAAGACCGTCTCTCCCTTAACACACATGTATACACCTATCAGTGGGCGTATATAGACCGACCGACCATAACGATCACATCCATCTACATGCCACCCACCACCCGCCCATGCCCGATCTCATCCCTGAGCCTTGAACCCAGCAACCTTAATCATCATCAATGGGCTGCCCATGCATGCACCGTCAAATGCGTGCCTCACCGCCAGCTGCTTGCAGTCCGGCTCAGTCGCGAAGGCATCACGCAGCACGGGGGACCCCAGGCACAGCACCGCCTGCGCGCACAAGCAATAAGCATAATTATATTAATAATCCTAATGTAAGGTCTAAAAGGAGAGAGGGCCATGTTCAGGGACCGCCACCCTGGAGGGGAGCGGGCGTTACTACAGCGCATGCACGCATGCAATCAACATGCACCGATGCGAGCCATGAATGCCCAATGCCCGGATGCAAGCTACGCATGGTGCGAGGCCTACATGGTGCATGGTGCATGTGCATGGTGCATGTGCATGGTGCATGTGCATGTGCATGGTGCATGTGCATGTGCATGGTTCATGGTGCATGGTGCATGGTGCATGTGCATACCTGGTGGGCCGAGGCGGCGTCTATGCCGTGTGGTGGATCTCATGCGGCACAGCAGCCAAGAAAGGAAGCGGCGGGGGGAGAGGAGGGGAAAGGGAGGAGAAAGGAGGGCGGGAAGGAGCCCTGCTAAACTCACCGCACAACACGGCAGCGAGGCTAAAAGGCGCTGGCAGCTGAACAACAGCGCTCATAAGGGAGCGAGCTGTCAGAAGGTGATGTCGTGCTAGGAAGGCGTACGTCCAGGGAATTGAGTAATAAACACCAACCCCAGCCAGGCCACACTAGATACAGCACCCGCATGCATCACCCTCATGCACCCTCATGCAGCCTGACTATTACTATCGTCACCCCCATGCCCATGCAACACAACACAGCACACCTTGTGCACACTGATGGTCTTGCCCCCATCCTCCACCAGCCGCAGCACCACCACATCATCACAACCGGCAGGCAGCAGGGGTGCATGGGCCAGCGCCCCTAGCTGCTGCTCCACCTCCTGAGTCACGTTGCCAACATTCGCCGCCTGCTGCTTAGCCATGGTGTCCGTTGGGGCTTTGCCCCCAACAAAAGTCAAGCTGCTGCCGCACTTTCGTTGAACCCTAGTGAGCCCTAGACAGATCATCGCGAGTGCACATTTTGAAAAGCTGAAAACGGTGTACTTGTTAACCACATAGCTAGCCGCCGGTTGTTTGCAAAAGTTCAGGTCCACACGAGCGACATTGGATGATATGACAAGAGAGCACCATTAGCGTGTTATATCAAATAATACTACAGCACTCATGTCGAACCGATGTGGCGCGCCGGGGTGCAAGTCATCCAGCCTGCTGCACTGCGCCTGCGAGCCGCGCAGTGGCACGACGCCCAAGGAGTATGCCGCCCCCAAGTGCTGGCAGTGGGCGTGCAACAAGCACTTCCCCCGGTTCCGTGCCTGCAGCATCTGCGAGAAGCTCTACTGTCCCATGTGCGCGGACACCTTCTGGCCCGGCGAGTGCTGCCTGTTCTGCTGCAAGGACGGCCACTGACGTGAGGCCGCGGGCGATCTGGGTGCGTCATGCCCCATCGGCCCATGCGCCATGCAAGCATGCGAGCGCGCAGCACGCTGCCCGGCATGGCACCACAGCTTGCCATGCGCGGTGGTAGCTGCATGGCAAGCCAAGGCTGCCGAAGGCAAGATGAGCAGTCAAGCCTGCCACTGGTAGTGGGCATGCTGGCGTGCAGGGCGCGCAGTGCAGGGACGCAGCGCAGGGCACGCAGTGCAGGCACCACCTCCACCCGGGGGTGTTCAAGGTGTGCGTGCATGGAGGTCGTGCAAGCGCATGGCACACCAGAGTAAGCAAGGTTACCCCCATGGGCAAGGCCACCCGGTCCACAATGCGCCTCGCGCTACAGTAGGGCCACCACTGCAGCAGTGCAGCAGTCCAAGCGGTGCAGCAGCCCCGGTGGTGCAGCACTGCAACAATCCCAATGGTTGTTGCAGTGCAGCAGGAGTGCAGCGGTGCAGCAGTGCAGCAGTCCCACCACTGCAGCAGCGCAACAGTCCCAGTGGTGCAGCAATGCAGGACCAGCACGGGAGCAGTGCAGCAGTGCAACAATGCCGCCAGTGCATTGCCAAAAGTGGTGCAACGCAGCCACTGCCAGTGCAGCACAGCTGCTGTCAGCGTTGCAACACAGCCGTGGTGCAGCAGCACAGCAACTGCCAGTGCAACAGTCCCCCCCAGCACTGCACTGACACAGCCGCTACTAGGGCTGCAACACAGCCACTGCCAGTGCCGCAGTGTGGCGATGCAGCCCCAACAGTGCAGCAATGCTGCCTATGCCAGTGCCACAGTTCCCCCAGCAGTGCAGCAGTGCCCCCAGCGCAACATGGGACCCACTGCAGCATCCAGCTGCGCAGGCTCCAGCGTTGCTTCAGTCAGGCACAGCAAGCGGCCGAGCCCCCACACTCCTAAACCCTAAACCCTGAACCCTGAATCCCTCACCCTTCCCATGCTCTGGGCTCATCTCCTGACCCTCGGCACCTCTGCCGCTGCCTGAGCCAGTGCACATGCCCTGCCCACCCAGGACCAAGCTTCAGGCCCAGATCAGATCCAGGTCAGGCGCACGCCCTGCACACCCAGGCCCAGGTCAGACTCAGATTTAGGCCCAGTTCAGGCCCAGCTTCCAGCCTGGATCAGACCCAGGTCATGAGGCCCAGTCTTAAGCCCAGATCCCAGCCCAGATCAGGCCTAGATTCAGGCCCAGCCTCATGGCACTGCTCCATCCCATTGCTGGCCAACAGCAGGATGGACTGCCCAGTGCCACGGCGGCATCAGGGTTGCAGCTATGATTGTTGCCCAGCTGCTTGCACTGAGCTAAATTAAGTCGGCTGAGACAGCAGGCTGTGTTGGCTGCGACTGCCATGTCTGACACTGGTACACACTGGCTGAAGGTGTCCAGGGTTCAGGTGTTCGGGGTTTAGGGTTTCAGTGTTTAGGGCTAAAGGGTTTAAGGGTTGAGGGTTGAGACTGGCTGAGCCAGCCAGTTGCGGCTGGCAGCCGCTGCGCCCCAGCACCTGATGCACCACTGCATGCATGGCTGCGTAGCCCCAAGCATGCGTGGTGCAGTGAGCTGCGTGCGGTGTGCAGGCGCTCTGGTGGCGATGCTGTTCTAGGTCTGTAGCCTGTGATTGCTGGCACTCGATCAGTGGAGGTGGGACCGGCCATGATAGGGTGGCAGCAGTGGTGGTGGGTGCAGGGCCTGGACAAAGAAACCTGGGACCCCAGGAGTTTGCATCTGATGCACCTCTGCAGGGCTTTGCAGCCCCAGGCCTCCCAGCCGTAGGTTGGAAGGCGTCAGGCTGTTGAGCTGTGGGAAACAGCAGTGGTGCGTTGCATGCTGGGATGTATGGTAGGAGTGCGTGCCATGTTCATGTTCATGTGCCGTACTTCTGAGCGTGAGTATGCATCATCAGGCGCATCGTCCAGCCTACGACTGCAACCGGCTGAGACTGGCTGGAAATGTGTTGAGGTGGGTGGGCGTTGGCTGAGGTGTGCTGGGGTGGACTGAGGTGCAGTGAGGCGTGCCTGGGGGTTGGCTGAGGTGTGCCTGGCGTAGACTGAGGTATGCCTGGGGTTGCCTGAGTTTAGGTGGTGACTTAAAGTGGAAATTGGCTGAGGTGTGCCCGGGGTGTGCTGGGGTGGACTGAGGTATGCCTGGGGTTGCCTGAATTTGGGTGGGGACTCAAAGCAGGGTTTGGCTCAGGTGTCCTGGGGTTGCCTGGATTTATTGGGTGGCCTCACCTCACAGTGGAGATTGGCTGAGGTGTGCTAGCTGAGATCAGGGGGCAGCTACCACGGGCTGTCCAACGCTGTGCAGCACGTGCATCACAGCGGCTGGTGTTTGTGATGAGCAGTGGGGTGCTGTGGACAGCTCCTCTTGTAGGGCCAATCAGTCTTTTCCCCTGACTACTACTCGTTAAGGATGTGTCTTTTGTCCTGGGGCATAGGGACTTCATATTGATCTGGGGTGGCCTGCTGCACAGATTCTGGTCTGCCTGAAGCAATGGCATGTTGTGATATTTGTGAACCAACAGTTGGTTGGGTGTCGAATTCTACGTGTCAGGCTCTGACAGCCGACTGAAAGCTGCATTACGCCGCTGTTGTGTTATTTTCTAGGGTGTTCTTCTTCAGTCCTGTACCCCTATCCTTCCATACAACTCAGCACTGGCTTGTGCAGTGTGGTACAGCACGACCAGCGGACAACCGCGCGTCAGTTGCAACCTAAGAAGTAACTCCTAGAAGCAACCTAAGAAGTAACTACAAGTCCTCAGAACACCGTATGAACCATGCATTAGAGTCGCAGTGTTGTCCCCTGGACAGCTGAAAGCTGTGATGCACCGCTGCTGTGCCCCCTGCATGACCACGCCTGCATTACTTTGTAAGACAGCGCATTGGTACGCGTTTCTTGTAAAAGCCTGTCCTGAAGCTAACGGCATGCTGGTTGTTGTGGTGCATGTGTGCAAGTAGTTTGTGCTTTGCAGGTAGTAGGCGAATGGGCCAGTCTCTCTTGAAATTTTATGGGCCTACTGGCTCGACTGAAATCCAAAACTAGAAACTACCATTTTTTACACTTGTGCACTTCGCCGAAATTTTATGGGCCTAC
>QAXD01000032.1:204289-216169 GCA_004335575.1 Haematococcus sp. NG2 | reverse complement strand
TTTTTTACACTTGTGCACTTCGCCGAAATTTTATGGGCCTACTGGCTCGACTGAAACCCAGTAGTGTTACATAGCGTTTGAGAAAGAGAAAACTGAAACTCTGAACACATGCAAGCATCATCTAGCGCACATGCCATGTTCATGCCCTGACATCAAGGAGCAGCAGTGCATTATGATATGCACGCTGCTGCAGCTGTTGTTTGTGCAACCCAAACCATGACCTATCTGGAGCATTCTGGTGTTCACAAGCTTGTGAGCATTGCAGCCTCTGTTGATGACAGCACAGTGATAGGGTAGTTGTCAACGGCCTGCAAGAATTATGCAAGGGCTCTTGTCATGTACAAGGCGCCTGCTGGGTGAATGCAAGCCCATGCAACACAGTCCATGCACACATGCAGACCACTGCCAGCAGGAGCGAAAAGGCATATCGCTCACCACGGCTGCCTGCTATCTTGCACAGGCACTGCAGCAGCGGCTTTATACGGGTACAAGACCGGCCGCCACGCTCGCATTATCTCATTCGCAACCGCGAAAGTCTTCAGCTTGCATGCCATCGTTTGGCGTGCAGTTTCAGCCAAAATCAAGTGGCTGCATTTCCTGCCCTGCTGCAGCTGATCCTCGAAGACAGGATACCGTCACCCAAGCAGCAGCAGTGCGGCCCATCTTCAACATCGTTCTATTTCACGCTGCTGCTGTGCATTTGTATGTCGCTTTGGCTATGATTTCATGACCATCCACGTCACCCTGAACCATCAATGATCCGCAACTTGCACTGGTTGCCGCTTTTACGTCCTCGTAGCAAATTACGGTCGTGTTACTGCATCGTAGTGGTATTGCTAAAGCGAAAATCACTGTCTGTTGCAACAGGCAAAACACATACTGCATCACAGGTCCTCAATCAAGCATCCCTGCCTGTAGCACCATTTCCTGGCACAAGACTGAAATTCTTTGTTTTTGGTTTTCAAAAGTGTTGATTTTGGGGTGACTACTACTTGGACCTGTGACGACCCCGCTCCAAAAAACAAACCGTGCCTGTTCCAGCCCACGGATGACGCCCCCCTGCCTGCTTGATGTCGTATGCTGAATACAACACTTGTACGCAACAATGCATATCTTCGAGCCAGATTCGAGTCATGCTCTGGATACATCATGAAAGTAATTAGATCACTATCCTGTGTTATTCGTTGCTTATCTTGTGGCCACCAGCCGATGACCCACCAGGCGCGCAAATCAACACGGATGCAGGGTGTGCTCGCGAGTTGAGGTAATGCTGAAGGCTTTTAGTCAACTCCTGCGTGGGGACTGTGCCAGGCTGACATGTTTTGGGACGTCGTCCAATCAAGCAGCTCGGCTCACCCGGCTCAGCATGTTAGCCATGCTGGGAGTGATTAGGCGTTGGAGGAACCAAGCTACGGAGGGATGAAACCCTACTCTGGCCATCGACCGCCTGTGAACGCGCGGTTATATCATTGCCGCATTCGCAAGCTGCATTGGAAGGCCGCATGGACGCTGCTGCGGCTTGGTCAACCCCAGGTGCATGGCAGCGTGGGTGCACTCGTGCCCATGGCAGCATGCCCTGCTACAGCGCACTCACACACCCTGTGGTGTGCTCCTCTTGATCTGCTGAGGCACCAGACCGGCAGCACAGCAGTCACTGCATGCAGCATCAAGTGTCTGCAGCTGAGCCATGGATGAGAGGAGCTGCTGGTGCTAGCCTGTCCAAAACAACCTTAATGACATATGCTTAGCACAGGTTGATGATGCCACCACCGACCACGTACAGCAGGCCACTGCAGCGGAAGGCAAGTGCAGCGGAAGTCGGCTGTAGCAGCATGCAGCCCATGCTGCACTGATGAAATTTCATCAGTGCAGTATGTGTGTGGGGCGCGTGGCGCCAGGCCGTGCCAGGGCAGCAGCAGCTGCTGCGCAGCCGGAGCACAACGGGCAGCAGGAAGTGCAGAGCACGTGTTGACACAAGGTCATCACTGGGGCTGTGCAGATCTTCGGCACACACCTCACCCCGCCCACAGCCCACAGCCACACAGCACACAGCGATGACTGCAGGGGTGAACGGCTTGCAGTCCAGTTGAGGCCCATCAGCGCATTGCGCACCCTGCTGCGGCCCACATCAGCTTGCTGCCTGCCGCTGGGGTGCACAGTGTACCGCAGCGTACCGCAGCGGAGCTCTTTTCAGCTCAGCGGGACAGGTATTGTGTGCATATGCTGGGCATGTTGAAGAAGGCTGGGTGGGATTCTGCAGCCATCGCAGGCGTGTGCTGCAGCCATCGCAGTGGTGCCTTCCATCCAGCGTCGGCCTGTCTTTACTTCATGGCCTGCTGCAGCAACACATCGTGTTCAGGGCTTCAGGCCCTCGACACTTGTTCGTTGCTGGCAGAGGTGTTGCAAGCACATGAAGTGGAAGTTTCAGCACCTCTGGAAGCACATCAACTGGCAGTTCCAGCTGTTGGGCATCGTAATTCACCCAATGTTCCCTCTGGGACCTCTGTGTCCTAGCTCCAGGTGTGAGTCGTGGACTGACCCTGGTGAGCTGGATCCAGGTCTGTGCAGCCATCTAGACAGGCACACACATCAGGCTCTCACTCTGTGCGCTGCTCTCACTCTTTGTGATGAGTCAGCCTGAGCCTCCTGGCTGCATCCGGGCTCAACTCCGGCCGAGGGGGTAACCTGACGACTGCTTGGTTGAATGGTCACAACTGCTTTAGCTCAGACATAGACTGTTGCTTTGCTTGCTGCATCTATCGTGACCGCATGCAGCATTGCCGCTCCGCCACTCTTGCCAAGGACAGCCTGTTTCAGAGTAGTAGCATGAGGTAGTAGCACTGCTTTTTCACACTGAAAAACATGGGGTGGACCCATTTGGACGTTGGCGATCGTCGATCTTAATCTGTTTGATTTAAACAATTTGCAGCTGGAGTGAAGCAGATGAGCAGGTGCGCACAGCTACTGCGCACCATCTGCAATTCAGGCCCAGCAGCCCCAGCAGCTGCAAGCATGTGCTGAGCAGCAGGTCATGATCCCGTGGATCTCAGTACAACCTTTCTTATCCCTTTCAGTATCCCACACTTGTGGGCCCCATTCCGTTGCATGGGCATGCATGTGGTGTGTTTCCCACTGTCCCCGAGGCATACCCGTCTCACACGAGCACGGGTTCTCACGGGCGGGCCTGTGTCCCGCCATACTTGTTGTTGTTGTTGTTGTTGTTGTTGTTACACCGTAAGCCAGGTCCCCGCCATACAAAAGATACACCGTGCCCATCCACTCTGCTCCCTCGGAAGCACTGCAATCAAGCCAGCAGCACAGCACGAAGCAGCCAACCAAGGCAAGCAGCACCTTGAGTGTCAGGCGAAGCCACGCACACCACCATGGCCAAGCAGCAGGCAGCGAATGTTGACAATGTGGCTCAGGAGGTGGAGAAGCAGCTAGGGGCACTGGCCCATGCACCCCTGCTGCCTGCTGGTTGTGAGGGTGTGGTGGTGCTGCGGCTGGAGGAGGATGGGGACAAGACCATCAGTGTGCACAAGGTGCGTGTGTTGTGTTGCGTCGCATGGGTGCATGCGGGGCGGTGAGTGTCCAGAACTGCCTGCGGAGGGCAAGGAACTTGCCATCTATGGGTGGGTGCACGGCCGCATGTATGCGCGTGCAGTCCGTCATGATGTTTTAGTAACTGCTCTGTTGTGGCTTCAGTTCGTTGGCTGGGGTGTTTGTGTATCAATTCCCTGGACGTGCGCCTTCCTAGGAAGCGGCTATAGGGCCCTAAAGGAATGAAGCGGTTGATTGGGGGTTGGTTCTTCTGCACGGCAGCAGCCTGCTCCCTTGCTTTAGCGAGCTTCCGGCAGGTGATGTCAATTGCAGGACCCACTGGGGGCTGCCACATGCAACTCTACACACCATGCTGTATGGTTGTGCTCCTGCATGGGATCCAACACGCGCCTCGGGCCACCAGGCATGCATGCACCTGCCTCGGGGTATGCGTGGCATGTGCTGCAACACCCGCTCTCTCCAGGGTGTCAGATATACGAGCCCTGTCGGTCTCTATCCAAACATGGCCCTCTCTCCTTTAAGCCCTGAGGGGCCTGTATGCGCGGCTGCTGTGGCGCACATGCATATATATATGCATGCCTGGGCCCCGGGCACCCCACTCTCCGTTTGCTGCCTCGGCTGAACTGATCGCTCATCAGTTGGTCGTGTTCATTGCTTAATTACTAATATTATTGATTACTTGTGCACACGTGCAGGCGGTGCTGTGCCTGGGTTCGCCCGTGCTGCGTGATGCCTTTGCAACTGAGCCGGACTGCAAGCAGCTGGCGGTGAGCCACGCATTTGATGATGTATGCATGGGCAGTACGTAGTCAATGATGATGAAGGTTGGTTCAGGGTTCGGGGTTAGAGCAATGGGAGCGATGGAGAGATGGCGATGAGCCTACCCACAATTCGTTGCAGTCACAGGTGATGATGGCTTTTGTTTGCTTGCTTACATACAAATGCGCCCCCAGGTGACCGGCACGCACGCCGTGTGGGTGCAGCTGCTGGCCATGATGCACCCTGCAGTGTGCGGCAACTCCAGGCAGCTGACACCTGCCGAGGTGGAAGCCATGCTGCCTGTCGCCCACAAGTATGGCATGGCCGGTGTGCTGCGTGCGGTTGCGCGGCATGCAGACAGCTTCACGTACACCTCTTATGATTGTGACGGCATGTACGCGCTCAAGTGGCTGGCGCTTGCGGGGAAGTACCAGGCAGGTTGATGGCTCTATCTGCTGCTTGTATGCCAATTTATGTGTAAAACTGCATGCTGGGCTCAGCAGGTGTAATGTGAGTAGTGTAGTATATAGAGTGTGCTTGGTTTGAATTGGAAGGTGTACGTAGCTAGCTAGGGGTCGGCAAGGGTGGAGCAAGGGTTTGGGGTCACATGGATCATTCTGCCCTGCCCTGCTCTGCTCCGCCTACCCCAAGGTGGTGTACTTCCCACGCCGGTTCTCTGTTCTGCTGTAGCAGCGAGCATTGCATTTGTACGCACGGCGTGTGCCCACACACAGGTGCCAGAACTGGCCATGGGCAGCGTGCAGCACATTGCACGAGAGATGAGCACGCTGGCGAAGTGGACAGGGTATACCTAAGATGCCGGTGACCTTCTTCGCCGGTTCAGGCCTGAGCATATCCACAAAGTGGTGGGTCCACCTGAAGTGGTGGCTACACTGGGGGCCATGTATGCTGGCGTCTCTGGGTTAGCACCCAGGCTTTGTGAGGCGAAGCTACGTGTGATGTCCCGCAACACCGAGCTGTGACTGCCGTGGCGGCTGCCACCAACACCCCGCACGCCTGGCGTGTCCATTCATGCATGCCAGGTGCTGTAGGAGCACAGCTCAGCAGCACACATCATGCACGATGGCATAAATCCTGTGCATTCCTGTGAGTGGACCCTCATGCATTATTGACACGCCGGGCCATGCCACCGACCTGGTGAGGCGGTGTCTCCTGGCGAAATCTGGGGTTGTTCCGCAGCCTCCCCTTCATCCACGCTTGTTAGTGCCGTGGGCGTAACTAGCTTTGTTTGTTTGTTTGCATGCTGGGCCATATATATACCGCATGTCACCTGCTGCTGTGCTTAGCAAATGCTGATGCCAGGCACACTGAGCAGCTTGAGACGTCCACTGCTTGGGCCTGCCGTCTTTGTCAACTGCATGTTGCCAGTTAGGGTTCATACATACACTGTGAACTTCTCGTACTAGGTATGTGTGACTTGATGAATATGCAGGCACCATACCGTTATTTGTAAGATCAGTGCACGATCCAATAATGGGGTGCCACACATGCAACAGGTTGTGTGGTTTCATCTTCATACATTCAGTTCATGGTGCATGTTCATGACACAATTCACAAAGTGTATGGGACGTCAGACATGTGATGTCACACCAGCAGCACCTACCGTACTTTCGTCGTCCAAGACAGCGGGCCCTGTTGTGGCCAACTGCCAGACCACAGCCTAGATATTGATAAGTCACGCAGTCGCTAGCGCAGCAAGCAACGACCATGCATGCAGTGCGCCTTGTGCTGCCCCAAAACACCATGCACTAGATAGGAACAGGGCAGCACACGGCAGGCAGCCGAGCACACGACAGCAGGGCACAGCAGGCACGATGCAGCAGGTGTGGCGGGCTCGCCATCACCATGCGGCGGCTGGTGGCCCCACGTGACATAGACGCTCTGGTGAGCGAGGGCCCGGCGTGCGTGGTGTCTACCTCCTGCAGAAATCTGGGATTACTCCGCGGCCTCCCCTTAACCCACGCCTGCCTGTTATTAGTGGGCTTAATAATATACAACACGGCGTTCACAGGAGACCTGCATACCTGACCTGGTGTATGTAGCTTTATTTGCTTGTTTATTCGCTCATTTGTTTGGGTGTTGGATGGCCCCATGCGAGGCCTGCATGGGTATATCTGCGCCCCAGCACAGCCCATGCCTGCTAGCTGCTGCTGCTGCTGCCTCACGCCCCCCGAGGCGCACTGCTGGTAACTGAACATGACTGCTCCCCACAACTGCTGCCACAGCTGCGCTGCCCAGGGCCACGCACGCCAACATCACCATCCAGCGAGGCCTGCAGCAGCAGCAGCAGCAGCAGCAGCAGCAGCAGCAGCTGGGTGCACCATCACGACCAACCTGAGCACATGCGCTCAGCCGTTGTGTTTCCAGGCACCATGCCGCCGCCCATGCGCAGCACCATGATGGCGCCCATGCCAATAATGCCCATGCGCAACCCCATGATGCGCAACACCATGGCCATGCGCAGCACCATGATGGCACCAGCCGTCCGCGCTGCAGCAGCTGCTGCTGCCTCCTACCGCACAGCAGGGAACAGTGCTGTTGGCTGTGGGGCCCGAGGCGTCATCATGCCCATGAGATGCACCCAGCCACTCAGCACTGTAGCAACTGCTGCCGCCTGCTGCGCCACACACACACGGCTGCTGGCGCCGGCAACGAACGGCGGCTTGGCTGCTGCACGTCACACGCACAAACGGAGCCTGCTGGGGCTGGTGCCATCACCAACCACAGCAGCAGCTGCTGCAGGTGCTACAGCTGGAGGCATCACTCCCCCCGAGGCGCCGCTGCCAATAAGAACAACGACTGGAACACACGCGGCTGACACTGCTGCTCGTGATCCTGGCGCACACGTGGCTGACAGTCATAATGATCCTGCTGGTGGAGACGCGACTGACAGTTGTGATGCTGGCGCACACGTGACTGACAGCTGTGATCCTGCTGGTGGACATGCAACTGATGAAGGTCATCGTTCTGTTGGATGCGTGACTGACGGTCGTGATCCTGGCGCACACACGAATGACAGTCGTGATTCTGAGACCACTGACGGTCATCGCCCTGCTGGGGCCACTGACAGCCACTGTTCTGGGGCAGCAGCGGCTGCTGTGGGTGCTCTGCCTGTGGGTGCTCTGCCTGTGGGTGCTCTGCCTGTGGGTGCTCCTGCCGCTGCCGCTTTACCTGATGAGCTGCTGCCCCAGCAGCCTGCCACCACTACTTCAGCCGCACCTACTGGCCTGCTGCCCCAGCAGCCTGCCACCACTACTTCAGCCGCACCGGTTGGCCTGCTGCCCCAGCAGCCTCCTGCCAACACTACTTCAGCCGCACCGGTTGGCCTGCTGCTGCTCCAGCAGCCTGCTGACAACGTTGCTGCCACTGCCGCCGCGCCTGGCCTGCACCAGCAGCCTGCTACTGCTGCTGCTGCTGCTGCTGCTCACACCACCAGCAGCAAGGGCCTGACTCAGCTGCCGGATGCTGCCGCAGCCGTAAAGGCAGCTGCTGCACAAGCCCCTACCACCTTCAGCAGCACCAAGGGCGCGGCGGCGCAGCAGCAGCAGCAGCAGGGGGGGGTGCAGCAGCAGCAGCAGCAGCATAAACAGCAGCAGCAACAGCAGGGGGAGGTGCAGCTGGTGTTTGAGGGCTCGAGGGACGTGCTGAGGGTGCCAAAGGTGCGCTAGCTGTATATATCAATATCTGTATCTGTATATCTGTATTTGATGAAGCAATGAGCCCACGCACCACACTACACCGATCACACTACACTGGATTACCATACTGTACTGCTGCACTGGCATCTGCCATGTGCTGCTGACTGTACTGCCTGACTGTAATGTACTGCTGTACCGTGCTGTACTGCCTGCAGGCGGTTCTGGCCGGGGCGTCCCCTGTCCTTCAGGCACAGCTGGATGCACACCCTGGCTGCACCCAGCTCAAAGTGAGCAAGGCGTATCCATATGGTATCTTATTTTATAGATATCTTAGCGCGCAGTGTTGATTGCATAACAAACACACAACACTGTGCTTGATGGAGCTGAGCCGGGCCACCAGCATGTGGCACTGCCTACCTGTACCATATGTGTCACTGTACTGCATATATGTACTGCCTGTATCACCTGTACTGCCTGTAGCATCTGTTCCACCTGTACTGCCTGTACTGCGTGTACCGCAGGTGTCTGGCCAGCCCTCCACATGGGCTCACATCCTGCCCCTCCTGCCACAGCCCCCCTCATCACACCCCCCTCACACATCCTCAGCCACCTCATACCTCACACCCTCCTCACACGGTATGAGCCCCTCAGCGGTACAGGCTGTACTGCCTGTAGCGCATGCGTACCGCATGCGGGGCGTACTGGCGGCGCTGGCGTCACACGCGTCACACTTTCAGTATTCCTCCCGTGAGAGGGATGAGATGTACGCGGTACGGTGGTTGGAGCTGGCGGGGCAGTACCAGGTGCGGTACAGGCAGCGGTACAGGCAGCGGTACACCTGGTCATGTACAGCAAAGCAGTACACCTGTTCATGGCCAACGGAAACAGTACACCTGCTCATGGCAAAGCTGCTGTGGTGGGCCTTTGCTTATGGTGTTACGGACATGCAAATGCTCTGGGACATGTGCACGCAGGCCACGCACGTTCCCTTCCTCAACGCATACAAGGCGTGGACTTGACTGCTCATCCTCACTGAATGACGTGAATGATGAGTTGATCATGAGCCTGCCTGCCTGCGCGCACACGCAGCTGCCGGCACTTGCGGCGGGCGCAGCCGCACACATCGCGTCCGAGATGGGGCAGCTGGTCGCGGACAAGGTGAGGGCTCAGGGTTTAGGATTCAGGGTCCAGGTCTCAGTGAGGTGTGGCTTGGGACTCGGGGGTTGAGGGTCCAGGGTTTAGGGTTCAGGTTCAGGGTTTAAGGTACAGGGTTTAAGATTGGGGGTCTAGGGTGTAAGATTCAGGGTCCAGGGGCTAGGATTCAGGGCTCAAGTCTTAACATTCAGGGTTTAGGGTTGAGGATTCCGGGTTTAGGGTCCAGGGTTTAGGATCGAGGGCTCAGGGTTCAGGAGCAAGAGTCTAGGACTCAGGGTTTAGGGCGAAAGAGCGATCAGGAACTCTCAAGGAAAGGGTGGGGGCTGCTTGTGTCGAACTGCGGCCCAAATGCGGGTTGCCTACAAAACACAATGCATGGTTGCTGCACACCAGGTGGAGTACGGCGGGCTGTGTGGGAGCCATGACGCGCTGAGGATGGTGTCCCGGCTGCCGCGCGCACGCGGGCCGCCCGAGGTCATGCTCACACTGCACGCGGTGTACCGCGGCATGCGGGACCTGCTGCCGCGGCACTGATGTACTGCTGTACCGCTGCACTGCTGCACGCGGTGTACCGCGGCGTGCGGGACCTGCTGCCGCGGCATTGACGTACCGCTGTACTGCTGTACTGCTGCACACGGTGTACCGCGGCGCGCGGGACCTGCTGCCGCGGCACTGATGTACTGCGGTACCGCTGTACTGCTGCACGCGGTGTACCGCGGCATGCGGCACCTGCTGCCGCGGCATAGACGTACCGCTGTACTGCTGTACTGCTGCACGCGGTGTACTGCGGCATGCGGGACCTGCTGCCGCGGCACTGATGTACTGCTGTACCGCTGTACTGCTGTGTCATTCACATGTACTGCTGTACTGCTGTACCATGTGAACTGCTGTACTACATGTACTGCTGTACCGCTGGGCTGTGTGTCGTACTGTTGCAAGCGCTCGTATCGCATGTACGGCTTTATTGCGGTGAGCTGTGTTGCTGTGTGGATGCAGTGCCCGTGCGTTCGTTGCCATGCTGTTCTTGTGACTTGAACGTTGGAGCTTGCACATGCATGCATGTGTGCAGGCATACATGTTCTGTTGCAGTGGGCACATCATGGCCATGACACGGTATGAATAGCATGTATATGGCGCATCGTTGGGTTCCCTGGTTGTTCTGGTGTACAGAGGATATCATGGTTCTTGTTGTTACATTGTAAGCCAGTCAAGGGCCCATTGGCAGCATATCATTTCAGTTCTCGCATCATATCCTTAATGTACAGAGAGTATAGACATACCCTCTACGAATGGTCATCCATCCAGCAAGAAAATCAAAACTGTGGTTTGCCATGGTCATGTTGTGTGACATCACACCCGCTCATGGACTTGCACTTTCACAGTACGGCAGTGTGAACTCGTGGCTCAAAACGTGTGAGGCAGCAATGTGAAGGCATGTTGACACGAACACGCATGTGAACACGCATATGGCACAGCCTGAAAAATGTGGCCGCACATGCCTGCCCGCATTTTGTGGGTGAGTGCGCAGCTTGCATGGGCCGTCCCTCACAGCCGGCTAGCTTGCATGGGCCTCCCCTCGCACGCAGCTAGCTTGCATGGGCAGCCCCTCACAGCTGGCTATCTCGCATGGGCTGGCTAGCTTGCATGGGCCAGTTTGCGCAGCTAGCTTGCATGGACCTTTTTCAATCACAGCTTGCTCCTCTGTGACCCGTGCTCCTGCTGACTGCCGGCCGCCGCCTGCGCCACCAGCTGCGGCTGCTGCTGCAGTACAGGCGGTACAGGTGCACGCGGCAGCTGCGGTACAGGCAGTACATGCTGTGCGGTACGGCCTGTACTGCCGCTGCTGCCACCGCCCCGCTGCCGCAGCGCCAGTGCCGACACTCCTGTGCTGGCACCACTACTGCCACCACTGTCACCAGCTGTACTGGCTGCAGTACCATTGTCACCAGCCATACTGGCAGCAGCACCACCAGCAGCAGCTGCGGCACCAGCAGCAGCGCCAACCCCCGGCTGCTGCCCAGTCAGACCCAGCGCCGCGGCATTGCCGGAATAGGCCGCGGCGCGCGCGGCGTACCCGCGCGCGCCCCACGCTACTGCCTCCTCCGCCTCAAGTGCTGCCGCTACTGCCGGGGTCAGCTCCTCCAGCAGTACGGTCCTGCGGTACAAAAAAGGCGGTACAGAAACGGATCAGCGGTACATAAAGAAGAGTGCAGTATGGTCCTGCGGGACGGCGGTACAAAAGTGCGGCAGCAGTACAAAAAAGGACAGCGCAGTACAAAAAAGGGCATCGCCTCCAAAAAAGGGCGGCGGTGCCAAAAAGTCCAGGGAAGAAAAATGGCAGCGGTACATCAAAGGGCAGCGGTGCAGAAAACAGTGCAGTGCATCAAAGGACAGCGGTGCACAAAAGGGCAGTGGTACAAAATAAGTGAAGACCCCTCACACGGTCAAAGATCTCTCACACACCTGAGGCAGGCCACCAGGGCGTCAGCCTCTGCGGCCCCAAAGCACATGGGCGGCTTGATCTGCGGTCAAACGGTCAAACGTGCGCGGTCAAACATGGTCAAACGCGCGCGGTCAAACATGCGCGGTCGAACATGTGCGGTCAAATATGCATGGGCAGACATGCGTGGTCAACCACGCGGACAAACCTGGCTAAACGCGTTGAAACGCGCTGTCAAACACTGGCTGCGCACACAAAACATCCAGCAAGTCAAGCACCAACCCCCACCCCCACCCCTCCCCCGCC
>QAXD01000032.1:184625-195892 GCA_004335575.1 Haematococcus sp. NG2 | reverse complement strand
CCATCATACATCACACACCTGTGTGCCCGTGGTACGCCCCTCCAATCACGACCACGTGCGTCACCCCCGCCCTTTTTCTCCCTCCCCCCTTACACACACAAAAATGCACACACACACCAACGCAGAAAATTTTCCCTTACACACACCAACCTGTATGGCCATGATACGCGCCCCCGATCACCACCACATGCGTCGCCCCCGGCCGCGCCGCACGCGCACACACACACACGCACACGGGAAATGTTTACTGTGTAAAAACACTCCCCCAACACACCTGTGTGCCCGTGGTACGCCCCTCCAATCACGACCACGTGGCTTGCTCCTGGCCGCGCCGCCCGCGCCACACGCAGAGCCAGGTCATTCGCCTCGCTGCCGCTGCACGTCAGGTACAGCACCTGTGCGTGTGAGGCAGTACAGCGGTACAGCGGTACAGGGATTATTCAGTTCAGGCAGTACAGCAGTACAAAAGTTGGCCCCGCTGCCGCTGCACGTGGGGTGCAGCACCTGTGGGAAGCAATACAGCAGTACAGCAGTACAGGGATGAGTCAGCATGGCGGTACGGCGATACAAAAGTTGGCCTCACTGCCGCTGCACGTGGGGTGCAGCACCTGGATGGGAGGGGGCAGTACAGCAGTACAGCGGTACAGGGGTACAGGGGTCATAGTCAGGGCGACAGTACAGAGGTTCGGCGGTACAGCAGTACAGCAGTGCAGCGGTACAGGGGTACAGGGGTCATAGTCAGGGCGACAGTACAGAGGTTCGGCGGTGCAAAGATTCAGCAGAGCGGCGGTGTGCGGCGGTACAGCAGTACAGCAGTGCAGCGGTGTGCGGCGGTACAGCGGTGGTTTACAGCGGTGGTTACACCACCGGCTGTGGAACGCGGGCGCGCTTGTCAGGAGGGGCATGTAGCTCAACTACTAATACAATGAAACGCCGTGTTATGATTATTTTTATTATTATTAGTACTACTACAATGAACCGCCGTGCTATTGTTATTGTTATTACGGGCGCGCTTGTCAGGAGGGGCATGTAGCTCAACTACTTTAACATCCCTCCAGACAGGCGCGCCCGCTTTCCACAGCGGCTGGTGCGCTGTGTGGGCACGCGGTGGTTTGAGAGTTATTTATATTTATATTCTGTAAAAACAACAAAGGACCGGCTATCGCATGGCAGCGTGGTGGCGGGACAGGGATTCGGCAGTACAGCAATGCGGCGGTACAGCAGTACAGCGGTTGCAGCGGCGCACGGCGGCGCAGCAGTGGCAGTGCTTACAGCAGCACAGTGAACCAGCCGTGCTGGGAGCTGTGGTTTAGGGCCCTGAGTCAGTCCCGCGTGTGTGTGTGTGTGTTGGCAGCATTGTGGTGGTGGGACAGGGATTGGGCAGTACAGCAGTGCACGGCGGTGCACGGCGGTGAGGCTGTACAGCAATGCGGTACCTGCAGCGGTGGCAGTGCTTACAGCGGTACAGTTCAGGGCCCTGTATTTTACGGCCCTCTATCAGTGTGTGTTTGGGGGGGGGAGCTGCGCATGCACCACATGTACCGCATGTACCATGTGTACCGCTGCACCGCATGTACCGCTGCACCGCATGTACCGCTGTACCGCATGTATGGCCGTACAGTATGTACCATATGTACTTCTGTACCGCATATACCACATGTACCGCATGTACCGCATGTACCACTGTACCGCGTCGTACCTGCAGCGCGGGCGGCAGCGTGGCCAGCAGGTCACGCGTGTACTCCGTGAGCGCCGTGTGCAGGTACCTGCGCGGTACAGCGCTACAGCATTTCAGCGGTACATCAGTTAAGCGATATAGCGGTACAGCATTTCAGCGGTACAAAATATAGTTCCAACAGCACAGCAGTGCAGTGGCACAACAGTACAGCGGTACAGCATTCCAGCGGTACATCAGCTAAGCGGTACAGCATTTCAGTCACAAAACATGCGCGCGAACAACGCCAGCAACACCACAGGCCATGGTCGAGCTTGGAGGTGTAGAATGAATGTTGTACGCAGTGGCCAAGCCCCCAACTATGTTGTTGGCACTTGACCCTCGACTGCTGCACTGCTTTGTGCCGCGGCGGACCTCAACCCTAAACCCTCAACCCTAAAGCCTGCATGCCCCCAACCATCAACCCTGACCCCCGCACGCCCGTGCCTTGTGCTGCTGTACCCATGAAACCTGGGTTGCGAGATGTAGAACTGCACCGCTGTACCACTGTGTTCAACCATGGTTTGTGATGTTGCTGCGCATGGGTGGTTCGCGCCCTAAACCCTAAACCCTAGCGCGCACCTGCTGTTGGTGTTGAGCGTGGCCAGCTGTGACGCGACGGCGCTGGTGACCTGTGTGTGGCGCACAGGGGGGTGGGGGATGGGGAGGGAGCGGTGGCAGCAGTCAACCCTTGTGCAACACGTATTAACAGGGATGTGTTGGTCAAGAGGTCACTCATGACCTGTGTGTGGCGCACAGGGGGGTGGGGGTCAGGGGGGTGGGGGTGGGGGGGTGGCACACAGTCAACATGGTGTGCTCGGCACATGGTTCGCACATGGTTCGCATGGTGTTCGCATGGTGTTCGCATGATGTTTGCATGGTGTTCGCAACTTAGGTGTTCGCATGGTGTGCACATGGTGCTCGCATGCATGTGCACATGGAGGTGCCGAGCCAAGAAGAAGTCAAGTGAGTCAACACACGCCTTGTGCCACGCATGGGTTAAGGGAGGGGTGCCCCTGGGTTGCCCCAGGGCCTGCTCAGCAGGCAGCCCCACCAGCTGGGTTCATACTGGAATGCGTGCATGGCGTGTCATATGGTGTGCAGCTGTGCACATGTAGCGCCAAGCCATATGAGACAGTGTGTGTGCACATGCGTGCGCACATGGAGGTGCCGAGCCAAGGAGTAAGTCTAGGAGGTCTTTCAGGCATGTGATAAGGGATGGGTGCCCCTGGCCTACTCAGCAGGTAACTCCAACCAGCTGGCGTGCATGGCTGCCATATGGTGTGCACATGTAGTGCCGTGCCAAGAGACAGTGTGTGCTTTTAAGTGCCCCAGCACTGGCAGCAGGGTGTGCAGGAAGGTGAGCAGCATTTTTAAGGCGGCTCCTCTCAGTTCGTTGTGGCAGTATCAGTTCCACATGGGATGGCACATGCACGCGCTGCCTGGGGCCTACACTGCGTGCCTGGTCAACGCAACGTGCTGCCCATGCCTGGTCGATTTAGCGTGTCTGCCCATGCCTGGTCAGTTCAGCGTGCTGCCCATGCGTGGTCAACGCAGCATGCTGCCCATGCTGCCCCATGCTCCCCATCCTTGTACCTGGGGGTCGCCATGCCCGACGTGCGCCACATTGTTGACGCAATCCTGAGAATGGAGCAGGACATGCAGGTGAAGATCCATGTCAGCGCAGTGCAGTGCCCGAAAAGGGGAAGTGGAGGTACAGCAAATGAGTCAGGCTCCAAACACGGCGTATACACACCAAGTAGCGGTTGCCGGCCTCGTCGAACAGGTAGCAGCCCTCGCCTCGCACGATGTGCAAGGGGCTGGAGTAGGAGAGGGAAGTGTTTGGCCCATAGTGCGCTTTGCGAATGGCTAGAGCCGCCGCCGTGGAGGCGGAGGGTGCGTCTGTCATTTGCCAACTGAGTTCAATTGGTCGTCTGTTGTGCCTCGGGCTAGGGCTGTTTGTGTCTGGTTTGGTACTCCAGTGCAACGACGCAGCAGCAATTATGGATGAAAGGATGGCAATTGACAGGCCCTCAAGCGAGCCAGCATCTTATCTGGATCCGGGCGGGCATCCCAGCATATGCGTGGGATGGGGCCCTGCGGCTGCGCGCCTTCTGCGCGGGAAATCAATTCGAGAAGCTAAAACACCCGCACTGCTCAGAACTCGCCACTCGGCAGTGACTGCCAGCTAGTGGTGACTTGGACAGCTGGGCTTTGGCGTGCAAGCCCGTGTGTTTGGAGACGCAAAAGGGGCAGCACCAGAGAACTGACCAGTCGTGCAGTGAAGCTGTGCATGCCAAGAGCAAAAACAAGTTTGGACCATTTCTCGATTTGTGCGTGTCATCCTTGCGCAGGGGCCATGCTAATCTTCTCTGTATCGTTCCAATTTTAACAGATGTCCCGAAGGACAACCCTTCTTGCTGTTGCCACGGTATATATGCCCTGACATGTACACTCGCCATGCATGATGGTGGGTTCAGGCTACACCCCTCCCCGGCCTGTGCAGCATGCCTCTGAGCCACCTCTTGCAGCATCTGAAACACAGGCAGGTGCTGGTATGCATGAGAACACCACAGCAGCGTCCATCAGTTGGCTGGAGCACACACGCACAGCTGTGGAGGGTTTGGTAAGGCAAGGTGTGTTGTGGTGCTTGCGTGAACACACAACAACAGCAGCACATCATGACAGTGAGCACACACACAAGCATACAGCAACCGTGTACAGCAACCCTAAACCCATGTACCTATAGCTGCAAGCCTGCGGCTCTGCAGACCTCTAAGGACCTTACCTTTCAATGCAACTACTTACCACAAACGTCCAAGTTCCTTGCCTTTCCATGATCGCCCTCGCCCCTACACTTACCAATGGAGTGCGTATTACTTACCCCGTCCTCTGCATGAGACATCCCATGCTGCACTGCAGCACTGCCAGACATAGCAGTTTGACTGTACTGCCCCTTGCTGTACTGCTGCACCGCTGCCAGACTCACCAGTCTGACTGTGCTGCCTCGTGCTGAGTGTACTGCCTCGCACCAACATGTACTGCCTCGCACCAACATGAACGGCGCATGGCGTGCGCACCAAGCCGTTACACACAGAGCCAGGACGGCCCGTCAAACAGCCTGATCCTTCTCATGCATACACCATGCCGCCCCCCCACGTCACTCTTTGCAGCCTCACTCAGTGGCACGCGTAACAGTAACAGTGGCATGGGTGCCCAAGCCCACGAGCCTGGCACAGAAGGCGGCACGGCATTCTCACACCTTGGGCCACTGAGCCCCCACCAAACAGCCACACACGCATGGGTGCACTGGGCATGAGCTGCGCCCCATGCGCGTGCCATGCAGGCAGGCCTGTGGAGCAGCTGCGGCTCACAGCCAACACCACACGGCGCAGCTCTGCACCCACCCCTCCTCCCCTCCCCCAAAAAACGCATGCAAGGCAGCGCGCAGCATGTGGCGCGCCACACACACCTTGCACGCTCCGAAACCCCCGGGTCCCTCACAAAAATAGCAGACGTACCACAGCCCAAGCACAGGCAGCGCAGCCCTTTCCACACCAAGCAGCACACAAGCACTCAAGCGTCAGCACACAGGTGCACACCATTGCGCGCGTGCCCCCAAAAACTGAAACCAGCTGCCCCTTGCTTGCCCTCATGCCTGCCAGTCGGTAAGACCAGCAGGCACTGCGTACTGCCTGTTCCGCCTGCCCACCGCACAAACACTCTCCCCCGCCCCACCCACCACCCACTCAGGCCGCTCGAGCTGCCAGAACAGGAAATGCCGCGGGCCGCGGCAGTGCGCACTGCCTCCTGCCGCGGCGCGTGCCCGCGGCACGGCCTGACCAGGCTAGGCTGGCCCGGCTGGGTCCGTGGAGAGGAGCATCACTGGTGGAAGAGGGAGGGCATTTACAGGCCGGAGCGGCCCCACACCACCAGGGACAGGGAG
Organism: Haematococcus sp. NG2; assembly: GCA_004335575.1. Taxonomy (NCBI): domain Eukaryota; kingdom Viridiplantae; phylum Chlorophyta; class Chlorophyceae; order Chlamydomonadales; family Haematococcaceae; genus Haematococcus; species Haematococcus sp. NG2. Next base: position 190,232 of record QAXD01000032.1, on the reverse strand, counting down.
AAGGAGAACATGACGCAGGTGGCGGCCCAGCCCAGCTGTACAATGAAGGGCTCGCCCTGCACGTGTGAGAGCGTGAGAGTTGCTGAGAGTGTGAGAGCTGTGTGGGAGTGCAGCCATCAAATGCAGTGTTTGTGCAGCCATCATTGGTGTGTTCACGTGCAGCCATCATGAATGTGTGTGGTGTGCAGCCATCGTGTGCTCGCGTGCAGCCATCTTGTGTTCGCTGTGCAGCCACCTGGCGTGCAGTGATGTTATGCATGTGCGCGCACGGCGTTTGCAGCCATTGCAGGCAGAGCGCGCACAGCGGTGCCATCAGCAATGCAAAAGCACAGGAGTGCAGCAAATTGCTGTGCCAGGCAGCACCCAGGGCAATGTTGGTTTGTTGGCAGGTGGGAATGCCAGTGCTGCGTGATGCTGCAGGGCACAGGCAGCTGCCAACATCGGTTGCTGTGCAGGTGCCCGTGCTGCCCAGCTGTGTTGAGGGTGGTGCAGCTGCACAGCACCCTATGCTGCGGCACTTCCGATCTGGCACCCAATCAAGTGCTGCAGCCATGCTGCGGATGGGTGAGATGCTGATTCCCAGGTGCTGCACCACTACAGCTACAGCATAGCACCACAATGCCCAAGTCTGAGGCTGGCTGTGTGCACAGCCCGCATTGCCAGCGCGCAATTCACAGCTGCGGCATCAACTCCTGTGCCTGCTGCAACGCCACCAGTCTCGCGGTTGTGGGGGCTGTGTGCTGCTGCTGCGACAGTGCTCGCACTGCTTGTGTTCTAGTGTGCACCTGAGGGCCTTGGCTGCAACCTGTGAAGAGTCCCCTGTCCATGATGCATTCATGCTGCATGGGTTCATGCTCATTGCTCACCTCAGCGACGGTCAGCACCTCCTGTGCGGCCTGGGCAGCGGGGGCGATGGCCAGCGCCATGGTGGTCAGGGCGGCGGCAGCGGCAGCCTGCGGTCAACGGACAGTGTCGCGCAGCACGACTTGAGCCTGCATGTGTGTGGCCCTGATGAGATCTGACCCAAGCTGCGAGCCCAAATTCAGCCCGGCCCTCGGCGCTGATGAGCGTCACGTAACCCAACGGATCCCCTGCACACGGCTGCAGAGCGACTGGGGCATGGCTCGCATGTGACCCCTTATCCTGTTGGAGATGTTCCACCTCCCACCCTCAACTGCAGCAACTGCGGCCCAATGATCATCCGCGCTGCTGAGTTCATTTAATCTGCGCATGTGCTGCACCCCGATTGCGATGAAGCATAGGTTTGGCTCCCATGACCCTCTCATGCTCCCTGCCTCAGCTCCCAGCTGCCCGTTGCAGCGTTGTCGCACCTTCTCGGTCTGCTGCTGGGCCTTCACGACGGTAGCCACGCGGGCGGGGCGGGCCACCAGAGCGGGGCGAGCCGCCCGGGTCTTGAAGGCACCGGAGGTGGCAGAGCGAGAAGCAAGGGCGGCCATTGTACTTCTAGGCAAAATGTGCACCCCGTTTCGCGTGCAAGGCCCACATGAGCCCCCTCAGTGACCTCCTCACTCGATGGGCAAATGGGCCGATGGGCGCGTTTGGTGATGTGTTGAGGAAGGTAATACTGACACTGTGCTCCACATTCTATGGTCATCGCCCTGCATCTGCTGGTGTTGTGCAAGTACTGGGCGCCACAATCAGCGTCGTATGGAACCCAGAAATGTGCCAGACTTACAGGCGCTGCAGACGGCTCGGCTATAACCATTGCGTCAGTCAGCCATAATGATGACAGCAAGGCTCAGCAAGCTGCGTAGCTGCACACAGTGCTGGTCCACCTGAACACAAGCATTTGAGCAGCTGCTGTGGCACAAGCCAGCATTGTATCTCAGTCAGTTTACATGTTGGTGCATGCTGCGCACGCGTGTGCATGCTGGAGCTTCTTGTGCCAGGCCATTCCTGCTTGCACACCTGAGACTGCTGCTGGCGATGCACACATGCAACATGGATCTGCATGCCCAGCACGCAGCAGCTGGGGCAAACGTTGCTCCCATGCGCGCCATGCAGCCACCATGCAGAACAGCCACCAACAGCCATGACGCGGTGCATGCATTATTTATTTATTTTGCAACCATCATAGAAGAAAACAGCAGCCGCACACACAGCCGTCCTGCTGCACAGCCGCCACACGCGCAACTGCTGGCGGCACACCATCAGCTGCTGTGCACAGCTGCACAGAAACGGCGACAGAAACAGAGCCAGACCAGCGCAGCGTGCTGTCAGCCTCAGGCATGTAGGGCTGTGATGCTGTCAGCTCCTCATGCCCTATGAGTGTGTAGGGCTGTAATATCTGACATATCTCCGATTTCTCCCTCCCATCCGTGCGTCAGGAAGCGTGGCTACAGCTTCTACGATCCGTGTGTTGAGCAAAGTGATGACAGCTGCAATGATCCGTGCGTTAAGAAGAGTATTAAGAGCTGCCACGATCCGTTGTGTTAGGAAAGGGTACAGGGTTTAGCACAGCTTCACGCGACTGGTGAGGCGAAGATTGGTTCCCTGCGCACCTGTGGCAGCTGTGTACCTGCACCAACACGGCCCGCAAACTAATAAGTACACCAAAGCAGGCTTGGTGTCTCAGTAGGACTTGGTGTTTCATTAGGTGTTTCATGGGTGTTGCAGTTGTTTCATTGTTTCAGGGGTTTCAGGTGTTTCATCAGGTGTTTCATTGGTGTTTCATTAGGTTGCCCGCGGTTGGAACAGCTCGTCTGCGCCCTCCGGGGGCATGCAGCAAGGCGGCTGGGCATGCATGCAGCAAGGCAGCTGGGCACACGTGGCTGGCTGGCACTGTGGCAGCTACCTAGCGGCCAGGGGTGCCTGGAGCTGCTGCCGCACTCGATATGATGCTCGCCGCGGTTCTCATCACGATCCTCATGTGCAAGTTCGTGTTCATGTTACACAAGCCTTCAGCCAGTCACGGGCTGATCAGCATTGCACGCTCCATAGCGGTCCTCACGATCCTCATCGCCAATCAAGCAGCGCAGGCCTGGTGCAGGGCGTAAGGCGCAGCGCATGCAGGACATGTCGCTTTGCTGGGGTCCACCTGGTCGCTTGCATATAGCAGCTCAAGGACCGCATGTTGACCCCATCCTTTCCGTGCAGCAACAGCTGCAACAGCTGAACCAGGTGCTGCTGAAGGTTCCAACTGGTCTGAAAGTGGTGGCAGCTCAAAGGACCTGGTACCGTGTGCGTTCCCGTGCACACACACAGCTGACCCCATTACTGCTTCATTTCTGCTCCATTATTGCTGGCAGGTAAGTTACCCTGTCCCAGGTTCATGGGAGGGGTGCAGCAACACTTGCATCATCGCACCATCAAAACCGTGCCAACTTGCTGGGGGAACGCCTGGCGCAAGCACAAGATACTGGTACACCCCCTACCTGTTGCCTTAGGAGCAAACCCCATGCCCTGTTTTGGCTGATGAGATTCTGTTGAGGGTTCACCAGCAGCATTCCATGAACCCTAGGGACCCTACCTGAACCCTAGGAAACCCTACCTGGAGATGGCACAATGCCTTCGCGCTGTTCAATGAAAAACTGCTCGTGAGTAACGAAGCCGCTCCGTAAATCGCTGCGCTGCCGTTGCTTGGTGCGGTCCGTGATCTGCTGAAGCCTGGCCCCTGCTGTTCGGACGGAGCGCGCCATCGGGGCCAGACGCAGGCTGAGAATAAGCGTCTTCTCATTATCGGCGCGCCGGTTGCGGGTGCGTGCGGGGGTGGTCACGCAGGGCACGTGATTCATGGGCATCATGCATGCATGACGTGGTGCATGGTGCATGGTGCATGGTGCATGGTGCATGCATGATGCGGTGGTGCATGCATGGTGCATGCATGGTGCAAGCTGCATGCTGGCATGGCATCACCAGAGCATGTACGTCGCATGACGCCCCCTGTTGATGACCACATAGCTGCGCAGCAGCCTCGCCACTGTGCGCCTGCCATGCTTGCATGCACACACAGATAGACCATGTTCGAACTCTTTCCAGCCGCTTGATTGCTCATACACCACCTTCCGCACGGAGTAGTTCAGTGCGCTGAACCACTGTTGGCGCCCTGCAGCTGCTGAGCAGTGAACAAAGCAGTGGAAGTGAAGTGAAGGAACGCCATAAGGCGTGACTTTCAAGGAAACAGTGACCTCACTCAGGCACACGCATGGAATTAGCAGTGCCTGGCGTGAGCACTGAGCAGCCGGCCTCAGACAGGCCCTAAGGTTTAGGGTTTAGGGTGCAGCGGCCTGAATTACCCTGGGTGCACAGACACCACATACAGAGGCCAAGCGCGCCACTGAGTGCACAGCTAACAGCCACTGAGTGCACAGACACCACACACAGAGGTGAAGCACGCCACTGCGTGCACAGACACCACAGAGCGCACAGCCACCACACACATACAGAGGCCACTCACACCACTGTGTGCATAGCTACCGCGCACTGAGTGCTCAGACACCACAGAGGCAATTGCTGCCACTGCCGCCGCAGCAGCAGCACCAGCGGCAAGGGCGTTCAGATCAGCAAGGGCCTCACCCGCCTCACCCTCCTGCTGCACCTCCTACCTTCAAGCAGGACAGGGCGTGCAGCAGTGCATACATCAGGCCAGCCCCCACCAGCCCATAGCTGTTATCACCACCCCATGATGGCGCACGACTCGCGCGCGTGCTTCGCGTGCATGGCAGCCGCGGCGGCGGCGGCGCCGCCATGCACGCCGCCGCAGCCGTTTCCAAAACCGCCGTATCAGAAACCGCCGTTTTTGGAACCGCCGGCCGTGCAAGCGGGGCAGCGGTCGGCGGCGGCAGCGCGGCATGGGGATGGCTACGACTGGTGCGTGGGCGGCTGCTGGGTTTATTTTGGAGTTTGGGGCTCAGGGTTTGTAGGTTTAGGGCTTAGGGTTTGGAGTTTGGGGCTTGGGGTTTGGGGTTGAGGGTTGGGGGTTTGGGGGTTAGGGCTTGGGGCGCAGGGTTTGGGGGGTAGGGCTTAGGGTTTGGGGTTTGGGGTTCAGGTTTTGAGGTTAAGTTTAGGGTCAGCCAGCCTAACTTAGGCTCCTGCTGAAATCCCTCAGCATGGAGCACGTTGCAGTTGGTGCAACCATCTGTACACCGCATTATCGTGGACGCGCGGCTTGCGTCCTGAATGGTGTACCACTGTTGTCCCGCCGTACTGCTGTATGACAGGCTGCGGGACGACAGCCGGTCAGACCCGGCGGTACAGGCGCACCTGCGCGCTGAGTCAGCGCACGCGGACGCGGTGCTGGGCCAGGTCGGTTGGCGGTTGGTTGTCAGTTATTGGTTGGCGGTTGGTTGGCAGTTTGCTGGTTGACAGGATATTGGTTGGCAGAGGGCGGGTCACTTGCGGTGAGTTGGCGGTTGCTTGGTTGGCGGTTGGTGGGTTGGTTTGCAGTTCATTGGTTGGCGGTTGGCGGGTCATTCACAGTGGGTTGGCAGTCGGTTGGGTGGGTGGGCACGATGTTTGATGAGACGTTCAGATTTGGTGTTGAGCCACAGGGACAGGTCGCTTTTCAGATGGATGTAAGGGTGGCAGCAAGATGGACGTCTGCTAAACGGTTTTAAATGCTGCTTATGTACTTGATAAAGGGGGGGG